>CP136063.1:286577721-287177721 GCA_032622095.1 Siphonodentalium dalli
AACAAACAAATAAAGCAGACACAATGTCTAAAAAGTTGTTCCTCGTCACACATGAGGTGTATTTCTGAGCGTATACATCCACCGAAACAGTATGCTAGAAACGTTATGTCGGTCATTGAATCTAACATATTGTAAACTTCAACTTAGTGTTCGGTATTCGACGGATTTCGGTATTCGAATATTCGGTTCGAATAACGAGCGAATATTCGAATAGTATTCGAATATTCAGATAAATTATAAAATTATGTAGATAATAGATTAGATAACATATTTTGGAACCAATTTATTATTTAATGAAATAGCATAATTATCCATGCACATGTTTTACGCAAAAAAGAGAGAGAGAAAAAAAAGTCTTTTGGCTTAAAGCCATATTATGTACTTATTCGGGTGCGTGAAACTAGTAAGTTAGTATCCAGACACTATGCCAACTGGAGGAATATAGCATTCTAGTAACATCGCAGAAAATTTCAAACAAATCGACCTTACCACTCCATAGAAAACATCGTCTGAACTACGCTCCATTGTAAATATTTACTTCTCCATTCGGGATGCAACTATCTGCGATAAGCTAACGAAAACGGTTTCGCCATAGAGAATCACTGTATTTAATTAATATATAAGAATGACGTTGTTTGTTGTCAATTTGGACAAATTTGCAAAAATTACTACTTTGAGCAAGATTATCCCCATTTCTATTTGATCACCCTATCGGAGTGTTTCACATCACTTTAATAGCAAGAGTTTATCTGTTTATGAAGTTCAAGTAGTCAATGTCCCATGCATGGTTCCACAAGTTGGTCGTAGTGCCACAATAACTAAGAACATGATCTGGATTGAGCTTGCAGGTTGCCTTTTTAGTTTTGGCATCCAACGTGAAGTGAGTCCATATATCTGATTTCTTCGAATTTGACGCCATATTATACACACAAGTGACAACGCGCAAACAAAACAAAACGATGCCTATGACCACATGCATGCAAGCACGGTCTGGTTTACACCTAGCCAATAAAACTATTTCGACGTCATGACGCCAATCAAATCAGAACGTTACAGTTACGTCACATTAATTCGTTTATGGCCAGTGGAAAATAGACTATACTTTTAACAGACCCTCAGACTAATAACAAACTAGGAAACAATTACCCGGAGATTATTCTCGAATATTCGAATAGTCAAATAATTATTCGAATATTCGAATATTTATTTTTACGAGCGAATATTCGAACATTCGAATATTCGGACCGAACACTACTTCAACTGTATAGTTGTCAATAATAAAATACCAGAAAGAGTTTCGCGTTGTCAGTGCGAACTCGGAAAGAACAGTCGGTGTACATGTGAAACAACTGGTTGGAAAACGCTCGTTGGCAATGGTGACATAGTGAACCGTTGTCATATGTCGTTCTGTTGAGAATGTTAGCCATCTGAATACTTAAAGCAGACCCATCCCACACCCATCTATTATTTGCAACATCAAAGGTTTTTGGAAAAGTACATGTGATTGTTTAGATATTTATGTTTTTCATCAGAGGGGGAGATAACTACAAGTATATGTGAAAGCAACAAAACAAGAAATTCTGATTTTTTTTTGGTGGCAAATTGTTTAAGTTCGGGCTTTGAAATAAAATGTCTGTAAGGTTTGGGCTTCGTTAGGGGAGCAAGAAGAGCCCACATTTCTTAGCCATTACTTAAATCAGTGCCATACAATCTAAAAATAGTAAGCAGTTTGTCTCGCCTGTTTTCTGCCACTTTTTTGACCAGCAAAATTAGGTGATACAAAACAAAACCACTATTTCAGGAAGACGCAAATAAATATGAATACATGGAGTATAAGAATGCTTACAACAGTAAATAGAATAACAGTTAGTTGACATATATAGTGCGAAAAGGGAAATAATTCTGGTATAAAGTTAGTTTACAATAGAATAAACATTGCGATTTAACATGTGTCCAGATAGGCACTGAAAATGAAACTGTGGAAGTGAGGTCTCTACTATTACCTTACCTTCATCGTGTAAGTATACCATCATATACAGATCGGTGTCAATCCACACATATCAATAACACAAGAAGATCGGAAGATCGTAATGTACCTCGAGAATGTTACGACCAAACGTCACACTAGGTCACCAACCATAGGTCACTAACGTAATGTACCTCGAGAATGTTACGACCAAAAGTCACACTAGGTCACCAACCATAGGTCACAACGCGAATATAAACGCACAACACGAGTACGTGTGCACTGTACTTGTCTGGCGATTCACTTCCAGTCAGTGCTTTTGATAACTCGCCATGAACAAGGATAATTTGTGATGTATTAGTCACGTGACAAATCTGTTTCATGTTATTGAGTTTTTCCCACTCCCCCACCTCACATATAGCCAATCATCAAAGCTTCACAAAGCATACCGCTGACCACGTTATGCAACGTGTTTCTGACCGGGTTAACGTGAGAAATGCTATCGAAGTGGGAGTTTGCGAAATAACACACGTACACAGAACGAAACGAGTGTGTTTATCCGTTCATGACAGGAGCCGCGCTGGTGCAGCATTAAAGATCCTGCGCCATTACATTCTATTATATATGTGAGTCGCACATAGGGCGAGAATGCACTGCCTTACAAGGTCAATGTAAATATTGTTGGGCCAATGTATTCTCGTATATATGCTAGGCTCCCTATTGGAGACTCGCATATATAAAAGAATGCATTGGCACAGGTTTCGGCAAATTTTCAGGAAGCTCCATGCCTAAGATATACAAAAGGGCTAAATTTCGAGAAAGCTCTTACGTTGTTTGCATTGGTGTATTTTGGGTTTATTGTCGTTTCAAACACCAGGCCATAATTATATCGACAATATCAGTTGTACAAAGGAGAAATGTCCACGTAGAGAGTTAATTTTAATCTTGAAATTACTCCACTATACGCACTGACGAACACTATACGCACTGACGAACACTATACGCACTGACGAACACTATACGCACTGACGAACACTATACGCACTGACGAACACTATACGCATTGACGAATTAGAAACACGAATTAGGTTACTTTCCCTGTAGATAGATAGTTTAATGACATAAAACGTCCACACGAGACCGATGTCAAAATAACAAATATATATAACAATGTCAACAACGATTCAACATAATACATATACTGTAGTAACTGTTTCATTATTATATCAGCAGAATCTGACCTTTCTTTGAAAAATGTCCGGACCATGTTGCAGATTATGTTGCATGTATGAGGCTCGTTATTTTGCATTATGTAGTGGAATTTTTGGCCATCATTCAATCCAATAAATTTATCACTCATCATCCCCATCTCACAAAAGAAGTGTTTACGCATCTTATCATATGTGTTGCAGGGCATAAGGAAGTGTACTTCATTCTCAACCTCCATGTTACATTTCCTACAAATTCTGTCATCAAGTGACACTTTTGGCTGTTTATGGCGACCCTTTTCAACTTCCAAGTTATGATTACTAATTCTTAGTTTACAAAACATAATTTTTGTGTCGATATTCTGGACAATATTAAGATAAGGTTCTTGTGTATAATGTTGTTTGACTACACGCGTACGGTACGTCCTTAACTTATTCCATGGACGAAAATATATACATCGCTGCTTATTCTTATGTTGATCATAAATCGTATCAGGAATTGACCCAGCTTTCACCATCTCTGGACGACCTATGCACCTTACCAATTGAGTCACTTGCTGAGCCATATTTTAATAACACTTGTTATTATACTGCTACAAGTGTTATACAGTGTTGCATACCACACTTCGCCCCAGAACACATAGTAATTAATAAGGGCTTGACCTTGTTGTTGAGTCGTTTCCGGCCGAAGGCCGGGTAGGATGTTCGGAACGCATTGTGCAATTCCCTTCACCCTTATAAGCCTTGACCTTGTAAGCCAGTGTACTCTCTTATATTTGTGAGGCGTCCTATAAGAGGATGCATTGGCACATGGTTTCCGAAAAAACAAAAGAGTCAGGAAGCTCCTTCATGGGAGGGTTAATTGGTTTGTTGACAAGCCAATAGCGACAACGCCCACCACACGGCGCCATGAAGCCATTTAGCAATGAAGAGATTAAACAATTTCTGCTATAGTCCAGGCACATCAGACGTGAAAGAGGAAAAGTAAGGAAATAAATCGTGGAAAGCTGATTTTTCTGTATTATTTAGGTTATAACATCACGAAAAGTGCCATAAAGTTTGAGTTGAGCTTTCGGAGTCACACCGTTTTCTTCTTCATATAAAATAACTTATATATTTTTCACAATCATGGAAATAGTTGGATGCTGTAACAGTTTTTCAGCCGAAAAATATACAAGGCACTCCATATTGTTCAATATACACACTGTTGTGAACCTTGAGGTGGTGTATGTCTAAAACTCGGAAGTACAAATATTTTTGTTTCGTGTGTGTGGTGCATGCTGCATGTGTCCCGGCACAGACGCAAAAGAACGACATACCCTCCTGCAATCTTCACTACGCCCTGATCATTACGTATTTGTTCACAGCATATAACAATATTGAGAATGAATTCTTAGACTTAAATACTCCAGTGTTGAAAACAATATATAAATATAATTAATTTATGCGGAAAGTTAACGACCGCTAATATCAACCTATGTTGAGCCCCTGAACGTGAGAACTGAGCAATACCCATGTTTGATTTGAAGCTTGAACAGCTTATGTCTCTTTAAAGGCCCACTTGATTTTCGAACCACCAGATCACGTTATATAAAATATAAGCCATATATACCATTTGAAAGAGAAAGCTCCAAAACATTGTATTATCAACTTATCCGGTGTATTAAACTGTGGACATGTTGTTTTTGTTGAGTTGCCAACGTGTTTGTCATCAAGAATGAAGTAAAATTCAGTATTATTTTCAATATATAAATATATATATATATTAAAGATAGAGTTCTTCCCCTTCCATTGAAAAAGTTTGAATTCTGTTGCATTCTGGATGACAGAGGGGGAGTCTTCTATTTATCTGTGGGCATCTTCTGAGACACAGATGTTTCAAATAGTGGTGAATGATATCATTTTAATCATATTTTATGGCATAGATTATTATTAAAACCGTATATCAAGTCATTATAAAAAAATAATTGGTGACTCGAAAACTAAGTGGGCCTTTAACAACCCTTTCATTACTATTAATGTTATGATTTCGACAGAGCACAACGCGCATCTTATTCGAGAATCTTTTATCGAATGAGTTGCAATGGCGCATGGATATATTTCGTGAGAGCGTAGTTCGAGGAAAATTTAACTATGTGCGCCGTCCGCACCGAGTTCGGTAAAATATTCGAGTTTCCTATGCAAGTTGTATTCTGTATTTATTATACACAGTTGTGTCAGATAAGTTCAATCCATGACTGTCACCTTCATTGATAATATAGCTACATCTAATTTGATTTAAGTCTGACGAATAACCAGTAATATAGGGGCATCAGCCGAAGCGGACAACGTCGACAAAAATAGTTCCGGCTTGTATTCCATTATAGACCTTGAGCTACCATATGGCCACCCTCCCCCTGTGCGGATTTTTGCCGACTATGTTTTGCCGACAGAGGAATGTATTTCACACATTGTTCTGCTTGTTTGCCACTCGGGCGTGGGGATTTTTCATTTTATAGCGATTTTTATAAAACTACTGTGATTTTTTGCGATAAAATCCTTATTGGGGGTAGGGGAAATATTTCTCTCAAAATTAATACTAAAACTGAATGTATCTTCTCAAACTCAGTTTCATTCGAACTGAATATAATAAGTGTCTGCGTAGATAGCGTCACATGGGCACCTGACTCGATATTTTTCTTAAAGTGACACCGATGATATGATTTTTCGTTTATTTTGAAGATATATCTGAAAAAGTACATTGTGTGAACTTATGCATGCATAACGTGATTAAACTATGAACAATACCGATGTTTTCATTATTTTCCACGAGAACATAGACCAGGGCAGTTTTCTATAACATTCCCCACGAGCACATGGATGCATATAGGTAGTCAATGCTTACAGGTTTCAGGTCATTGAATCCAAGATGGCCGCCAAAATTGAATATCTGACTTGATAAATGTTAATTCGCAATCACTCGGGCAGTTTATGAGATATTAAGTCGTGCGATATGTTATTCTATTGATAATTGAGTAGTCCTTATTTATAGGTATGAATAAATTTCATATATTCAAAATGGCCGCCAAAATGGCCACCGGAAGTAGAAAGTATGACTATTTTTCACTCATATCTTCTAGATCAGTTTCTGCTGGTTGGAACTGGTTGAGGATTGTGACTTTATTTTTATATTTTTATATTAACTAATCATTGGGGTAATGAAAAAAGCAATTATTGGGATCCTAGCCCCCTCCGATCCCTCAAAAGTTTGATTTTACAGAATGGGGTATAAGATTTCACACAAAAATCACAATTGGGTTTCTGGTCAAATTTCAACAAAGAATGAGCACAACTGTGGAATGTAAGTGAGGAATACCATTATACATGGATACTCCAATTCATAGGAACAAAAGTTGTTACTTTGGATCAAAATGGCCACCAAAATGGCCGCCAAAATATGGAAAATGGTAGATATTGCCCCAGTGTGCCCTGGAATCGCTTACAATTTGTGGTTGATAAATGAAATTTGCTATTCTGCCTTCTATACATTGAATACTAACATTGTTACTAACTATTGTAACAAAGACATTACCAGAAATATTGGATTTCACTCTCACAAACGTGACATAAATATCGGCAAAAAATCTATTCTCAGGTTTGAACCATTTTTTGCAAGTAAACTGTAACTATCTTTGGCATGAAAGTTGTTTATTGTTTTGATCTATCTTAAAATGTGTCACATTGAGGTGTTCAATGACCCATTAATCAAGGTGGCTTCCAAAATGGCAACTAAATTGGGTAAAAAGTTGATTTTCACATATATCCGGAACATAATTATCTGCTGTTCCGAGAAGGTAGCAAAGTGTGACTAGTGTTAGTTTATCGACTGACAACTACCTGTTATATTCTGGTTGTCACTGTATATGAGGCACGATCATTTAATTTTAAAATTTGCAGTGTACAATTGTGCCGAAAACGTCTTTTGGGATTCTGGCCAAGTTTTTGAAAATAAATGGGCACAACTTTGAAACGGAACCCAGAGGGACCATAATATGTGGCTACTCTTGCCCATTAGCATAAACATTTATCAGCTGTTGTCAGGAAAATCGTTAAACATTTCCTCCATTGTGCATAAACGCCACCAAGGAGGACTCTGATGTGATCTGTATATCAAGTAACATATCATTGAGTTATTGTGGAAAGCGATAGCCACCCAAGGTACACATGTACAACCCACCGGGTCATACAGTCACTCCAAATACAAATAAACAACACACATATGACAATATAGTCGCTCACTTTATAAACATACACCTCACACATCACCAAGCAGCCATACTTGTGTATATCCCTACACACCACACATTACCATACATCTGCCAATAACAATGCATGTACACCAGGTATACCTCCTACACCTGACACATGACCGTATCGTCACTATATGTATACATATTCACCACATTCATGATCACACAGTCAATCATTGTATACCTATTGACCTCACCATTGGCCATACAGTCACTCCATGTGTACCTATGTTCCACACCATGGCCAAATAGCCACTCAAGATATACATATACACCCCACCCATGGCAATAGAGTCACTCCATGTATACATATGCACCTCACAAATGGTCATATAGTCACACGTGCTATGCATATACCCCTCACCCATGACCATACAACCACTTGGCGTATACCCGTACACATAACAAATGACAATGAGTCACCATACATGCACATCAGGTATACTCCTACACCAGACCCATTTCACTTCATGTATACATATTCACCACATTGGTGATCACACGGTCACTCCTTGTACACCTATGCATTTCAGTAATTGCCACACAGTCACTCCCTGTACCTATGCACCATACCCATGGCCATATAGCCACTCGATTTATACATATGCAACACACACATGACCATATAGTCACTCCAGGTGTACATATACACATCACCAATGACAATATATTCCTTCCAGGTGTACCAATACTTCTCACACATGATCAGTTATACATTCCAGACTTGTATATACACCCCACACATGACTATTCGGTCACTCGCTGTGACTCATAAACGTCATCCATGATCATACAGTTACTCCATGTATACCTATACATCCACCAATGACAATATACATCCACGACATATATAAATATACATCCCACCCATTACCACCATGGCACTCCCTATATACCTACACGCTCGCCAACGACCACCCAGCTATACTCAGGCATGTATATTCATGACCGTGCTGTCAGTCCATGTACACCTATACACATTACACATATTCATCCAACCACTCCCTATTTGTCCATATACCCCACCCATGATCACAAGTCATGGACAACACATATTCATCCAACCACTCCCTATTTGTCCATATACCCCACCCATGATCACACAGACAACACATGTATACATGTTCACCCACATGTGACAATGCAGCCACCAAATATACACCTATTCACCCCACCCATGACCATAGTCACTCCATAAATACATAAACAACACATACATGATTGTAGCTACTCCCGTTATATTCACACACGATATCATTGTCCGTACAGCCACATCGTGTTACCCGTACATCCACACATA
The DNA here is from genome assembly GCA_032622095.1 of Siphonodentalium dalli. Classification (NCBI taxonomy): domain Eukaryota; kingdom Metazoa; phylum Mollusca; class Scaphopoda; order Gadilida; family Siphonodentaliidae; genus Siphonodentalium; species Siphonodentalium dalli. The sequence goes on from CP136063.1 coordinate 286,586,485, forward strand.
ACCATACAACCATACAGTCACTCCATGTAAACATATTCAGCTCACACATTACCATACAGCCACTATTTGTATATATATACATCTCACAATGGACATCCCGCTCACGATCATATAGACATTCCTTGTATATTTATTCACATCATTCATGACCATAAAATAACTCCATGTATACCTATTCACCTCACCTATGACCATGCAGTAACTCACAGGCTACCATATTGACCTCCCTCTTGTATCAAGGTGATCAATTTTATCCCAATGCGCCAAAATAGCCAGAATAGCCACCACATATTATGGTTCATCTTAGTTCCGTTTCAAAGATTCAAAGTGGCCAGAATCATGGGACAACCAACAATATTTAGTAGTCAGTTGATTACCTAACATGCATAATAACCAAGTAAGTTACAATTTGCTAACTTTTCGGAACAGCAGACAATATTGTTCCGGATATATGTGAACAATGAACTTTTTACCCAAATTGGTTGCCATTTTGGAAGCCATCTTGAGTAATTTGCTCTATAATGACCTTAGTGTGTCACATTTACATTAGACCGTTCATATCAAAGTTAGTTACAGTTTACTTTTAATAAAAATGGTCCAAACATGAAAAGTTAATTTTTGCCGATATTTATGTCAAGTGTGTGAGAGTAAAATCCAATATTTCTGGTAATGTCAGTGGTTACAATACTAAAAATTAACCAAGGTGAATCAGACATGTTAGTTTTCAATGGATATAAGGCAGAATAGCCAATTTCATTCATCAACCACAGATTGTAAGCGAGTGCAGTGAACGGTGGGGCAATATTTACAATATTTACAATTTTCCATATTTTGGCGGCCATTTTGATCCAAAGTAACAATCTCGGTTCCAATGACATGGAATATTCACGGGTAATGGTATGTCTCACTTACATAACACAGTTCTGCTCATTCCTTGTTGAAATGTGACTAGAATCCCAATTGTGATTTTTTTGTGAAAATTTTATACCGCTTCCTGTAAAGTCAAATTTTTGAGGGATCGGGCCTAGGACCCAAAGAATTTCTTATATCATTGCCCCAATGATCAGTTAATATAAACAATACAAAATAAAATCACAATTCTCAACCAGTTCCAAACAGCAGAAACTGATATAGAAGATATTAGTGAAAAAGTGTCACATTTTTCCACTTCCGGTGGCCATTTTGGCGGCCATTTTAAATATATGAATTTTTTCCTACAAATAAACAAGGAGTACTCAATTATCAATAGAATGACATATCGCACGACGTAATACTTCATAAACATCCTGAGTAATTGCGAATTGAAATTTACCTGGTTAGATATTCAATGTTGGCGCCCATCTTGGATTCAAAGACCGATAACTCTATAAAGCCCCCATCGCCAGATGGCAAACAACCGGCAAATTGAAGGACTGATATAGTTCTACAAAGATATCATAACCACCAAAAATCCGCATAGGGGGGAGGGGGGTCTACATGCAGCTCAAGCTCTATTAGAGGTATACACTAATATGTAATATGATCATGTATACGTAAACGTAATTTGCACCCGCTTGTTACTGTTCATCGGGATTATCGGATGAATTGTTATCTTTATAGAAGGATTTGATGATAAACCCTAAGGGTGGATACACACATGCATTATAATCTCTGTAATTATCGTGTATTTGGCGTTTTACATGGATCATACAGACGATGTAATATGTGTCCACTGACAACCGCAATCATTGCCTACGCGTTGAACGCACTGAGTTCTAGTTCCAATTAAGTCTGAATGTAGATAAGCCGTTATCTTGGACCGGGTCGCCAGGCCACTTAAAATAATTGTTCGTGGGATAACCCATATGGTAGACTTTCTATTTAAATAATTTACCAGTCCTCTCTTATTTATAGCAGTGGATCAGGATTTCCCCGACGCATGTAGGGGCTATATATGACCCCGAAAGCTACCAAGCAGGGGGGGGGGTGTGGCTAACTCTGAGCTATTTAAGGTAAAAACATATCATATTGTACCTTCTTGTGCAGATTATTCCGACCGATACATTCAACTAAGTCACTTAGCGATTTGAAGCTTTCGAGACCCCCCCCCCCCCCCCCCAAATAAGCATCATGGTTGAAAATGTTCTACATCAAGCCTGTATATGCCAGACGTATGGCTTCTGGTGGTCGTGCATTAAAGTGATGTGAAACGTAATTTGAACCTCACAATTGAGTTCCCTGCGTTATTCTGTGGAAAGACTGAATAAAATAACCCCCATACACGAAATGCCCTAACCAGATATCAGTTTGTACTAATTAAAGCGGTATAGTCAATTCGAATGGGAGGGATATAAAAGGAATTATTGCCTGAAATCACCAACGGAAGAACATCTGACCGAGTTATGAAAGAATTATAATCAAAGTGGTCATGATCGAGCAATGAACAACGGTAACAGTTGAAAATGTTACTATTTATAGAAATTTGTAATCGTTGTAGATCGTTGACCGATTTTATGATCGAACTACAGCAGGTACAGTCTCGTGCAGAAAGAGTTGTCTTACATGTGTATTTGAAACTGTTTAATTACCTGTGCAATGCTACATGTGTGCCATATTGCTATTCACTATTCTAGTACAGACCGTATTTGTTTGGGACAGCGATAGTGATATAGATATCCATATGGAATTATGTCTTTCTTCAATTTTTTAGTTTATATAGGCCCAAAATAAATATACCATAAGATGGACTCAATCATTGACAGTTAAAATTGGATGGAAGTAAAGAAGTGTTGTGTATTTGCACTAAGTAAGCGCAATTGCTTTATGCTTAAAGGGGTACTGTACGCCCATTTTCAATAAATTCCTGGGTGATAACAACGATCTATTATCGATACTATATAGACATATAAGTAATTTTGAGTCGAAGATGTATTCTGTAAACGCTCAGGTTAATAGGCTATCTTAAAATTTAATAATTTAAAAGTTAATAATTTAATATAAATTGATTTTATGGCTCCAGCCATAAAATGGCGTCTCTTAAAATTGGAATTTCCGTGTACAAAACGTAATCAAATTATAATTGAGGGATACTGGATTAATAAAAACAATTGCACACACGATCGTTTGAAACATTATGCTTATACGGGGAGAAAACCCAAGCCACTCATTGACTAGTGACCATACACTAACTTAAATGAGTATATGGGACTACTAAGCATATAATATAATGTTTATTTGATTCATTTGGTTGAAAACTGTACAAAAATTACTCGACAACGACAATTTCGTATTTTTGCATTCCGGTAAATTTGCCATCCGTAACAATACTTCGTACTCAACAGACTTTCAAAAAATGGTTACCTTATTCTCCGACTCGGGGATTATAGAAACCAACACAACAACATCTTGGGTACAGTACCCCCTTTAAGCGCAAATATTTGTATGCAAATAAATAATAAAATGTAAAAAAGACTCCCATGTGATTTGCTCTAAACTCAAATTAACTCAGGCCATAAAACATTACTCAAACATAGGTGAGGACTCCACCCAGATCCCATACTAAGATGGATGTTCAGACTGAGGAAACCAGTTGGAGATAGGTACATGTATTTGCTTAAGCATAATTCATTTCAATTACGCTTAAGTGTAAATGAAATCCACTTAAGCGTAAATGAGTTGCGCTTAACCGTAATTCATATACACCCCCATTGAACTCCACATACTCAAGCAGAAATGGATGCAACCACATTACTAATGCCAGTAAGTTAACATACATCAGATTATACAAATATACATATAAGGTAAGACAGCTGATGAAATTATTGCTCTTAATATAATTCCAATGTATTATGATAACGCATAAGTCAATTATGCTTAAGCGTAAATGATTACATTAAGCGTAACTGATTTACGCTTAAATGCAATTAGTTAATATAAAATGTGAAAATGAATCATTTGCGCTTAAGTGCAAGTATATGTCTATCAATATATTTGCGCTTAAGCGCAAATACCTAACACTCCCTTTATACTTCCCTCTGATTGTGAATGATAGAGTCCATCTCATAGTATATTATCATGGACCCATAGTAGTAGCCCCATATAATACTGAAACATTGAAGAAAAAATATTTCCATATGCATATATCAGCATCTCTGTCCCTGGTGTCCCAAGAATTGGTGCCTCACTCCCAGAGCTCTAGTATATTTTATTAAAGGGACATCTCCTACACAGATATATACCATTTCCATGGCCATAAATATGGAATTCGGGGTTACTGGGGACTCGCTTCCCTCATATGGTGTACTTATTGACTTGAAATTGGGGAAAACCCCAATTTTCATATTATCAGCATCCCTGTCCCCAAGAATTTGTGTCTCCATCCCAGAGATCCAGTATATTTTATAAAAGAGATATATCCTGCACATATCTCTACCATTTCCATGGTCATAAAAGAGATATTGGGGTTCCTGGGGGGGGGGGGTGCTTCCCTCATATGGTGGGTCTGTGCCATTTAAAATTAATTCAGGGGGGTGATATCAATGCATATTAATTTTTATTTGCGCAAATGATTTACACTGAAGCGCAAATGATAGATGTTATTTTGCGAAATATTTGCGCTTGATCGTAAATGAATAATAAATGTGAAATGGGTATCCCATACATGAAATGCCGTATCTATATGCTATAGCGCGTATATCCTACAGGTCTGGGTGAACCACCGATCAATCAATAACAGCCCGATCTGGCTAAAGTAGACCGATCAGGCTAAAATAGACCGATCGTTCTTTCACAGCCAGCTTGAATCTTGGATAAAGGGAGTAGGCCTACTCTAAATTGTTCTTTCAAGTGAAATAGGCCTCCCATACATGAAACGCCTTATCTATATACTATAGCGCGCATACCCTACAGGTCTGGGTGAACCACCGATCAATCAATAATAGCCCGATCGGGCTAAAATAGACCGATCGGGCTAAAATAGACCGATCGGTCTTTCACAGCCAGCCTGAATCTTGGATAAAGGGAGTAGGCCTACTATAAATTGTTCTTTCAAGTGAAATAGGCCTCCCATACATAAAACGCCTTATCTATATCCTATAGTGCGCATATCCTACAGGTCTGGGTGAACCACCGATCAATCAATAATAGCCCGATCGGGCTAAAATATACCGATCGGGCTAAAATAATCCCATCGGTCTTTCACAGCCAGCATGAATCTTGGATAAAGGGAGTAGGCCTACTCTAAATTGTTCTTTCAAGTTACAGCCATTTTTTTGTAAATAAATTATTCTTATTCATTTTGAAACTAATGAAAGACAATTTTGAAACTAATGAAAGACAATGTATAATTTTTTGCTGGTATATTCATCATAAATTTGAACAAATCTTCAAGCAAACAAAATTTCAATATTCAAGAAATCTCTTACAACAGTGTCAGGAAGACCAATCGATCTAGCTCAGCACGATTGGTCTATTGTGATGTCAAATATTATTGAAATATTGCTTATAATTTACATTTACAGAAGTCAATAATTCGCATGCAGATAACTTCACCTTGTATTCGGCCAAATATGTTGACGTTAGATTAGAAGGCAGAATTCCCAGATTTGTTTATTATTGGTGAACCTGGATAATTTCGGAGGTGTGCCAATCGTCTTTTGCACACTGTGAATACGTACTCATTCTCTCCTAAATTTGCAAAAATTCCATATATATATAAATATATATACAGAGTGTGAAAACTTTGTTAGTTGCCGAATAATTGTCGACATTTTACTTAGAAAACTTGAATGCAAAAACTATGATAGGCCCCCTATTATTTTGTTTGTTTTTTTCTCTTTTTGTTGAATCTACTTTCGTTATCGACATGCCGGCTTTTGTTTTGGCTGTTCTCCCAGTCGTGCGTGCCAGCCGATCGTCGTTATTCGGGTGGTTCCGATTTCCTCCGAATATAATTCCATGAGACTCCGCGCGCTGATTCGCTCCGAAAATGTGTTAGTATCTGAGAAGATTTCTTACTCTGATCGCAGTTTTCAACAATTTAATACAGGGCGAGTACCGCACTAATAATATGCCACATTGGGGTTTTCTTTCTAGTTTTTTATGACCTTTCTTGTGGTATATCGGGCACAGTTCTGTCTGACATCAAATATATGCCCACCGGGAGTGAAGCTAATGACTTTAATACAATGCCAGATATCACACAGACTTGACTAATTTCCGCATCCGTGAGAGAAGACATATTTTGGACTGGCCTTAAATGTACTGATAGAAGACAATTTGACTTCGCTCACTGCTCACTTGTCTGGCCTGTTAACAATGAACCGCTCGCGCGCAGGTGATTAATGTTGTCAATTATTGGTGTGGCCATGTAAAATACATGTATTTTACATACATAAATTACATGCATGTGTGTATCCACCCTAATTATAATGGGACACAAGAAAATGATATATAACGTAAATGTGGATATTTAGCCTGCCATGTAATACGAGTCTCAGCTGTCTGGCCATCGGCGCAGTCCTGTCTGGAGTTTTGCGCGCCGGTGTAGGTAGTGACGTCATGATGTACGTCTTGATGTCATGACGCCTTTACTGGTTTCCCAAGAAGCAATCTTAAAATGACTCTGCGCTCTTTCAATCGGAACTTAAATTTTCCGTTTGTCGGCCTTGAACTTTGAGAATATTTCATCATTTTTTTAGGCGGAAATACCGTTATAAAATTGAAGATAATATGTAAACGGCCAGTAAGGTCGCTAGACTCCTCTTTCGGGGTAAATATTTTTAATAATATTATGAAATATGTAAACAAAACTTTTTTATGCAATTTAACTTGTTTTGTTAACCAGAGCTTTTGTTCAATTTACATTCACTTTTTGAAAATATATTTGGCTTTAGGAGCATGATGTTCCTACATATGATGAAGTATAGCTAACAGTTGCTAGATCAAAGTTTTTTATTTTTGCCTTTGACCATTTTGCCCAATTACACATTTCGAGGTGGCATTAATCAATACAAAATGGCGGCCGTTGCCAACAATAGAATTTTGGACTCCGCTGACCCTGGCTGACACTTCAGTTATGAATAAATTATCCTATTTTAGGTGATTTCAATTTAGTTTTAGATTGGGCCGAAAAAGTCGATTAGTATATATCTCATATTCGCATACGTATACCCTGGTCGCTTCGCTTCTGCGGCTTCGCCGCGGGAGAGCGGGCGCTATTAATTGGCTGGGATTCCATTGAATACATGTGCACCGGGTCAACGGGCGTGGACTAACAGACCATTCCAAATTGGAACTTGCAATGTATACTTTTATAACTGAATGGGAGAATCCATTTAGTAAATAAAGGATTAATGTAATTCTTTTCTCACCTGTTCGAATTTCAGCATTACTGCTCACAGTGGCAACTTCGTACATCTCTTTTCCATCTGATCTCCACCATATACGGATCCACCGTGAAGACTCCGATTGACTTTTCATCAGAGGTCAAGATCGGGGAGTAAGTGGAAACGCCTGTAAAAAAAAGCATCACAAAAGGATTTCATAAAAAAACGAGATCACAGAGAGTAACTGACAATAATAGATAGAGGATATCCAGTGTTTTTGGGTGGATACCGAAACATATGTCATGAGTGAGCGAGACAAATGTGTATTTTCGCGAGCGGTCACGAATGATATATTTTCGGTATCCACGCAAAAACACTAGATATTCTTTTTGTATACGCAGTTCCAAAGAAATTCACCATTTACGACGATAAATGATCTCACAATCGTCTTCAATCGATGCATCATTTTTGAAGCCATCAGCTGATCGATGCCTAATTACTATGCCCTTCACTATTAATTAGAACCACTCCATTTGGAAATTATGACTAAGACGGAATGGCCATAATATTATTTATTGAGATCTGATCTCCCAACAAACATACATTAAACATGTGAACAATAATGAAACCTTACTCTCACTTTTCTCTCCTCCTCATGCTTGCACTCTACCTTTTACACATGAAATGATTATGAATTCTCCAACTTCTGCCCACATAAATATATAACACATATTATTAATATTATGTAATCAGAACAAGACAAAATCTCAAGAAATAAACATTATTCTAGCGGTAAGCGAATTACTGTGAACAATCATCTAAAACTTATCTAAATTAGAAAAAAGGGGAATAGGGTGGGTGGGAAAACTTAATCGAAGTGCCATGTCGAAAAATTCGAAATCGAGTGAATATTTTCGGCGCGAAAAGTGTTTTATACCCGATATTAGAATTATGGGAAATCCAAGAGAATCATGGGAAGTTCAAAGGTCACTATAGTTCGTGTAACATAAGTGTACCGGTATCGTCGGAGTAATATATAATCTATAGAATAAATATTTCCGGTTTAGAAATTACACATTTTGATAACAAAATTGCCCAATTACTATGCCCTTCACTATTAATTAGAACCACTCCATTTGGAAATTATGACTAAGAAGGAATGGCCATAATATTATTTATTGAGATCTGATCTCCCAACAAACATACATTAAACATGTGAACAATAATGAAACCTTACTCTCACTTTTCTCTCCTCCTCATGCTTGCACTCTACCTTTTACACATGAAATGATTATGAATTCTCCAACTTCTGCCAAGCCAACGGCCACCAGAAATTCATAATGATGCATTCTTGGAGAGGGGCCCAAATGTCAGAGGAGTCATCTGGGCCTCTGATCACTCTGGGAGGAGATGCGGTTCACACTATCTCCTAAAAGGGACAATTCAAGGAGACATCAGTATTAAATTATATGATAATTCAACAGTCATGCATGATTCAATATATATCAGTATAAATATGTACTTCCACAACAGCAAATATATTTCAATCCTTTACCAGAAAGTACTCTACGTAATTTGATGCACAATGAATGATCCAATCTAATTGACAAGAGTCATCATAATACCAATTGGGGGAGGGTACACTATAAATAGAGACTTATACTGTAAGCGTTACACACACAGACTGATTGTCAATATATTCCATAAAAAAATTAAATATTCAATGCGATGTTTCACACATTAAAAGGATGATTTTAAAACCCTGGTATCTTTGTTTTGTGTGGTAGAATTCAACAGGTGTATGTAAGAATGTAGAGATAATCGAGTTACAATTTGTAAAAGTCAGAACTTAATATCAGTAAACTGAGAGAACAAATTCTCATCTACTCCTATAATTTGGCATTATAGACTTCGAACGAAACAAAATATGATACAACGGCGGAACATACTATTTATTAAAGCAATGTTGTTTATCAACGTCATACTTATGTGATAGGATATATGTGTACTTTGAATATATTACCAAGAACTGATCTACATCAATGTAAATGCATGTCTTGGGAATACACCATCACTAAACCTGAATTCATATTCCAATTGGTCAAGTGATTCTATTTGATTGAATAGTTAATACAGATTAAGCTGTAAGCTGATAAAGAAAAACTGTTAATGTTATACAGGATAAAGTCCATATTTATGCTAAAAATGCACTGGAAGGGGACGATTCGATTCGTTGGTCGCGTATCATCAGATTCTAACAATATTTCTACAAAAGATGGTTTGGTTGTCATCAATTTTGTCAGGTATGATTTAATGCCAACACATACGGTTAACCACTGTGAACGATATTATATCAATTTAGGAGCGTTACAAAATAATTTAGAGTATGTATCTTTAATTGCGGTCAGTAACGTGATCCAGTTGAGAGCAATGTGAGGCATTCACTTCTTTTGCAATTGTATATATATCTATATATACATGTATATTGATATCTATATTGATGCTCCGAATTACATAACAAGGTAGTAGTGTTTCTGTTATAGAAGTACGAGTGTTACAAGGGTAACAGTTTGCTATTATAGAAGTACGAATGTTACAATGTACATGTACCTCAAGATTCAAAGTTAATTTTCCAATTACAAAGTTTCCATATAAAACTTTCGAGTTGTTGAAGTAATGTTGTACATGTAGGTTGGCTACAAGTTGTTTCGGAACTGGAATTTCGAGTCGGATAGTAGTATTAAACAAGCATAAATGTCCAATAATTACAGTTTTAATTGCTATACGTGACATTTAATTGTCGGTATAATTGTGTACACTGATAGTATTGCTGAATATGTTGCCTTGTTAAGTCTAACTTAAGAACTGTACATTACCAAAATTTATGCTTAACGGTTTTTAAAATACCGTGGATATCGTCGCATATCAAAATATATAAATTATGATATGTCATCTAATCGCAAAATACGGGTAATGTCATTGTTTCTGGGACGAAATTGTCTTCGCATGAAAATTGCTCGGCGGGTGTCAAACTGTCTGTGAGACGGCAATAGTACCTGTGGGACGTCAATAACACCCGTCGAAGTTGCCCATGTGGGCGTTGAAGTTGCCCGATTGGCGTCAAAGTTACCCGTGTGGGCGTTGAAGTTGCCCGATGGGCGTCGAAGTGCCCGATAGTCGTCGAAGTTGCCCGGTAAAAGGCGTCGAAGTTGCCCGATGGGCGTCGAAATTGCCCGATAGGCGTCGAAGTGCCCGATAGGCGTCGAAGTTGCCCGGTAAAAGGCGTCGAAGTTGCCCGATGGGCGTCGAAGTGCCCGATAGGCGTCGAAGTTGCCCGGTAAAAGGCGTCGAAGTTGCCCGATGGGCGTCGAAATCGCCTAATGGGCGTCGAAATCGCTAATGGGCGTCGAGGTTGCCCATGTAGGCGTCGGGGTTGCCCATGTAGGCGTCGAGGTTGCCCATGTAGGCGTCGAGGTTGTCCATGTAGGCGTCGAAGTTGTCCATGTAGGCGTCAACGTTGCCCGATGGGCGTCGAAGTTGCCCGATAAAAGGCGTCGAAGTTGCCCGATATGCGTCGAAATTGCCTAATGGGCGTCGAAGTTGTCCATGTAGGCGTCGAAGTTGCCCATGTAGTCGAAGTTGCCCATGTAGGCGTCAAATTTGCCCATGTAGGCGTCAAAGTTGTCCGATGGGCGTCGAAGTTGCCCGATAAAAGGTGTCGAAGTTGCCCGAAAAAAGGCATCGAAGTTGTCCGATAAAAGGTTGTCCGATGGGCGTCGAAATTGCCTTATGTGCGTCGAAGTTGCCCTTGTAGGCGTCGTAGTTGCCCTATGGGCGTCGAAGTTGCCCGATGGGCGTCGTAGTTGGTCGATGGGCGTCAAAGTTGCCCGATGGGCGTCGAAGTTGCCCGATAAAATGCGTCGAAATTTCCCGATGGGCGTCGATATTGCCCCTATGGGCGTCGAAATTGCCATAGCTGGATGGCTTAAATTTCACCTCCAAAAGTCATCGGATGCATGTCTCAAATTCGAGACACCGAGACAACGAAGTTCGTCGGTTCAAAGCGACAAAGTCGACTCGCCAATGTCTCAAAAGGAAGCTATGCTAACACACACACATATATATATTCCAAAACAAAGGCGAGGGGACCTAGTCACTAGAGCATTTTACTGTAATAATGATAATCTGATGTAATACAGTATATAGTTTATGTACTAAAACAAGAGAGTAAATTACTAAAAATATATAGCTTATGCAGACATAAAACCATTTTTCTTAAGCAAGCATGTTATAAATATATATATGCAAACTGAAAATATTTTAAAATTACTTTTAATTAATATAATTAATTAAAAATGATCAACTTGATTGCAAGGAGCGGATTGCAGGCTACAATTTTTTGTATAGTAAGCAACTCATGAATATTGACAAGAGATTGTTACAATGTATAACGTATTGGACATTTAGTAATCTATACATGTATGTGACATTAACACTAAAGTTAACTCCATGTAATAATTCAACCAGCATCCAACCAAATTTTAAAATGATTGTCAAGTCAAAATATAAGCTCTGTAATTTGAATAATATTCAGTATAACCTACATATAACTGAACTTCTACATACAGAGAAAGGCAGCTACTCAGTTTACTTGAACATTTGTGGTGATATTGATCATGTTATGATCGGGCACATGTATGCCATTTCATGAAATTTGTTAACTCCATGTGATAATTCAACCAGCATCGAATAGATTTAAAAAAAAAGATTGCTCAAGTCAAAATATAATCTCTGTAATTTCAAAAATATAAAGTATAACCTACATAGAACCGAACTTCTACATACAGAGAAAAGCAACTATTCAGTTTACTTGGACATTTGTAGTGATATTGATCCATGTTATGATCGGACACATGTAATATATGTATGCCCTTTCATGAAATTTTTAAAAATTAGAACCAAATTTTCAAAGTTCAACTTCTCTATTGAAAAATGATAACTAGCCAAACTTATATCTAAGTCAGACTATCAAACTATATTTGCAATACCTAATACTAAATTATTCAAAGTCGGACGCCTGACAAAATAATGTTTAAAAACTTTCTTAAAAAGTTGACAAGTAAATATTGGGTATGCAAAAATCACTAAGTCAAAACTAGGATAGATTCGATTTGAAAAATTCATAACTCAAAAAGTTCATATTGAAAACATAAAAATTAAATTACATGTTCAAAATTGAGAACAAATTAAATTTCAGAGAAAGTTGACTGAATAAGAAAATTAAAATATATTTCATTTCAAAACATTTAAAAATTAAATATCAATGTATAAAATTTAGAATTAAAAAAATTTAATTCAAAGTCAAAATTTGAAGTATAACATTCAATAAGTGAATAAGTCATTAATGTCCATCTTGAATTCCACGATGATGTCACAATATGAAAGTAGACACTGCATGGTCCATATAGAATTGACGTCACTGATAAACATGGCAATAATATAAATAGATCGTGATGTCACAGATGATGTCACTTCCAATAGTAATAACAGATTCAGGTTATAAATAACTCTTAACGTCATGTCCACATGCTAAACATGGATGCAGCACAGAACTCCATTCGAACAAGCAGTTAGCACCATGAACGTAAATGATATATACATCGCTGTTAGCACGGACGTCAATCGTCCAATAGCGGGCATTGCTGAGAAAGCCCCAGAACCAAGTCCGTTGTTAACCGTGAATATCGTGTAGCGTTAACATTTGATAAAATGTAATTAAAACTTCCATAACCATTGACCATTAAACGCTCTGATGGTTCGACGAACGATGATATTAAGGATTTATATTACCTTAAAGTCCAGATAGTCGGGAGTCCATTTCCTTGATATAATAAGAATTACCACAGAAGAGCCCACGGAATGAACACATGTAATTGCTCCTGAGTGAATACATTCCTCCATTGGCCGATACATTAGCAATAATTAACTGATTAATTCGGTATCTCGATGACAATATTGCTGTGCTCTGTCAATATACTGATTGAATCTCTCGTTCCGGCCTTAGAGCTGACTTCGGATGACAATATATCGATCTGTCGAAAGTTTTTTAAAATAACTAAACAAGGAACTAAAAACTTAATCGAAGTGCCATGTCGAAAAATTCGAAATCGAGTGAATATTTTCGGCGCGAAAAGTGTTTTATACCCGATATTAGAATTATGGGAAATCCAAGAGAATCATGGGAAGTTCAAAGGTCACTATAGTTCGTGTAACATAAGTGTACCGGTATCGTCGGAGTAATATATAGTCTATAGAGTAAATATTTCCGGTTTAGAAATTACACATTTTGATAACAAAATTGCCCGTTCACGCAAATTCACCATCCGCAGTATATAAAAATATAGTTCCCGTATTCTTCCCCCCATAAATATGTCGAATTTCAACATAAAACATATTTTAATTATAACTGTAATATCAGTGAATATAATATATATTAGAATATCACAATGTGTTCTTTTACGTTGTCCTTCTTCAACGGTATAAACCGGAACAGTATTGGTCGCAAGCATCACCTAGTGTGAAAGTATATTCTTCTAGATCCCTTCTGGGTGATATCGATGTTTATCTAAACGCGTTTTTCTCTCTATAATTGAGCGTATAATAAACACGATTAACTACAATAGGGATCATCTTTCTAAGGAATCATAATGAGAATCTCTTTATTCCAATCATTTAATGCCCTCTGGTGGTTTGAAGCCTGAAATGTGCTCACTTTTGTTATATCATGGTCCAGTTCCGGGGAGCAAAAATTGGTCGATAAATACCTTAAGCACTTATATACGGACTTTATATTCCAAAGTATGCATATATTTCCTGCCTTGAGTGGAAGAGCGAGCAATATTTCTCCGATGTGTTGACTTCTGAAAGGACAGCGCGACTATTTCGACCGATGTCACATTCCGAGATCAATAGCACTGACTTCTGTCAGAAGACACCATCGTTATTCCATAACAACATCAGTCAATATGTGTTTTATTATGGCATAATTCTCGCTGTGCGCGAACCGTGACGTGAGCAGGTGGATAATTAGTTTGAAGACTCCCTTATAAAAAAACCCTCTAGTAAACCAGAGTAAACCACCGCAAACAGACTCTGGTATTCTGTGGTATTCTACCAGGGTGGTATTCTGTGGTATTCTACCAGGGTGATTGGAATCAGTTAAATTTATTCTGATAAAACTCATCAAGTCAATGGTCGACACACCCATGTATTTTTGCAATAGTAAAATGTTCTCACCCATGTATTTTTGCTATTGTAAAATGTTCTCACCCATGTATTTCACCAAGGTATTTTACCGAGATGTAAGTATAATGCATGTGGAATTCTACTAGAGTAAGGGAAATTTACCTTCATATTAGGGTAAAGTGACCACGATAGTACCAGAACAAAATAGTTCAACATAATAGAATGTATGAATAGTAGATATTCAACCACTTGTAGACCCCCTCTCCATGTGCGGAATTTCGGTGGTTATTATATTGTGATAGGGCTATGTATACTCTTTAACATTTTTGTGTTTGTTGTTTGCGTTCTGGCGATTGTCGAATTGTAGGGTATTTTGCCTTTTGAAGATAGGTACCCAAATTTCGTCTCTTGTTGTCATTTATTTTCCGTTCACCAACAATATAGCTTCCTAATGTTTGTTGGTATTTATCTTTCTACTTATAACATTATTGACACCATATCACATAGGTAATGCGAAGTCTTGAATTTAATGAGTAACGGCATGAAAATTCTAAATATAATATATTTTTTGCTGAAAATAAAAGAAGAGAAAATGGAATTGTCTCCCTTCTGATCATATTTTTTATTTGGAAACTAACATATTTGCATTGCCAAATAGAGTTTCTGTTATCAATTGCGTTTTAGCAAGCAAGTGTACCAAGTTAATGGCTGGTTTCGGTAAAACCTTGATCTAAAGAGAGTTTACCAATTAAATGGGTCATTGTTGTACTTGATACGACAACATTATTGTCAACCATGATCTACTTTAAAATGTGGAGAGCACAATTGTTGTTCTCGGATATATCGTATATGCTATCAAAATAGTAATAAGGATAACTTAACGTTGAGTTGAAAACAATTATTCCAATTTAGAGAGCATTTAGTGATTAATATTTTCTGCATTATTTGTTGTTGTATGTGACTGAATCATATATTCCCAATTTCGCAAGCAATATATTGATTACCAATTATTCGAAAAATATAGTCAGCTGATATCTAGTTTCGTGCTTATTTCGAAACAGCTGTCAGTCCGTTGACATAAAGAGCGATTTGTGATCAATGTAATTTAAAATGGGTCCTGGTTTGTTAACACAATATTGCCCAAAATGACTATATACTGCGGCCATCTGTAGGGAGTGGTTTTATGTTAATGAGTTAAAGGTACTCAATTGCTATTTCTTTGGCTTCGGGGGTAAGAAATTTGATTCGAATCGAGGAACCCATCCATCAAAGCTCAGAGTGATCAGATATCGATTTTTGAAGTTTGTTATTTCTCGAGATGTGTAATTATATGTGGCCAAGAAACACGTGGTCATACGGAGGGTCTCGGACAAAATTGCGGATGGAGATGGATAACTCTAAAATCAAGTGGTAATACGGTCAAATAGTGTGATACTTAATAATTGCCATATTTTGTTGAATTTTTTTTGGATAAATAACAAGTTTTGGGAACTTGATACCTGGTTAGCATTATTTTCTTGCAATAAATCGATTCTGATAACTAAAGCGAAATGTTGTTGTCGTATCTTGGTGGTATGGCGACCGTCTGATCGGATTGAGTACCTTTAATGTATTGCTTTAAATCTAAATCTAAAATCAAGTGGTAATACGGTCAAATATTGTGATACTTTAGTGATAATACGGCCAATATTTTGTTGAATTTTTTTTTGATAAATAACAAGTTTTGGGAAATTTGATACCATAGTCGACAGTGGTTAGCATTATATTGTTGCAATAAATAGATTCTGATAACTAAAGAGAAATGTTGTTGTCGTATCTTGATGGTATGGGGACGGTCTGATCGGATTGAGTACCTTTAATGTATTGCTCTAAATGTGCCAAGGGTCTACAAAACATAGAACAGCCATGATTCTTATTTGACAACTGTTTTTGCGAATTCCTCTTCTGGCGGCCATCCTATAAAAATAAATGATGCCCCCGTTGCTAGAATGACCACATATACACGGTGGGGAATCACATGGCTTCGAAGTTGGTGTCAACTTGGTGAGTACCATGCATTCAAAATGTGCAAACGTACATAGAGGATCTCACATGAGTTTCTATTTTATACGGAATTTATCAACCGAGTTCACTAAATTCGATTTGAGCCGAGGTTTACCGAGGCTCAAATAGAATTTAGAGGACGAGGTTGATAAATTACGTATAAAATAGGACGAGTGTGAGATACCTTTTATCACATGATCAAATAAACCCGAAGCAACGCGAAATATTCATCGAAAACAACAATCATAAACTACAGCGATCGCAAGTTATTTGAAGAACGCCGTGACGTCATCGCACGCGCTGATATTAAACGTGTCTATTACCGATAATTATGAAACTGCTTTTATGGCCAAATTATGTGATAAAAAATCATAATATACTAGGAACTAACACAAAACATAGCAGTTTGACTGTTACGAGCATGTGCTGGTTGATGTTGATACCTTATTTGTTCTGAAATACTTAGTGGTTTTCTATAACACTCTAACCAAAGTTGCCAGTCGGAGGTGCGTGGAATACACCAGTCATACATCTTGGAAAATCATTAGACTGACAACTTTGGTCAGAATGTTAGAGCAAACAACTGTGAATTTGGACATAAATGAGGTATCAGCTTGTTTCGTAGCTGTCCAAATACTATGTAATATGTCATATCTCGATGTAGACTCAACTAAGACATTGGTCCATGCTTTTGTCGCGTCACACTTAGATTACTGTAATTCTTTACTGTATGGACTACCGGATTACCAGTGTGATCACCTGCAAAAAGTGCTAAATGCTGCGGCGCGAGTTGTATCATACACTCCTCGGCATGCTCATATAACTCCAGTTCTCAAGCAATTACACTGGCTGCCAGTTGAGTATCGAATCATGTTCAAAATTATTTTGCTTGTATTCAAATCTCGTAATAACATGTCACCATTGTATATACAGGATATGATCAAAGACAGAAATGTGTGTACATATGGATTACGATCTGATAGTAGTATGCTTTTGTACATTCCTTTCAACAAACAGAAAACGTTTGGCGATAGGGCATTTTCATTTGCAGGTCCACAGCTATGGAATAGCATTCCACGTCACTTGAAAATATTCACTGATTTAAATAAGTTTAAGACCGGCCTCAAAACATATCTCTTTGATGTAGCATTTAATTCCTAGATATATGTATGTACATGTATTATGCTGATTAGGCAATGAGCTCGATGTAATGTAAAGCGCCGTTGAATATGTACTCATAATATTGAGCGCTATACAAATTAATTATTGTATTGTATTGTATTGTATCTTAGTTTATCACATAATTTGGCCATAAAAGCAGTTTCATAATTATCGGTAATAGACACGTTTAATATCAGCGCGTGCGATGACGTCACGGCGTTCTTCAAATAACTTGCGATCGCTGTAGTTTATGATTGTTGTTTTCGATGAATATTTCGCGTTGCTTCGGGTTTATTTGATCATGTGATAATAGGTATCTCACACTCGTCCTATTTTATACGTAATTTATCAACCTCGTCCTCTAAATTCTATTTGAGCCTCGGTAAACCTCGGCTCAAATCGAATTTAGTGAACTCGGTTGATAAATTCCGTATAAACTAGAAACTCATGTGAGATCCTCTATTTATTACATTTTTCTGGTCGCGTTTTAGATCGCCTCGGTCATTGTGAATGGGTGATACTCATCAACTCGAAACCACGTGATTCCCCACAGTGATATATCCTTGTCCCATAATGTACCAAATGGTCTCCGAAAATCGTAAACTAATTCACGTGTTATGTGCCGTACGTTTTGTTTTTATGAATGAAGGAGTCTGCCTCTTTAGTTTTCACAGATCCTTCCTTTCATTTCATACTCTGTCTCTTAGCCGTGATATACAACGAGAGCTGAACCCTGTATATGTGGTATTCCATTGCCATTAACTGGAACAAGGGGTCCCCAAAACATGTTATTTTTCAGCAAGTTATTAATGTCCCCATACTGTTTGATGAAACATTTTATAAATGATTATGTATGCCATGATATAATAGCCTTATTTCTGACTCCCAAGAGCTAAATAAAGAGAACATCCCTGGATCATTGTCTATTTCAGACTATACACGACAGGGGTCTTCAACATATACAAGTCACGCTTCATAAGAACCAAAGCCGGACGCTGTGGGTCGTATATAGACTATATCTGATTTTGTGACGTCACCAATTATTACCTAATACGACACGATGACACCAGTCCTTTGAATGAAATGAACAGCTAAGAAATGGACAAGCTTCTCGTAGTAGTATCTTCACCGCAGTGATCACCCAGCGTCAAGAAAAGACATAAATTGGTTCAATTCATTAAATATGTTCTCGTTCCCCTCTCGACAAGGTATAACAATTTTCACTTTGATGTTGGCACCAGTAGTTTATAACCATGAATAGTCTAGCTGGTGATCAAGACTACCCGGAAGTACGATTTGCCTAATTTATACTCGATATTACTATTGGAATACATTCATTCGACGAACACAGGAAATATAACCATATGCATGTGAATCTTATTTGTAGGGAATACCAGGGAATTTATAAAATGATTTTGATAAAAAAAAAAAATAGCCACAGCTACCCTCATGTGAGTGGATTTGCTTTGGTTCGTTAATTACGCTAGCGTATGATCATATTATTTGCATGTTGATTCTTGTAAATGGTTCCAGGCTGCCGTAGGCTCTTCAATAGACAGTCGGTTTCAAAGGTTTTGTATCTTTAGTAAATTGTTCCAGGCTGCCTGCTATCGAAATAAATTTTGTATATCCAAATAGAATGGTCTTTTTGTCACAGTCACGCTCAGCCTCTGGGGATAGTCAACACATTGAGACCGCAGTTTGGTCGGATACTTCGAATATGCATTGATGTATCCAAAATACAGAAAAATGATTCAATTATGTGCTTGTATTTCTTCTCAAGTACAGATCAATCATTTCTGGAGAACCATCAGAAATTCACAAGAGCTGATCCCTTAAGTATGCATGTGGTATACTCAGGAATTTAATAGATAAGACAGGATTTCCAAAAACAAATAGTAAAAGAACCTTGTTCATGTATATGGTTATTGGTGATTTTTCAGATGATGTGTACTTCTTCATGACATCATATGCTCCTTGAATCTTAGCTGAAAAGGCTGATATTGTGACATTACACAGTATACAACAAGATTAGATATTCAGTCTTTCTTATTCACAAGTGTGAAATATAATAATTCAGGTTTCCTTGGTCATATGTCACTTGACAACATGTTGTTCGTGTGATGTCATAACCTTGTAAAGCTTTCCCTTAATGCTAAATAAGACTTGGAATTTTTTAACCCATAGTTTTGGGAGAGTATTAAAGATAGTTGTTATATGAAATATTATGTTTTATTTTTATATCTGAGGAAAATATGCATCTCATAATATATTTTATACAACATTTTAGCATTTCAGACCTTTTTCAAGCCATATATGATGGTTGAATATATCCATTTTGTCACTACGTCAAGCATAACGTCGGTTTTAAAAATGGTACCAGGCTGCCTGATGTAAACTATTCTATGTCCGAAAACTTCCGGTATGAAGCGAAGATAGGGCAGACGTAAAAGTACGAGCTCCGTCCAAAACACGCATAAAATCAATTCAAAGTCAAGTTTGCAACAACTTACAAACTGTTTCGAGAACCTAAATGTACTATACATATATTAGACAGCAATAGTTGGTGAATTTAAACGCATTTGTCTCAAGAATTTACGCTGGAAGTTACGGTGAATGGACTTTGCACGAAATTAGGAAAAATGTCTGTCAGGGAAACGTGGTCAAAAGAGAAGGATTCGACAAAGCAAACGAAGACCTATGAATGCAAAAGCTTCGAGGATATCACGAAATGTTTCGAGCAACTTCATGTGTCACTAACTGGGCAACTAAGTGATGTGGAGGGTAAATTGGAAGTACTAACAGGAAAAGTACAGGATGTCGAAACTTCAACGAAGGAAATAAAAGAAAAAGCTGAACGTATAGAAGAAGTGACAATACCAGCTTTAGAGCAGTATAAGACTGACTTTACCACGTTGGAGGACAAAATAAATCCCATAGAAACTTCTGTCACAAAGCTTGACCTATGGGGTCGTAAATGGAACTTGATAATAAAAGGTGTACCAGGAAGTAATAAGGAAACAACACAGCAAACAATGGACAAAACATTAAAGTCTTTTAAAGACAAACTCGATATATCGTCTGACAGAATCCAGCAGATCGGTTTCGCCGCCTGTCACAGATTGCCCATATTTGGGAAATCCAAAACTCCAGACATTATAATCCGTCTTCTGGATTTAAATGACAGAGATTTTCTTCTTGATAGGGCAAAACAACTTGCCCCCGGGACAGGATACAGTATAGTCATGGACCTCCCTCCAAGCTTATCCAAGCTGAGATCCAAACTTCTAAAAGAGAGAAGTGAAATGAACCCAGCACAGAAAAAAAGGACCCAGCTTGTGTTCTCCAAGAAGGAGCCTTACATCGAATTCAAAGAAAAGAGATTCGCGAAGAAGACAGATTCGTAGAAAGTGTAAAGCAAACTGAAGTGAAAAGTATTCCAAAAACAAAATATCAGTGACATGTTATTGAAATAAAAGTGGATTTTTATTCCTTGGTTTGTAAACACTTAGGAAACCGAAATAAATCATTAAATGCAAAAAGTAGCAATTTCCAGTTAATAGATGAAAGAAAAACTAATTATCACCAATCGACCAACACAACATTTTACAGAAATATTTTTCTATTTATGTATTTTTTCTTTTTTTTGAATTTTTATTTTGTAACTCTAAATATTAGTGGTTTTCCTTGTAAAATATTGGAGTCATATTTAAAGTGACCCCTCACAAAAGAAAAAAAATATATCGTTTGTTTAATTTATGTTTCTTGATCCTTCATCGGTATAAATGAAAATGTGGCATTGCATTTAGAAAATGAAATGCTATATTTTCACTTTTTTACTCAGTTTTCCTGTTTAGAAAGAAACTTAACTTGAGTATATAAACAAAGGAATGAAAATCATGGACTTTTTATCCAGGTAATCTCATAAGTAATGAGACTCAGACTTTTTCTCTTTTTTTTTGTTTAGTCATTGAACAACTTACAAATGTATTTTATGGCCATTGTTCATAAACTACAGACTTAGTATTCTGTTTATACATGTTATCATTGCAGAGATCAATGAGATATTATGTGTTATGTTTGAAGGACATTGAGTCTTGCTAAATGCTGAGAAATAAATGTAGAATAACACAGTATTTATAAAAAAACATGTACATCCCATGCTTCTGTGCATGCGCATGGCGGGGAGGGTCACTTGGTTGTTTTTCTGCTGCGTGCATGTCTTCCGCTATGAGCATGTACAGATGCATGGGTTGATGTACATTATCAAATTATTTCTAAAACTTAAAGTGAGCCTTATTTTAAAAATAAACTTAATTGTCTTTATTTCCTACATTGGTTAATAAGATAATTGGAGATATTTTCATTAATGCCTTAATGCCCCCGAAGACTTACTTTTGTGAAATTAGCCTTGATGCTATACAAGTATATATAAATGGAATAATCCAAATTATAATGTTTAAAGTTTTCATAAATGAGTTCTATAAATCCATGAACACTATTATCTGGATTTTATCTTGATATTGCTCAGAACAGAGCCCAGCCTATTAAAGTGACCCATTATTGGGGATGATGGAACCGGCGCATTTGCCCTTTGCACCAATCTGGTCCTTGTCATTATGTATTGTATGTCTTTCATTTTATGGGAGTTTATTATTTTTGTTTATAAAAAAAATAGATCAATGTGCATATTTGCATTTGCATACCGCTGTGTTATGACTGTATACTACAGACATCAAGGTACACACACCCTCTATATTATATATCTATAAATATGGATAGTTTCAAAATAGGATGTATGAATTGCCGTGGACTTTCCTCTGATCAAATCAAACGCCGTGACTTTTTTAATAGAAGTAGAGATAATTTTGATATAACACTACTTATTGTACCCACTCAACTAAAGAGGTAGAAAGAGCATGGAAAACTGAATGGGGCTATGACATAGTCTTTAGCTCTTATACAAGTTCTAGTAGAGGAATCGCTGTTCTTTTCAGAAATACAATAGAATATAAGATTCATAATTCTATCATTGACTCGGAAGGGAATTTCATAATACTGGATTTATTAATCCAGAATCAGAGGATCACTCTGTGTGCAATATATGGTCCAAATGACGACTCACCTTCTTTTTACAATGATATTTTCTCTAAAATTGAAAACTAGAAAACAGTACCATATTGATGGGCGGTGATTGGAATGTTCCACTAGACTATGATTTGGACACGATTAACTATAAACACAAAAATAATGTAAAATCCAATGAAACAATTCTTCAAGCCATGCAACAGTTAGATATACATGATGTTTGGAGACTAAATAACAAAAATCAAAAGAGATTTACTTGGAGAGGCCCAAACAAGAAAATGGCCAGGCTTGATTACTTTCTGGCGTCATCTGATTTACAGCCTTTTATAGTTTATACCGATATATGAAACAGCTACAAATCTGATCATAATCCAATAAACCTGAGTTTTAAATTCACTAATCACCCCAGAGGAAGAGGTTTTTGGAAATTTAATGATAGTCTATTAGAAGACCAAAAGTATTCAGATATTGTCAAAGACACAATTATTAAGACAGTGGATACATATTCTAAACAAGATGGAAACTCCCTCACAATAAATGACCAATTATGTTGGGAAACACTTAAAATCGTGATTCACGGTGAAACAATAGCCTATTCATCTAAACTGAAAAAACAGAAATAAAAGGGAATCTGAAATAGCAGAAAAACTAACTAAACTCAATGTATTGCTTGACAATGGTGACCATTCTGCTACAGCTGAAATTGATAAACTCAATGCAGAATTAAAAGGAATTCGAGATATAAAAATAAAGGGGATGATACTTAGAACCAAGGCTAAATGGAAACTGGAGGGGGAAAAGGCCACTAAATATTTATGTAATCTTGAAAAACGTCACTACACAGAAACAATTATCCCAAAAATTATAAAGTCAGATGGAACCGAAACATCAATTTTTTCTGAAATTCACTTAGAACAAGAAAACTTCTATAGAAATCTCTATGATTGATTGATTGATTGATTGGGGTTTTATGTCGCTTTAGCCACTAAGGCCATATCACGACATTGCCAGTTTTAATGGTGGAGGAAATCCGCACACTTACGGCTAATCGAACAGTGATTTCAATGGCTGATAAACTCGTCGACCATGTGCGGCAAACCACCGGCCATCGGCAAGTAACTGACAACTTTCCCAGATAACGATTTCGAGTTACAAAGTCCACGATGGAAACATGTGGATTTGAACCCTTATCGCCAGCGCTGGAAGGCGAAACGGCTTGGAGTTGTACCCCTAACCGATTGAGCCGAGAAATCTCTACACATCAAAATTGGAAAACGAGGCCGAACATGAATGCGATTTTGACTTCTGGGATAAAAATAACCCATTCCTTAATTTCCTAGAGAATGCAGAAGCCGAGTCCTTAGAAGGTAAATTATCTACTATCGAATGTATCACAGCACTGAAAGCAATGAAAAATGATAAATCACCTGGTAATGATGGTTAGTGAGTTAGTCAGATTCTACAGTTTTTTTTTGGAATGACCTTGGTGTTTCACATATGGGATTAATCCACGCCACAGTTGTATACATGGTATATTATTCAACCTGAAAACAACAAATTGAACATGTCACAAAAGAGAAATATACATGTACAAATATAGGTCATAAACAGTTAGTAATAGTTGATTTGACAGTTCATAAAATTTAAATTGTTGCATCCACGGAATAGCCCATGATTAGTTCACAATCCATTGACCGGCCACACGAATGTGAGATAATACAAGTTCACAGAAAGTCCACACGAATGTGACACACTCTCACCAATGCATGGTATATACCAATGAAATAGTTTGGTGACACAGATGTGTAAGAACATGCAGTGTGTGCAGCATTCTCTGGATTAATATACAACATACAATCAGTCAATCTAAGCACAATCGCCAAACATAGAATTTCTATATCACAGGCGAGACCATAAGCAGTAAAAAATGCCGTACACAAATGGTCAGTTCAGATCACCGTGGCTAGATTCACACACTGAGGATACTTACACGTTGGCGGGATTTAATCGGGCATCCAAAGTGAGTCCAAGGCTCAGCGAAATCCAGTGAGAAAGTTGTCCGACATCCAAAAGTTTAGGCGCGAAATATGTCACTGTCGATCAATATATTTCAGATTTCAGTCATAGATATCAGGGGATATTATAAGTTTATGTGTACACCCGTAGTCAGTTAACTACCAACAAAACAAACCGATCGCAGGTAGTTAAGATAAACACAAAGAGTTTAGATTATGCCGGATAAAATTAAGAAATATGTCATTATTATCACCTCGTGATACACTTGGTCAGTATATAATCAACTCCCTAAATCACGGATATGAAAATGAAGAACTCTCTATAACTCAGAGATGCGGCATAATTACCTGTATCCCAAAAGCAAACAAGTGCAAACACTACCTGAAAAACTGGCGACCCATCTCGCTCCTGAATGTAGACAATAAAATAGCATCAGCAGTTATTGCCAATAGATTGAAAAAATATCTAGAAAAACTTATAAGTTGTACTCAGCTTGGGTTCATGTCTGGGCGATATATTGGGGAGGCAACAAGACTGATCTTTGACCTAATTAAAAAATGTGAGCAGAATGATCTATCAGGAATTATAACAATATTAGATTTTGAAAAAGCATTTTATTCTTTAGAATGGGATTTCATTCAGAAAACTCTAGAATTCTTCAATTTTGGTCCATCTATTAAAAAATGGATTAAAACTTTTACACAAATATATACAGTTATGTGATAAATAATGGTAATATATCCAACAAAATAGACATCATTAGAGGCGTGAGACAGGGGCACCCTTTGTCTCCATATTTATTTATACTATGTGTAGAAATTCTCAGTGTATGCATAAAATTTAATCCAGACATCAATGGGATAAAAATTAATGATTCCGAATATTCTTTGATACAATATGCAGATGACATAAACCTCTTCCTCCAGGATGACGAAAAGTCTCTAAATACTGCCCTCAATCCCTTCAGTACATTTGCCAAACGTTCAGGTTTAAAGGTAAACTTTGATAAGACACAAGCTATATGGATTGGGGCAAAAAGGGGCTGTGGTGAAGAGTTGAACACTGACCAAACAATAATATGGAATCAAAACCAGTCTTTTACAATTCTTGGTATATAATTCAATTTATTCAACACTGATTTCATCGAAAACAATTATAAAACAAAATTCAAAAAAATAGAAAATCTATTAAATGACTGATCTTTTAGATCCCTCAGCCTATATACATAAGATTCAAAAGCTCTTCTACAATTTTTTGTGGTCCGGTAAAAATGATAAGATAGCAAGGAATGTTGATATAAATAGTATTGAAGAGGGTGGATTGAAATTTCCCCATTTGAACTCTTTCAGCAATGCTCTGAAAATGACTTGGATACAAAAACTTGTAGACCCAAATACTAGCGCAGGATGGAAAAATCTAATAATGGATGATATAGAACCTCATGGAGGGCCACACATATGGAATCTTCGAAGTGAGGGTCTGAAAGTGATAAGTAGTAAAGTGAACACATTCTGGAAAGATGTACTTCACGCATGGTCAAATCTCCATAAAAATCCCACCACAACCACTTTAGACATTCGATGTGAACCTCTATTTTACAATCCAAATATCCTTATTAATAAAAAGTTATTTTACAATAGGCACCTTATAGAAAATGAAATATATTACATGAATGATCTCATGAAGGATAACTCAGGTCTTTTGAATTATGAGGAATTTTGGCAAAAATACACCTTTAAAATTCCTTTCACCACCTATCATGGACTCTTAGCTGCCATACCTCGTGCATGGAAAACATTTGTGAATGAGAACATGAAACTTGATACAATTACCAATAATAATCTAGAAACCTTGAAGAATTGTGTAAAAACATGCAAAACATTTTATCCAAATTTTTTGCAAATTTATTGCACAATTCCAACTGTTTCGAAGAAAAAGTGGGCGAAAAATCTTGATAAAATATTTTCTGAAGAAGACTGGAAAAATATCTATACATTTACTAATGACAATAGTCTCATATCATTCCAGTACAAAATTAACCACAATATACTCTAAGCCAATGCAAAACTTTTTCAACTAAAGCTGTCAGAAACAGCCATTTGTACATTCTGTCAGTCGGATAGAGAAACAATACTACACTTGTTTTATGATTGTACAGTCACAAAATCTATTCTACTTGAATTTCAACAAAAAATTAAAGAGAAATGTGATCCGATACTGAAAATTTCATCAGAAATTGTGATTTTTGGAATATATGACGAATACAACACTCAAGACAACTTGAGGAATATTTGCCTCCTACTATTCAAACGATATATTTTCTCCAGCATGATAAAAAAGAAAGACCCAACTTTTATTGGATTTCAAGAATGGCTTAAGTATTATAAGACAGTAGAACAAGCATCGCCAAACAATTTTGCATCGAAAAAAGACATCCTTTTTCATGATAGATGCAATATGATAGAAAATATCTTTAAACAATAACATTATAAAAATCTTTTTAGTCCTCTCCTTCACATATGTTTTCTGGCAAATGTCAGCATAGTTCCATGGCAATTCATACTCATAAATATAAATAAAAAGTACTGTATACAAGCCCACATACATGTATGTCACAGGAGTTCATCTCCTCCAACAACCTTGCAACTTGTCGAATTTCATTCTTGGACTAGCCTTTGGCAAATCATAGAGAGAGACTTCTGGCAGGTTGCACTGAGTTGTTGGCGGGGGTGGACCTTTGGAACACAGTGTTTGTCTTACATGGTTCTTTTTGCTTTCATTTTTTTTTCTTCTCAACTCATCAAACAAATTAAAAGTAACAAACAGACATCAGAAGATAACAATCATCCAACATGATAACTTTTCACTCTGATAACTTAATAACAAAACGAAAACGAAAACAAAACAAATGGGTTTAATACCTCCAATCGTTTATTTCGAGTAAACACTCATCAAGAACCATGTAAGGAAGAACTATTTTATAGGACAGTATTTTGCGTCCTAAGTTTATGTAATTTTCTTTACCTTAAATATACAATTCATATACATATATGTCATTACAGTTTTGTGTAAATCAATATTTTTTGATTCCAATAAAAATTATAAAAAAAATAAATAAATATTCTATGTCATTTTGTCACGTTACCAATATCCCGGGACAACATACGCCAATTGTCGGTCACAGCCTTCGGATATGCTATAGTCAGTCCCCAAAGATTAGACAAAATTTTGGTGAATGGACCATTGCTTCCAGATGTCATTCTACCCATACGGTTTCTGTAATTACATTTCCTTACTAATCTTCGCATAAATGGCATGTTTACTGCTATACGGTGTATAAATGGAACCAGGGGTGTCAGATCTAAAGTCCAAACTTTTTATGCCAAAGGATGTAATATAGTCTGATGTTCGTCTGGCCTTTGGATATGCAGGGAATAACACGCCTGAGAATAGTGTGCCTGTTATTTGCAAAATTAAGTCACCAGAGGTGAATTTAGTGACGAGATCCCGCATCACTACATTCATCATCTGGGGACCTCATTCTGCTTAGGCCTCATCTTCTCTGGAAAGTTTCTTTATTATCAATTTGAAACATAAGATGTGACATATCTTAGAATACGACAACAGACGACAGCAGGTGACAGCAGACAACATGCAAATTTTCAGGCTGATTAGTTGAAGATGGCCTGAGATATAGCAGTTTCCATGGGTCGCGATGGCGAAATTTATGTCGCCGATTGCGACTGATTTGGCATACGAAAGCACGGGCGCCATTGAGAGCACTAAGATAACTATATAGCGATGTGTGGCCTTTATGAAGACAGAGTTATGCCGCTTCCATCAATAAACCGAAGAAACTCTAAATACCTATCATTTCAACGGGTAATTCCCTAGTACTAAACAATGCATTCATCTTCTACTGTTCACGTTTATAGCCTTATCTTACATAAGCTCCCTGAAAATCGCAATGGCTATTAACCCTTTACCCAACAGAACGGCCCTGTGCCAAGCATTCTCTTATATATGCGAGTCGACCATAGGTCGCCTCGCATATATAAGAGAATGCATTGGCTTAACACATATTAAAAATGATAAAATTGTCAAAGAATGTAGAAAAATATTATAAAAATTTAAAAAAATGTAAGAAAAAATTCTAAAATTGTTAAAGAATGTAAGAAAAAATGGTAAAAAGTGTTAAAAAAAAAATATTTTTAGGCCAATGCATTCTCTTATATATGCGAGGCGACCTATGGTCGACTCGCATATATAAGAGAATGCATTGGCACAGGGCATAACTGTAACCATCACAATGTGGTCAATGAACCGGTTCCAATGATATTCATATTTGTATGGTGTTATTGAGACAGACCGAAGATATTTTAGGCTGTTGAAGCTTTATTTGGGCGTTTTTTGGCCGGTTTGTTGGGTAAAGGGTTAATACGAGTGTTGTAGCGTGTTCACGCTCCCCTGCACATTTGAATGCATGCCCGTTTATCCGATTCAACTAACAAATGCCAATTCCCTGATGACCATTGTAGAAATGAAATTCCTCAAAACACAATGCGATACATGATATAGGTGTTTGTCCATGATATATCATATGACAAAATAATTAAACAACATTATGCATACCAGTGATAAAAAAAAGCAACATCTAAGCTCGGTACATGTATGTGTAGTAATTTCGTTACGTAATTATTAGTAACTAATATTTTCCCAAAATTCGTTCCCAATGGCGCACTGTTTGACACGAACATTATCGCTTTGTTTTATTATCATTAGTTAGCTTCACGCCAAGAAATTGTTTAAATATAGCGCCTGCACAAAACTCAAAGCTAATAAAGTTTAAACTGTCTACACCCAGAATCAATGCCGTATAATATCAATTTAGAATTTGATTGATTTTTTTTGCTTTTCTTCTCGTTTCCTCCATCTCCCCTCTTTCTTTATCCCCCTCCTGTTATCCTGAACAATATATTCTTCCTTCTGCTTCCAGACTAACTTTAGTTAGTAACTTAGATTCGGTTGTGTATCTCACATTATTTGAATCGTAGTTGTAGATGTAGATGTAGATTTAGTTGTAGTTCACCATGCGTCCATGCCAGGTCTGTATAAACTGGTCATTCAACAACCTTATAGTTTCGGTTTGGTAATAACTGAAGGTATTATAGAGCCCATAGCAGGTGTGATTTTATGACGAGACACCCACTATTAGCTGTTTCAAAACAATATTGCTACTCGTTTGCGCGAAATTAGGATGTTCGCCGTTTGTATCTGTTTCTGTCAAACATTTTACATAGACAGAGCTTATCGCACCACCGATAAGAGCAAAGCAACTTTCGGTGGTTATTTTAAGTGGTTTTTTTTCGAGAAAATAACATAATTATACTCACGGTTCCGACTTATTTGTCTTCTCCGCCACGAATTGCAGTACTATATATGAGAACGCGTACAAATAATTACTTCCCTTCATCAACAGTGTTAATTCCATGTATCCATCCTATATAATTATGTTCCATTTCAGCCCCGTATTGACGAAGAAGTCACGACACCCGCGATATTGAATTACATGCCTTTTATATATAAATAAAAAAATTAATAGAAATCCAGGGCTCTCACACCTTCGATCCTCTATTTCTAGTCATCTCGTGTTCCTGGTCCACGCTCTCTGATATCTGTTTGATTCGTGGGGGTCGCTGTCGTGTTTGCATTTTTTTACTTCTCGGGTTTCATCCGCGTTATTAGGACTCCATCTGATTGCCTTTTCTCGCAGGTTTTATAGATAGGACTTTATCGCAGACACCTTTGAAGCGTGGTATCTTGGTGGTATCGTTCTGTTTACGTCAACAGTCAGAATTCAATGCTATTAATTAGATATCATATTTTTTGCCTTGATCGATCTATATTATCGACATCGGCTGATAACTTCATAATATCGGCTGATAACCCCCTAAACTCGGCTGATAACCAATTACTCGTCTGATATCAGTTGCCATGACACCAAACGAAGCCCATCGAAGTTCGAACGTAACTGTCATTGTGCGGGGGGGGGGCGTAACCACAGTGATTGACACGAGAATTTCTGATGTGTCTGGAAGTATTTTCGAGTGGTTCAAACCATTTAAAACTTAATTCTAGTCCCCATAGTTCCAATGGAGTTATATGCACGATCAAAATCGCGAATATCTACACTGTTAGAAAAATGCTCCTCGCTTTAACGGTGTCATACCGTTCAACATCGCTGCCAATTTGGACCGTTAAACATACGGTCAGTCTGTAGAATGTTCCACGGCACAAAATTGTTTAACTAACTGGCAGACTGTAACCAGTAACAGTCAGACCGTTGTATTTTTTACAGTTCAACGTTTAATTAATATCAAGACCGTAACTAAAGGTCAGACGAATGACATTTTTCGCGGGTCACCACCAATTTGTTTTCTCTTAATTTGCTAATTTACCGTAGAATTAGCCCGTGGTGACAATAAGATTTCCCGATAGGCATTACGATTCATGTTTTAGAATGGTCGAAATTAGTATTACTCGTAACTGAAAAATACATCTTAGTTCTATTACGATCATAGTTTTGATTAAATTTAAATCGTCAATGCATAATGTGACAGGCAATACTTATGAAACTTTGAAGTTTGAAGAGGATCAAACTTGTTATCTGCCTCGTGGAATTTAATCCGGAAAAAGACTGTGTGATGTGTTCACCTTTCGCTGACAACTGTATGGCTGTAAATAAAAACGATAATACGACATGTAGCTGAAAAGCCCATCCTTCAGTTACGAGTAATAATAATTGCGACCATTCTAACATATGAATCGGGCATGCCCTTTTAAGACATAGATGAAGAAAGCTACATGTAGCGCAGTTAAAACTCAAATTTATGTACATGTAAAAGTAAAACATCTTAATGGCATAATTTTTGGTAACATGTAAGGCGTGACATTGTCCAGTCAATCGGAAACACAGTTTTTGTTTTAACAGGTGAATGCGTATACATCACGACAATATATCAGTAACAGCTTGTTGGGATTGAAAACTTCAAGACAACAGCAAAGCCTGTAATAACTATGCATGATGACTTGGCGACAGCGTAAAATTCTTCTATAGTCCCACATATTGAGTGGAAATTTGATAGCATGATTCATCAAACTATATATACTGGTATCAAAACACTTAGTATCCATCTCGGTGAGTCAGCCAAAGATAGTTTGATAAGAACATCCAACCAATAGTGAAATCCCGGTCCGTAAATTGCCGTAATTACTGGGCGATAGCATGGCGAGTGGCGACAATATCTCATATCCACACGTTTCAATGAAAATTGACGAACATGGCATGAATGGACGGTTCAATTGTAATAGTTGTACTCGTGAGTTGAAATTGTATAGATATATGACCATCCGCGTCACTGCGTGGCATCAGTTCATTGTTTACCGTGTTGTTGTTGTTGATGACATCGAAGCTCTTGTGAATTACTCTGGTGCGCACAGTGTGTATCTCACAACTGTCACTGCAACACTGTCAATATTCTAATAGTAATAGCTGCTACGTTGTCGTTATTAATATCACTTGTGGTTGACATCGACGCTCATGTGCATTAATATAGCACGTTTATCTGTATCCTGTTGTGTCAGTAAATGTATCTGTGTTTTGATAGTCACAGCACTGTCAATTTCAAAATGAACACTGAGACGAATGAAGACAAGTCATAGCCGACAGCCCGAAAAGGCAGCCTCGAATACAACCCAGTTGTTACAATTTAGTGGAAAATATAAACGATTAAGCCGGTTTTAGCAGATTTAGAACTTGTCCGTTCACATACGAACCGAAGTCAGACAGTTTTAACATTAATCCACAACTGTATAGCTTAAATTTTCCCAAAAAAGCAATTGTGTTTTTAGCGGGGCAATGACATAGAAAGAAATTCGTGAGTGATAAAGTCGGCTCATGAAAATAACTTAATTTAATTACGGATGCAAGAAAAGACAGATCTGTGCACTGCACAAAATTAATATACCGGATCATTGCACTGAATGCGAACAATTAATAAGTATTAAATATCTGCAGATTCAGATTCAGTCATACTGTATGGAGTCACTGCCGTATATCATTTTGTCGCCAATAAATATATTGTTGAATTTTGACGGCAATAACTTGGAAACACGCATATTTTAACGTTGACAATTTTCAGGGCGCATAAAACAACGGAAATTCACCGTACAACTGATGAAACGGTATGGGACCGTCGGATTACGACGGTCCGACACCGTCAAACCGACAGTATTTTCTAAGAGTGTGCTCTAGGTCGTGATGTGACACGCACAAAGTAACAACTCATCAATATGTTATTTCAGATGTAAATTATACAGTTGCATGATTTCGATTATATTTTACCTGTTGCTTACTCATATACACATATCACGTTCGCATCAATGAAGTGACATAGGAGTAGTTAATAATGGCATTGTGGTTCAGATGATCTAGTTAATTACGATGTCTCAGACGGATATGAAGTTACCTCGGGCTGATATCTAGACCGATATCAAACTAGCCAAGCAATAATATCTAAATATCGCTTTCTCATATAGATAGAATGATCAGTATATAATATAGATAGAATGATGAGTATATAATATGTGTCGCTTTCTCATATAGATAGAATGATCAGTATATAATATAGATAGAATGATCAGTATATAATATGGCTTTCTCATATAGATAGAATGATCAGTATATAATATGTGATTTTTGTCCGGACCGTGACATGGTTCCTTGATAGGTATTCTGTGTATGTCATCTGAAGTTTATGTATATTATACTAGCTGGAGTACCCGGCGTTGCTCGGGTGAAGAATGCGTAATTTATCAGTGGCCATTCGAGTAATTAAAACAAAAATAATTAGTCATCTGGGGTAAGCAACACCTTTTTCATGACTCTCCGGATAAAGTTACATTTATATTTTAAGTTGATAATAAACGCCCTTTATTGCTAATGATATGCCGCTTTAAGTCATTTGAGGTCAACAGCACCTAGCCCGTGAAATAAAGATATATATATATAACTCTCGCCGGGTCAAAATACCCTTATATATACACCTTTTCAGCCCGATGGTCCAGCCGTATGGTCGCATATAACCACACAAGCAAACAAACAAACAACACAATTGAGTTGTATTAGTATAGATATAAGATGGTTGATCCTTATTTTCGGAAAGTTACCATATTGACTAATGTTCTTGACATGGTTTAACTGACGCCGACGGGGTCATTGTCACAAGGCTCCGGTCACATTCGTAGTCAGCTTTATAAATCGATCACAAATGTAGCCAGCTTTTTACTGACAATCACATTCGTAGCCAGCTTTTCTAATTCCATGCTTTATATGGCGCGAAATGTGACGTCAACGCGTTCCTGACTAAAATGTCGACGATAACTTACTTCGTTTATCAACTTATATTGGAATACAATTCGAGCATTTTAACGACATTATCGGAAACCTCAGGTTATTAGATGAACTTATATCAAATTAAAATTCAAGTGGCTTTTCATCCATAAACTCAGAACAATGAGATCAACCTAATCTTGTTCATTGAGGCTCGCTTGAATATGAAAAGCTGGCTACAAATGTGATCGCCATAGAAAAGCTGGCTGCATTTGTGATCAATTTAAAAAGCTGCTACGAATGTGATCGACGCCTTGTTTGGTAGAGCTGTTTTGGTACTATAAGAATGTGGAGTCGTTCTGGGGAATTAACATTTATTTTTACAATAGAAACATATGACATTCCGGTACAGTTGGAAGCGGTCCACACAACAATCGGCACTCTGGTTGTAATACGTGGAAGTGACTGAACGGCGGAGTTCTGGGACATAAAGTAACATAACACAGTTTTACAAATTCTCATATACAAAGCATGCACATGTGTGAATTAACGACGCGGGATTCCATTAACAGATTTGTATTATAAAATATCCGATCACCACAGTGGCATTGCCAGTTTGACAAATAAGTAATTATTAAAAGTAAAGCTTAGAATAAGTGCGATGAATGGTAATTAATGAGCAATTGGGCAAGAATTTACCAGTTGAAAAGTCAGATGATTAATACAAAGAAAAGGTTGGAATTGCGAGAAAGCCTAATCTAACAAAGAAACGAACCTAACGCGAATAACATAGAAACGAACCACACATCACAGTCAAACCAATGTAGATAAAGAATGAAATAATTGTCCACTATTGGATTTAGGCGTCGTCGCTGCGGAACGTTACATGATGTTATAAATATTAGTCACGACTCGTGAAGTCCGAAATTAACAATACCACTTTCTTCTTCGGGTTGAAATTGCTCCTGCAATTACTCTATGAATCAGGAAATGGTTACAATCCAAAGTTTCTGCTGCTTTTTTGGTGGTAATATTCGGCCGAAGTGGATTAAGATTGCAGAAGTCTGGAATTATTTAGTGTTCTATTAGTCCCTCCTGAATGAAATGAGGAATAGAGCTGCCACTACCCGACGCTCCAAACCGTAATATTGCCTGTCTGCCCACGGAGTGCATGCTCAACCGTGCTGACCTTGTCATATTAATGGACTTACTACTGATTGTACTTACATGTACTAATTGTATCTAGAATATATTGATACGCACTACAAGTATAACAATTATCCTAATATATACTTATTTTCATGCATCATCTCTTCTGGGTGCCGAGACGTATTTGGGGTCTAATTCCGTTTCTATATTGGACAACACACCATGATTTAACGCCATAATGTAAAATTTAGATTATGACTGAGGGATTATTGTATACAGCATTTATCACACTTCTTTTCCACCTACTTTATTATCTTTCTTGTCTATTTCATAATCTCCTCCCTACTATCACTCCTCCTTCTTTCTGATCCCTGCACTCGCTTAACTAACTTCCCAACATTTATTTGAAAACACAGAACAATATTCAAATTCCCGTCCTTTTTACCCTGTAGCTGTCTGTATTGACACTCGGGGTAACATTTTTGGAGGAAAAGATTTTTATAAAAGCCATAGGCTCATGGCTTGTTATCTAATCCTCATTTGAACTATGTTTTTTACTCAATATGTATAATTGTCAATGTGTTGTTCTGTTATTTTGTTCAAATAAATATTGTTTACACTAATATTGCACAGTCCATAAATCTTTTCCGTCAGATGTCTTGTATATATCTTGAACCTCGTATATGTCATTCGGGTCACTTGGTGGACAGTATATCAGAGTTGCTTGGTGTCCGGCTACATTCGACGACTGCTTCATCGCTATACTAGTTGGGTTATCAACGATATAGTAATGTGCGCTGGTGTCAAGATTGTCTCCGTTAACCCATGTTGCACTTTTTACCGATTCAACTTCCCACTTTACTAAAAATTGGAGCGTGCGATTGTAGGTCCGTGATCTTAGGACTTTCTCGGCTACCGGGCCTTGTTTTTCAGATCTACGAGCCATGAAACCGGTCGGTTTATCAGTTTGTGACGTTTCAGTTGAACTTTCGATAATTGTAGTCGCAGGAAAAGAAGGAATTATAGCTTCAACAGTTGACACAGTGGCGGAAGGGGAAACCATTATTCCAATGTCCTGAGTATAATTGGATGTCTGTGAGTAGCTTTCGGTTGTACGTGGAATTGCATTAACACCGAAATCTGTTTCGGAACACATGCTGGTTTGGGTACTCAAGGTATCCACAATCGGCATGTTCTATGGGGCAATTAGACAAAAAGAAAATATGGCGACAAATTCAAAACACCTGGTGTCTGTCGTTTGTAAAACATAACTCCGGTCGGTCCGGCAAATAGGTAAATGGTCAATCTTGCATTAAATGTTGGCTTGCCCCGTGATCTGGATCGTGATAATTTTTTGCTGCTATAGTCATATCCATCAGTTTAAGAAATACGGGCAATGTATTGCTTGTTATTTGTGGTAAAGTGTATGTGCACAAAACAAGCAGGATTAGAGAATATACGTTTGAGCAAATGTTGTGATATAGATTCAAATTACGGCACTTTCCGTTTCTATTTTCACCTCACTTAAGAACAGTAGGCTACTATTATCTGCTATGGTGTTTGGCTGCACTGCACGACAGTTTATCCGACGTGTTATTATTTGCTCAAACGCAATTCCCTAATGAATTTTTTGGGGGGTCATCGCTGATCTTTTCATAGCCTATGCGGAACATGTTATAAGTCCCCAGATTCAAAAAGCACATGGTATATACCGTAAGCGAGACAACGAACGAATAGAATGTTTCCAAATTCGAAAAATTGCAACGATTTCTCATCATTGGCACACAAACATTACTCTAATTGATTATCTATACATGTACAGAGCAAACTTTTCTGAGAGAACATCACTATATATGTAAAAAAAGATAAGTATTTCGTTCAGAAAGAAAAACGATACTATATGTTTTCTCTGCAATTAAAGTGACGTGAAACACTCCGGTAGAGGATAAAATAGAAATGGAGAATAATCTTGTTCAAAGTAGTTATTTTAATAAATATTATATCTAAATTGACAACACACACCGTCATTCTTATATATTAATTAAATGCAGTGACTGCCGATGGCCAATTCGTTTTCGTTAGTTTATCGCCGATAGATGCGTCCCGATTCGAGTAGTAAATATTTACAATTTAGCGTAATTCAGACGATGTTTTCTGCGGAGTGGTACAGTCGATTTTCTTGAGATTTTCGGTGATGTTAGTAGAATGCTACATTCCCCCAGTTGGCATAGCACTTGAATGCTAACTTTAATAGTTTCACGCACCCGTACAAGTACATAATATGTCTTTAACACTTCCTGCAATAACACGAACAAACATTTCTATGAAAATCTCTTTGAAGACATTTAGATTGTTCCCCAAAGCACAACAGTAACATCTTCAGTTATATATAATTCAATAAACACGTACTTGAAAGATTGATTCTCATTATAGAATGTTGTAATGTTCTAAACAAGGGAACATTTTCTGTCCGAGTTCGTGTAGAAAAAAAATCGGTATCTATAGCAACACAAGCTCCTGTTGACTGGTCTATCGGATTCAGATCGGTATCTATAGCAACACAAGCTCCAGTTGACTGGTCTATCGGATTCAGATCGGTATCTATAGCAACACAAGCTCCTGTTTACTGGTCTATCGGATTCAGATCGGTATCTATAGCAACACAAGCTCCAGTTGACTGGTCTATCGGATTCAGATCGGTATCTATAGCAACACAAGCTCCTGTTGACTGGTCTATCGGATTCAGATCGGTATCTATAGCAACACAAGCTCCAGTTGACTGGTCTATCGGATTCAGAATTATTATTAGTTGGGATCAATTAATTGGTTTACAAAAAGTCTCATAATTATTATACAACTTCATAATTATATACATGCTTGGCATTGTATGTATCCTATCATTACGCGCGCCGTATGTATACTGTCCTAGAGCTCTAGATAGCTGTGGGCGCTGACATTAACATGGGTGTTTTATTTATTGAATGGGAAATTTTGCGATGATTAAAAGTCGAACTGAGAGGCTGCGAGCCGGAGGCCGAGTCAGGTAAAAGGTGTAGTTGGGAATTTCAATTTCGTTTATTGTCGTCAATTAACGTTATGTCAATAATGTCGATTTTTGGGTTGTAATAAGCTATGTCAATTACAAATAAAAGAAATGAAAAAGATAATTTGTAAGTCTTATATTTCAACTTTTATAGACTTTTTTTCGTTCTCCAGCCGACTGGGGGTTTTGGTCGGGGACGGCGGAGTAGGCCGCCGGTTCGTTAATTAGGTGCTGGTTGTTATTGTTATTTTAACGGAATTATGAGTTTGTCATTCGCGAAACCAATATATTTTATATTCTATAATTACAATCATGTGTATATAATATATGATCTTGAGCGCGTTAACATTTCTGACATTGGTTTTCTTGTTTATTATATGAGTGTAAATGTCTGAGAGTCGCAGCGCACCTGGTCACAGAGTATCGAATGATTTATGGAAATCAATAAATGTGGGCGCTAACAAGGATATTTCCAGGTAACTCGATACATTGATACGCGGCATAGACACTAGAAGCATAAAGCATTCTGACGAATAATTATATACAAAGCAACACCAAGAATACATCGTCACTGTTTTGTCCTTAGCTTCGCTGTTGACGTAAACTTTGCTTTTTTGGTACCAATTGTTGACTCCGCCTGCACAAACTACGTAATCACATAATCACACCCCTGGTCAAGTGGTCCTGCTAATATGCTATGATGCTGGTGGTCCTGCTGAATTGCTATGCGGTATATCATACCTCGTGTATATCATATTTTCCGTTTGGGCTGCTTGACGGAGGGGTGCAGTTAGAATATTTGTGATATTGTCATCCCCGACGGAAAATTCATTGGTGATTCCATGTAATTAACTATGTGTTTACCTTGAATATGTAGTTCGTTCATACATGATTGATTTGGTACATAACCAGTGGCAGAACACACCATATTAATGTTTTTATGTGGCAGAACACACCAATGTAATGTTTTTAAATTGCAAATTTCTAATAACTTTCTATTGAGATCGCTGGTCTATAGTTGCCATGGGCCTCAAACTGATTCCCCCACCTAAATGGGTCTCACGCGTTCGCTGTCCGGATAGCTTTGCACCGAAATGGAGAATATAATCGGCAATCACCCCTCTCACAATCGAACACGGCGATGATCCATTATGCCAAACAGTCAAATCTCCAACTGTTTTATGCATTTGAGAGTTATCGCCCCCCGTTAAATTGTTGAATATGACATAATATGTTGTGGTCTTATACTAATCGTGACTCGCATCTGAGACAATATATGCTGTAATAAAATACCCCCCCACCATCATAAACATTTGTTCATTTGCATTCCGTTCAAAGAAGGATTATTTTTAATCGTAATACGATCTTGCCTAAACCTACATACAAGGCTCGTCCTGATTGGTCAGTATCCTGTATTCCCATGGAGATACGACCGTCCTTTTGTGGTACAATTCTAGATATTTTGAATTGTACCACAAATAAATGTGGTACAATCAGTGAAATGCTGCCAACGCTTCGAAATTTCAGAAGTCAAACCACACGGACATTGGCTAATGTCATACTATAGACTGAAGAAAGAGACATATAATGACTAACTACTGTACTATACTGATTTGTATTTAAGATAGAAAAAAAATAAGTCTTAAATGAATTTTTTTTACCACAAAAACAATGGAAAGGGGTCGTCGTTCAATAGTGACGTCATGTTTGACGTTACAGCTCTAAGAGAAGAACTGTTTGGTGGAAAATCATACCACGCAGAGCTAGAAACTGGGCTATTATATATCATATGTCACTTCAAAAATGGAATAAAAGTGAAAGGTGCGGGCATTTTCTTTCAGACGCTTTTGAGAATTGTTTCTAATGGATTTTTTATACTGATTTCAAAAACCAAAGTTGGCAAGTCGACAAATTATTATTTCTAACCCAAAATGACAATTCAATATGGCCGCCATCGGAACAAAGTCTAGATTTTCGTTTACTGTTATATGTTGTTCTAAGACGTTTGAATATGATGTATATCCGTACTTTCGAACGAATTGTGACAAGAGACACTATACACAGAACATATGTGGTAATTTAAAGTGAAGATGTTTAACATTTAACCCAATTTATGCCCAAAATGAAAAAAAAACGCGAATTTGATAAATTATTGCGGTCTTAAATGGCAGAAAGTGAAATATGCTGGAAATATATCCTTCAAATGGTTTAGACAGTTGTGTCTAAATGTAATTTGTAATCTGATTCCAAAAAACAATGTTGGCAACTCGACAAATGATTATTTCTGACCTAAAATGACAATTCAAAATGGCCGCCATCAGAACAAAGTCTAGATTTTCGTTGACTGTTATAATTATGTTGTTCTAAGACGTTTGAATATTATGCAGTATATGTTGTACGACATCTGACGCTTCTCTTCGCCCAAAAAGATGCACCGAAAACGACGTTGATTGCTTATAATTTGAATCTGAATTTCGAACTTCGAACGAATCTCCACCGAATTTCGATTCTGCTGGATTCTCTTACTGAAAGTATCAAAAATGCCAAGTTTCAGCCGGATCCAGCCATAAACAGTGCCACTATTGAAATATCAATATAAAATTCAAAAATAAATAAATAAAATTTCTAATAGAACAAATTCCAAACCGACCAGCCATATAAATATGTATTGTTTTCAACACCGCACAAAGTCGCACCCAAAATATTCAACTCTCCAACTTTTGCTGCGGAGATTAGCATGGAAATGCCCATTCAAAATTTGTCACTTGACCTCCTCCCTAAGGGAAAGATAAAGTAGATTTCATTACACATTAATAATAATTTGTGCGTATCATGATACTTTGTATTACATGATTCGTTGACTTCCGGTTTGTCGTGTGTTTACATTCCGTACGCTACGTCTCATAATGCTACGGCTTACAGTATCTTTCAAACAAACTATAATGAATGAAGACATTGAAAAGTTATGTCATTAAATATACGCCATTAAATATGCCAAAAAGTCTTTATTTATCTGGGACTATTTCTTTACGCCGGAAAACAACGAATAGTTACGTGAAACGTCATCGCATGCTTATAGAAGCCGATGTTAGTATCGCGTCCCATTTGTTGATTTAAGAATTTTTTGTCGAGGTTTTGGATAATGTAATACATAGAATCTACAACTGGTCCCCAGTTTATAGCGGAATTGACAAAACTCGTCCAGAAATTAGGTCTAGACCTCGTCAAAGGCTCTGTCCAGACCAAATTTACTGGACTCGTTTTGTAAATTCCGCCATAAACTGGGGACTCGTTGTAGATCCTCTATACTTACTATGGTTCACAATAGACTTTCGGATGGAACACAACCGTAATTATCTGCCCCTTTTCTCAAACACATTACCAACTCAAGAACGAACAAGCACCATATTGGAATGACAAGCACTGCATCGGAACAAGTACTTAAAATCGTGAACGAACAATTTTTCGCGGAGCATCGATTTACACACCCGAGGGTATGGTGTTGGTGGGGGTAAAGGATTTATACACCCGAGGGTATGGTGTTGGTGGAGGTAAAGCGAAATCGTAAAGAATAAAATTGTTTAAGTTTTATTGGTGGGGGAATTTTATCGAACCAGCTTCACCATCGATGTGGGGATTATGAGGATCTAATGCGCCTAACACACCAGGCCGAACAACCAGAGACCGCGCCTAACACACCAGGCCAAACAACCAGAGACCGCGCCTAACACACCAGGCCGAACAACCAGAGACCGCGCCTAACACACCAGGCCGAACAACCAGAGACCGCGCCTAACAGACCAGGCCGAACAACCAGAGACCGCGCCAAACACACCAGGCCGAACAACCAGAGACCGCGCCTAACGCACCAGGCCGAACAACCAGAGACCGCGCCTAACACACCAGGCCGAACAACCAGAGATCGCGCCTAACACACCAGGCCGAACAACCAGAGACCGCGCGTAACACACCAGGCCTAACAACCAGAGACCGCGCCTGATACACCAGGCCGAACAACCAGAGACCGCGCCTAACACACCAGGCCGAACAACCAGAGACCGCGCCTAACACACCAGGCCGAACAACCTGAGACCGCGCCTAACACACCAGACCGAACAACCAGAGACCGCGCGTAACACACCAGACCGAACAACCAGAGACCGCGCCTAACACACCAGGCCGAACAACCTGAGACCGCGCCTAACACACCAGACAGAACAACCAGAGACCGCGCCTAACGCACCAGGTCGAACAACCAGAGACCGCGCCTAACACACCAGGCCGAACAACCAGAGACCGCGCCTAACACACCAGGCCGAACAACCAGAGACCGCGCCTAACACACCAGACCGAACAACCAGAGACCGCGCCTAACACACCAGGCCGAACAACCAGAGACCGCGCCTAACACACCAGGCCGAACAACCAGAGACCGCGCCTAACACACCAGGCCGAACAACCAGAGATCGCGCCTAACACACCAGGCCGAACAACCAGAGACCGCGCGTAACACACCAGGCCGAACAACCAGAGACCGCGCCTAACACACCAGACCGAACAACCAGAGACCGGGCCTAACACACCAGGCCGAACAACCAGAGACCGCGCCTAACACACCAGGCCGAACAACCTGAGACCGCGCCTAACACACCAGACCGAACAACCAGAGACCGCGCCTAACACACCAGGCCAAACAACCAGAGACCGCACCTAACATACCAGGCCGAACAACACGAGACCGCGCCTAACACACCAGACCGAACAACCAGATACCGTTTGATTGGGGACTCCATCAACATAAGCCGTCCGGCAATAGCGAAGCTGCTTCAAATCGAGATAAGCGTGTATAATGCCTTATTTGATTTGATTTGATTTTAGTTGGATAACAGCTGAACACATAGAATGTCACCGGGGATAACATGAAAAGCGGAACTAGGTCCATTTATTTCCAACATGGTCCCCAGTGACCAGGTCACATGACAATAGTCTATGTAAATATATAAACTATATGACTTTATGAGAGAGGTGTATTACAACAGTACTCGGCCACTCACACGTGCTATCTACTACCATATTCGTGCATTTGTCTGGGCAAGTTTGAGAGTTGCTCTTCGTGGGTCGTGGTTTGTACTCCAGTTGAAATTAACCCTCTGAGCGGTCTTTCCTCCTCCCATAACACTGACAACGAACGTCTAGCGGTTGAAACGGTTATACACACCAGTAAGCCAGACAATTTCACACAGTGAAACACTCACCTACTTATTTTAGAAGCATGATTGTGATTCTCGGTAACGGTGGACGAACTGTTTCTTATTTTGCAATAAAACCATCCCGTGCTATGAACCTTACTGGTTGATCCACCAGGATCGGTTTTGGAATGGATACATGGACGAATCAAACAGGATATCTCTGGCACCTATACATATTTAAGAAGCATGATTACAATATTCGGTAACGGTGCTGCAGTCAAATTACCGTGCGCTATGCACCTTGCTGCTATAACACATGGTAAAACACTCACCTGCTGATATGAAAAAGAATGATTACAATCCTCGGCAACGGCAGACGAACTGTTCATCAGTGCTGCTGTCAAATCATTGGTCTCCGAGCTTAACGACCCACGACCCCCCGGGGACACCTGTAATGTTCAGCCTTTGTGAATGAATCGCGGTTTGCGGGATTCGCCAATTCATTACTGCGCAAAACGTTCGTGTCGAATAAGATGAGTCCGCTCACCAGGTGCGGTGTCTCGACACGAGGTCGTGAGCGCTCATAAACTATTCGCGATTGATTATCCATTTGTCAGGTACTAATATTGGGGCTAATCATAATTTCGACGAATCATTGCTGACCTTATTTGTCTTTGTCACACCATCCGACCACACGGTGGTGTTTCATCTGTTCATGTGAATCTGGGAATTCTGGTGTGGTCGTGGGAGAGTTGAAACCGAATAGAAATTGCACTCGACTTGAAAGATATTTTATTTGCAAAATATACAAAAGGGATTGGGGCACAAGTTTTTGCAACTTATGAAGCCCCTCTCCTAATACAATATTGTAACACACGTGTGATCAAGATGACGGTACAAACTTATTTACATGGTGAGAAGTTATGGGAGATATAGTGTGTAGCGCCTTCCAGAGATGATCCAACATGAGGTTGCTTCTTAACGGTGAGAAAAATTTTATTTGAAGAATGTCACTACTTTATTAATTTTGGAATGATTGACAAGTGCCAATGTATTATCTATACTTAGTACTTTTATGTTGGTTGTAAAATATAATGGCACACATGATTCGTTTTCTATATTCTATTAGCTGTATTGCCTTCCAGAGCAAACACGATATCATATGTGACCCGCCATATCAAAAGCAG
Organism: Siphonodentalium dalli; assembly: GCA_032622095.1. Taxonomy (NCBI): domain Eukaryota; kingdom Metazoa; phylum Mollusca; class Scaphopoda; order Gadilida; family Siphonodentaliidae; genus Siphonodentalium; species Siphonodentalium dalli. The sequence continues at coordinate 286,631,301 of CP136063.1, forward strand.
TCGTAAGTTGGGATTTTTTTACCCTGTGCCAATGCATTCTCTTATATATGCGAGTCGACCATAGGTCGCCTCGCATATATAAGAGAATGCATTGGCCTTTTTTAAAAATAAATGTTTCTTACAATTTTTAGGACATAAAATAAAAAAAACATCCATTACCCTGCAGGGAGCCCCACACATATATAGAAGTATATAGAAGAGTGTCGTCTGCTCATGTTTGTCTGGGGCTCTGTATGGGTGAAATAATAAAATTGTTAAAGAATACAAGAACAAATTATTAAAATTGTAAAAAATTGTTAGGCCAATGCATTCTCTTATATATGCGAGGCGACCTACGGTCGACTCGCATATATAAGAGAATGCATTGGCACAGGGTAAACAAAATCCCGACTGATGTTGGTGACATTCGACGCTGAAAAACACCAGGGGTGCTATTCACCAAGCGAGACTATTTTATAAACCAGGTAGTTTATATGGTAGCGGCTGAACGCAAAGGTATCTTTGCTTTAGCGCAAACGACACACGCTGTCGATGGTGTGATTGATCCAATCTATCAGATTTGTCACTTGTCAATTGACGCCGTCTTACGACTAATTCATGAACACTCACCGGCCACAATCGGCATGTATAGCGGTATAATTTTTGGGTACAATTGTGTGGAGACTCATGCTTGCGTTTATATATCTGCAGAATGAGTTTCAATGATATTAATGAGGTTTTTTAATTAGCACAGTGTGAAAATGAAGAGCCAAGAAGATAACGTCTCAGAAGAATTTTGTTTGTGTTTTGGTTCTGTTTGGATATTTCCCTGCTATTTCCAAAGAAATTTCTTTCCATGCATCATTTTTCCGGCGCTGGTGAATGGTGCCGGTTTCTTTGTTCTTTAATATTTTGATTCTCCTCTCCACAATGCCCAAAACAGTTGTATGCTCGTCGGCACATATAGGGCCCAAAAAGGTTTTTTTCCGACCCCGAGGGACCCACCACCCCATTTGTGCAAATTTGTTCCTCCAAATGTTAGGGACCCACCCCCTTTCTCATGTTTTTATCAAAATTTCAGCGTTTTTTAGCCGTTCTTCAATAACTGTGTTAACTGCCTTTCAATCCATTCCACTATCCTTTTTTTTGTGCAACTCAAGCAATAACATCCTTAATCGGTAAACCTGGTGTTTCCAGTATCTAACAACAATACTAAAGCATTGTGTAGGTACAATGTATGTCACAAATTGCCCTAGACCGCATTATAGCCTTAATATATCGAGCGTGTTTAGTCTGACAGAGAACACTGGCCAGTGTAAATAGTGGTAAACAGGTCAGGGGTTCTACAATTATTTGTATATATCTATATATAGTTGACGTCTCGAGCCGTCCGTGCGTCCGTCCGTACAAACATTTTGCATCATGACTCTTCGGTTGTCATATTTTGATGCTCTATGACATGTGACGGACCAGAAATGGGGAACGAATATGCATAATATCACGGATTGTGAGTACCAATGCCTACCAGAGTTATCCATTGGCCCTGTTTATGAAATTCAATCCGTACAAAGTTTTTGCCATATAAGAGTTGTCGAATTTTGAAGTGGTTTGGTATGGTGATAGACCTGATTGATACGGGAAGGATGTATGCATATATTACTGCATATCACAGGTTTAGCATGTCGATGCATACCAGAGCTACCAACTTGGTTCCACCCGTAAACACATTTTGCATTATTATAATTCAACCATTTGTGTGTATATTTGTGCACTAGAGTCTGCAGTATAGTCTCAGTCAGATTTTATTCTTGATTTTAGTTTGAACTTTGAAGACATTGAAGAATGTCATTTCTCAAAGCATCTGAATGCATCACATTATTTCAGTTCATCTATTTGTAAGCGATAACAGTATACAATTAGTATTGTAGTTTAGTCTTGTTGAGCAGTATTTAAGCTTCAAGATGAAGTTCGTAAATTCAAGGAGAATAGCGTCACCTTCAGTTGGGATTGTCTGAACAATAAACAGTAACGGTCATTCATCATAACCAATTCAGTTTTATTTGGATAAGTGTTGCAAATTAACATTACTTGCAATCATTCAAGATGAGAAATAACTAGAAGGAATGAATTTTGATTGCATGCCAGAACAAGACAGTATTTCAGACATTAGAAATTTATGAGATACCCCTTTCAATTTCATGTTATGCAACAATCGGGTTAATGATATCTAGTCATCATTGAGTATTCACCATGTAGTATTTGTGATACAGTTTTGTTTTTATTTTATTACTTTTATTCGGGTAATACAACTGGGTAATATATAAATTTTTTGTTTACTAAATTACGGTTTTCCACTGTGAAGTGGGACGGGATCCTGTGAAATCCAGAATGTTGCTAATTCTGAGGCCAAATAGTCACTATAGCTGTCTATATAGCCATATGCCAACAAACATGATACTAACATGCTTACAAACAACATTACACGGTCAGTACTTGTAAATTGTTTGAAAAAAAAACCCATTTTGGAAAAAAATTACAAGCACGATTGTTTCGGCCTCTGGACCACCCACACACCCCGGCCCTATATACGGAATTTGTTTTGTAGACCCCCCCCCATGTCGTCGGTGGTATATTTTGCCGCACGTCCTTTTCCTCGGTTGCTCATTGTTGAAATGAACCAAACGTGTACTGTTACACGCTGCATGTTTATGTGACCGGTGGTCAATCTATGATTGACGCCAATCACTTTGATTGGATAATCCTATACCGTGCGGCGATGTCTTCCCGTCGACATGTCCCCCGATAGCTTCGCATTGAGCATCGCCTCGTAAAACTACCTGGACTATATTATAAACCCAGCCGGTGAATAGCACCCCAGGGGTCGTAATCACCAAGTGGGTTTATTGTATAAACCAGGTAGTTTATTTCGTAGCGGCTGAACGCACAAGGTATCTTCGCCACAGTGTTAACGACACACGCTGTCGATGATGTGATTGACCCAATCTGTTAGATTCGCCATTTGTATTTGTCAATGTATTACAAGAAAACTAAGATGCATGCATCAGGTCACCCATAAACTATTTAGCATAGAATAATTCAGCTCTGTGAAATTTGTCCTGCAATTTTGATTGGCGTTTGACACATGGATTCATTAGCGACGTTACAACTGAGATAAAATTACACAGGACGAACCTTGAATGTGGAACTATGTAAGAGTGAATATTAATGTTCTAAATCCTATGTTCCACCTTTATAATAGAAGTGGTAATGGGATGGTACGTTGTTCGCACGCAAGTAGTGTAATTAAGTACCGGTAATTAGAAGTAACAAATCGTTTAATTTCTACCATATTGACTGAAAGGATTAGGAGCACATTGGTGGGCATGAATGTTCTCGTTAGCTGCTAATACAATTAGCCTATTTGTCCGGTTACGTTTATACACGTGTACCATCTGCCGGTCAGAGCGTGTGTTGACATGTGAATTGTGTAGTTCATCAATAACCGATCAGCAGGTATTTGTCGTGATCACTTACGACGTGAACATGGGTTACTTAAACGGCGTATCGATGGATCGATTACTCCATGGATTATAATCGGTTTAATGAAGAGGTAGATTAGATAGGGACGTGTGCTCAATTTTGTTGTGGACCGATAATAGAAAAACAAAAATCAGAGATGGCTGTCAGCGGGAGGGGATATTTTTTCTATAATTTTTAAAGAAAATTCAGCAGTTGAGATATGGCAGCAAAGAAGGGTGAACAATTGGCAAATGATGAGGGGGTGGGGGTGACGTATAACTGCATTGAAACTAGATATACAGTTAGGGGATTATTGAATGAGGGATGTTATATTAAGGGATACTGCAACTTTTTTCTTTTGGTATGCATATTGAATAGCAGTTCAAGATGCACAATCCCATTAAGCGGTCATAAATTTTTAATTATATGGATTGGGCGGTCAGAAATATTGTATCTGAGTCGAGGAAACCACCAATCAAAGGCCAGATTTATTAGAAATGGATATTTTAAATATAATATTTTTTACAATCTAGTATTATTGGTCTAACAAAGAGTACACGAGTTGTTAGTATCGGACCAAATTGCGGATGAAGACGGATAACTCTAAATAAATCGGCTTTCTGTGTATAACAAGCCTAAATTTGGTCGAACATGTTGATAAATATAAAAATTTTCGGGCAATTATATACATTTGATAGCGGTTAGTATTATTTTTCGACAATTAATCGATTCTGATAACTGAAGGGAATTCTATAAATGCTGTTGGAATCGGTACCTTTAAATGAAAATTGAATGGAATTCAGGACCTATATTGAAGAGGCATTTGGGCCGAGTTGTATTTTGTGGATCGTTCGAATATCGGATAAAAGTGGATTCTTGATTTTCAAATGTGTCGACAATGAATGAAAAAGGTTTGCCCAGTCAGAGGGCCATGGACACTATTGTAAATGATATTGTTGTAAAGAGATAACTTGTTGTGGATATTAATAATTTGTTGGAAAATGAAACTACAAGAACAATTTCAGCATAGTGTTGGTGTGAAATTTCCAACTAATATTGTGTCGGTTTATGATATTACCAACTGTTGAACATTGACAGAAGTTGGAGGGGGTGTGAGACACCCATGCACCCCCCCCCCCAAAAAAAACCCTGTCGACACGTCCCCGAGAAGAATATGATGATTGGAGGTTTGTTGCACGCTATATATAGAATTTAAGCACAAACCAAATACTAGACATGATCTATTCCCCTACAATTTCCGAATAAATTGCTTTCCGGCACTGGTGGATGGTTCAATCTCTTTATTATCAAGGATTTTGATGTTGAAATGCACTATATGCTCAAAAAGTGTTGCGTTCGTATGTTGTGTACCCTATCCTTTCCATCGGTTACTCATGACTGAACTGAACCAACCATGTACTCACGCTGGTCATCCGTGTAACGATGACCCGGATAAGTAACGACGGACGCGACTTCCGTATGAAGAAATTGTCTCGGGCTGGTCAAGAAAAACGTTGAGTAAAGGCCTTTAAAATTAATCTACCTATGTGTTAGTGTGCGTAGTGTTTTGGGACAATATTAGTCAAAATCGGTGGGTGCTAAATTGATGTCAACGTGTCCACAATTAATGTATAAAGAGGAAAGTTGTTGCAAAACCCTGAAATTGCACGCAAATTGACCCATAAAATTATGTTATCACGTGCAAATCTGAACAATTCATGACGTTGAGGTACCGCCGGGATCCCTGTCATTGAAATATAAGCAACACAACCACCACCAAGCAACCAGTTTCCAGCAATTCGAATAGTTAGCATTTTCAACGAGTAACGAGGACCCGTTATCGTGTAACGTTGGACGCGCATCAGAAATCACATTGATTAACCGCGGACGCGAATATTCCGACAAACAATTTATTTAGAAACATGAATGTTTTGAATGTATCAGGAATCACATGTTTGTGTTTTACCATTATTTGTCGCATTGTTAAAGGTACTCAACCCGATAAAACTCCTCTCAGTTACTATTTCAATGGCTTCGGGGGTCAAAAATATTTGATTCGAGTCGAGGAAGTCACCCATCAAAGCTACGATTTGTTAGATATCGATTTTAGAAATCTATTATTTTTCATTATCGGGAATACTATCTGGCCCAGAACTCAGTCAAAACTGCGTTAAAATTACCACTTGATTTTAGAGTTATCCATCCTTGTCTGTTTGAATAGTTTTGAGTACACATCCAGAGCAGATTACGGCAGTTAAAAGTACTCATCTCGAGAATACTAACAAATTTCAAAAATCAATATCTAATAACTCTGAGCTTTGTTTGATGGGTTCCTCGACTCGAATCAAATATGTTTTACCCCCAAAGCCAAAGCAATAGTAATATAGGACCCTCTGATCGGATTGTTGTTGTTGGAATCTGTTGAGATGGGGACCCTCTTTACGGGTTGAGTACCTTTAACCATCTGTTTCACAGCAAGTTTGAAACAGACGAAACGTTGTCAGGAGACTTGAGTGCTTAAGATTCCTCTCGCCATTACTCTGTTTCTCTTTGCACAACTAAGAGTGTATATGAATGTTTGCTATCGATAGGCACGTGGTTCGGTGGATTTAGGACCCTAGCCGCCGGCGAGATAATATCACTCAAGCTAATATGGGACCCTGATGCAAATTACACGTGTGTGGAGATCACTAACCCATGCCAGCAGGCATGTTGTGATACTGAAACAGTAAATTTGTTGTTGAACATTTCAGGCCTTATAAAATGTGTGCCGACATGAACTAATGCAAGTAATTTGAAGGATACCGACATATTTTTTCGCTACCAAACACAGGGTCGTGAATTTAAAAAAATTGTATTGACTATCAAGTCCACAAAACAGAATGGCAGAGTATAAAGAATTCCCTCCACCGAACATAGACCCAACTGTTCAATCGGGTTATACCGTTTATGACATGACACCCCCGGATAGCAATATTGTTCATCCGGAGGAAGACCTGATAAATAAACGCTACAATCCAGAGAAGTCGGGAGTGGGCAGTAATAGTATACACAACTCTCCCGGGGCAAAATTTGTTATCAAAATTGGAAGTCAGTAGCGATGAGGAAAATTCGGAGGTCCCTATATCACATGGTGACATCCAGTCAGCCATCCCCGGCAAAGATGTATCGGCCATCCCCTCAACTAGGACAAATGACTTGTCCATATATGCTCAGGAAAGAATAAAATTTATTGCTGAAGTGCGAAAGACCAGGGGTGGTGAGAGGGGGGTACAACCAAAAGATCCTTATATAAAACCCCGGAATGACTCACTGGATAGGCACAGGGTCCCACGGCCATACCTCAGACCGGTTGTGAGTAATGCTGATCATTACTCGGGACAGGCCTTTGCTAATTATGACCACGGCCAATACGCATCGGAAACCCAAACGACAAAATAGGACTACAGCCACTCAAATAATAATCATAGGGCCAGTGACGATGACCGTCGCTCGGCAAATGAAATGAATAATAACGTGGCAGAACTGGAACAACGATTTGGTTTGTTGGAGAGTTTAAGCAGATTAAACAAACCAAGGGCTAATGCGGGTGACCATTATAGGGAAGGGTTTCCAGAGGGAGACCAAAGCCCACGAGAATATGAGCAGCCAAATAGTAATTACCACGGTAGTGATGATAACCACCAATGGACATGAGGACCAGTCGGCTTATCATGTGATGACAGTAACTACCATCACACCACGGCTAATCTTGGCAGTCGATTGGCTTACCTTGAACAGCGATCTGGGTTGTTTAAAAATTTAATGCAATTAAACAAACCAAGATCGAGCGATGGTGGCTATCATAGGACCGATAGCCACGAACAGATGTCAGGCCAAGGTAACTATAATGCCAGGGACGATAACAGTCAGTTGACGTGGGGGCAAGAAGGTCCATCAAGTGACGATGACCGCCACTTGACGGAAATGCCCAACTGTGAGACCGACCGAACCGGTGGTACAGGACAACCCAGTAAGCCTATCACAAATGACGGCACTACAAGAGAGCTGGGGATACACAGAGGGGCAGCACATGCCACTCGCGTTGTACAACAGTCAGTAACAGTACCGGCTGTGACACCTCCCCACTACAGGCCACCCGAATCTGTCGCTGGCCAATCAGTAACACAGGTTCAGTCCAAGGGAATACACATGAACACTCATGGGTGCAAGCCACCTGAACCTGTTACTGGCCAACCAGTGGCACAAGTTCAGTCCCAGGGAATACACATGAACATGAACTGTTGCTTCGTGCTGGCGGAGTCCACTCGAATCCACGAATGACATGTTGCACGTAGTACCTATGTGTGTGGCGTCCTCGATGCAAACCTTGCTGTGTCGATTTCTGATGTCCTTTGAACTAAAGGTTTTGTTGCACCCTCTGCAAACATGTGGATAGCTTTTTGTATGTCGGTTCACGTGTGACTGGAAGAGATTTGGTTTGATAAATGTCTTTCCACATCATTCAAACGGGCAACATTGTTTTAATGCTTCGTTGTGTATTTTGTAATGTTGTCTGAACACGGATAGACTGGATAACATCAAACCACACTTCTCGCAGAGAACATTATGGTGGTGGCCATATCTGTGAGCCCTTAATTCATCACTCGACGACATTGGCTTGTCTTTTATATGAGAAAGTGAATGTTGCCGTGATGATTGCAGGTTTATATATTTCTTCCCACATTTGTGGCACTGCTGGTTACCAGCACCACGCAGAAGGCGGCATCAATGGGGAAGCTAGATTGTCATCGAGTTCCAGGAATTTGCCTTCAATAGGCACCAATATTTCTCCGTCTGAAAATGAAAAATAGGAATTTATAAATAACAGGACGCGCCGTCTCATTCATGGCTATTGTTTATATATGGGGGTACAAATGTAATTTTGAGAACTTTTAGGAGTGTTTGGTTTGGTTTAAGGGGATACAGTTGGAAAAATCCAGGTCGACATGCATCACCCGCCCCAACGGAGACGATATGGACACGCCCGGTGTGCTATAGTATATTTCCCATTATATTTAAAAAAAAAATCATCTGATTATTAATTGGACATATCCTAAATATTTTACCTTTATTGTTTTTTCAAACATGACCATATATGCCTATGACATATCATGTGAAGGAAACGCGAATAAAAGTCCATTTTACTTGCATCTATAGCAATCCTGAAATTTCTACGGTATGTTATATATGTGAACGGTACACACATCATCCGCACGACAACATGTATTAGGGAGGAGGTTTCGTATTTCTGAATTTTCATTAGTTATTTGAACATATTTTCTTAGATAAATCGAAACCTCATAGTTTAGTGTCACAAATGATGCTAAAATATCTAATCCAGCATGACATAACAAGTTGTAATTGGAGAACCAACTATTGTTAACGAAAATAATACAACAAAATCGTCAGCTGAAACCGACAAGGTATTATAATAACGATATGTGTGTACCTACCTGAACTCATCGCTCGTGGAAAGCATGAGGGATTAGTCGCGTCCGTCGTTACGTATCCGGGTCCTCGTTACACGGATGACCAGCGTGGTACTGTTACTCTGCTATGCACAGCATGTTTTATGCACGTAACCGGTGGTCAATCCACGATTGTCCCCCAATCACCTTGATTGGATAATCCTTTACCGCGCTGCGACGTCTTCCAATCGACGTCCACCCAGAGCGTCGCCTCGTATAAACTACATGAACTATATATAAACCCAGCTGGTGAATACGACCCCTGGAATAACATATCCAAAATCCGCTCATCGGAAAATTCAGGATCCAAGATAGCTTCCAAAATAGCTGTTGGTATCGGAAAATGCTGAATGTTTGCGGTAGGTGCTCCAATGAATGCAACATTCGTAATAAATTGAAATATCCCAACCAATGCTGATTCGTGCGCACGTAAAACATATATGTAGAATGGCCGCCAAAATGGACAATATCGAATGAAATTCGTCGGGATATATCAAGACAGTGTAAATCATGGGTGAGCAGGGAAGTGACTGTATAGTATCAGTTCTGATGTCTCCCTAAGGGCTTCGTAGACACACCCCATGTACCAATACGGGGGGGATATAACGTTCAGGCATTATAATGATTTGATCATTCAATTACAACAGTTCAATAATATATCTTATTGTCGTTGGCATGGCGTCTCCTAGTTTGGTTCGTCTTCCTGTCGTCTGCGTGAATCGTGGGCCTCTCGTGTCTTCATAGGTTGAGTTCGCCTTCCTGTCGTCTGCGCGAATCGAGTGCATCGCGTGTCTTCATAAGCTGAGTCGTTGATATCTAGTTGAGTATATCGGCATGTCGTCTGCTGTCGTTGGGTGTGCCTTGTTGTCGATACATCGGGGATACGTTGTTCAGAACTACAACCGGTCGAAGCTTACCTCGAGTTGTTTTCTGTCATCGTATCCTGTTCGGTATTACTGGTCACGCTGCTAGATGTAGGGCTGTCGACTAGGTGAAGGTCTGGAAGCATACTGATTTTACTACGAATTCGTTGGTGGTTTTATACAATTCGTCGTCGTTGCGTGCATATAGGGCACTGTTGGCGGAGGTTCTCCAGCTGTTGGATATGACAACCACGTTAGGGTGTACAATGTTCAACTGATGGCCATTTCAGTTCACAAATTTGACAGAAATTATCAAAATATTCGGCTTTTGGCAGGCTGAAAACAACAATTTTCACTCTAAATACTGGTTGACAAATCAAGACTATATATCAGAACAATTTGAACCTACTTTTAGTCTGATAAATCAACTGAGGTCGTGTCGGGCATGAAATGTCCAACAGTTGAAATATTAACCAAAGTATGGGTTATGACACACCGACAGCCCACAACCACATCACATCAAAAAATTCGTTTCGCAAAAATAATGACGACGATTATACATGTAGATTGCTGTAAACGGCAATGAATATAGCTATAATTGTACGCAGTGACATTTGTCTGGACACGAGATTGTGGTGCCAATATCCATTTAGCAGGTACTAGTTTTGGGGCTAATCGCAATTTCGACGAATCATTGCTGTCCTTATCTGTCTTCGTCATTCCATGCGATATCGCAGTGGTGTCTCACCCTTTAACAGTGGTGTCCTACCCTTTAACAGTGGTGTGTCACCCTTTAACAGTTGTGTGTCACCCTTTAACAGTGGTGTGTCACCCTTTAACAGTGATGTCTCACCCTTTAACAGTGGTGTCTCACCCTTTAACAGTGATGTCTCACCCTTTAACAGTACATTAAGGCATTCGCAGAGGGTCAATGTGAAAACATTATAAACGTTCTACAACAATCGTCTCTAAGAAGATAATGGAGAATACAGTAATGCCCTAAATAATCGACTCCTTAACCACATCAGAATTATGGGTAACTTTTCAGGATTTAGTCGGAAATGAGGCTTGTTGCCATTCATCGGAAAGCTCTCCCTTCAAAAGTCGGTAAAATTGCTGGAAATTGTTAATTAAAGATACTCAATCCGATTCGATGTTCCCATATCATCAGATTCCAACAACAACAACATTGTTTGAAATGCCGCTTCAGTTATCGGAATCGATTAATTGCCCAAAAATATTGCTAACCACAGTCAACTATAGTATAACATTTAAAAAAAACCTGTTATTTACCAACATTTTGTTCAAGGAAATATTGCCGGTTTGTAAAATATCTGACACAAAAAAAACACTTGTTTTTAGAGTTATCCATCTTCATCCGCAATTTGGGACCGTCTTCTCATCGACTTTTACTGGGCCACTAAATTATTGGTGGTGAAAAATAATAGATCACTCTGAGCGTTGATGGGTGGGTTCCAAGACTCGAATAAAATATTTTTACTTCCGAAGCCAAGGAAATAGTTTTCCCCACGAGCACCAATGCATTATGGCAATTCAACATAATATATTAAAGACATATTATGGACTTGTTCGGGTGCATGGATTTGATAAGTTAAAACGCATGCGCTATGTCAACCTGGGGAATGTAACATTCTACTAACATCGCCGAAAATTTCCAAGAAATCGACAATAAAAAAGATCGGCTGAACTACGTTCAATTGTAAATATTTACATCTCCATTCGGGATGAACATTGTAAATATTTACATCTCCATTCAGGACGAACATTGTAAATATTTACATCTCCATTCAGGACGAACATTGTAAATATTTACATCTCCATTCGGGACGAACATTGTAAATATTTACATCTCCATTCGGGACGAACATTGTAAATATTTACATCTCCATTCGGGACGAACATTGTAAATATTTACATCTCCATTCGGGACGAACATTGTAAATATTTACATCTCCATTCGGGACGAACATTGTAAATATTTACATCTCCATTCGGGATGAACATTGTAAATATTTACATCTCCATTCGGGACGAACATTGTAAATATTTACATCTCCATTCGGGACGAACATTGTAAATATTTACATCTCCATTCGGGATGAACATTGTAAATATTTACATCTCCATTCGGGATGAACATTGTAAATATTTACATCTCCATTCGGGATGAACATTGTAAATATTTACATCTCCATTCGGGACGAACATTGTAAATATTTACATCTCCATTCGGGACGAACATTGTAAATATTTACATCTCCATTCGGGATGAACATTGTAAATATTTACATCTCCATTCGGGACGAACATTGTAAATATTTAGATCTCCATTCGGGACGAACATTGTAAATATTTACATCTCCATTCGGGACGAACATTGTAAATATTTACATCTCCATTCGGGATGAACATTGTAAATATTTACATCTCCATTCGGGACGAACATTGTAAATATTTACATCTCCATTCGGGACGAACATTGTAAATATTTACATCTCCATTCGGGATGAACATTGTAAATATTTACATCTCCATTCGGGACGAACATTGTAAATATTTACATCTCCATTCGGGACGAACATTGTAAATATTTACATCTCCATTCGGGATGAACATTGTAAATATTTACATCTCCATTCGGGATGAACATTGTAAATATTTATATCTCCATTCGGGATGAACATTGTAAATATTTACATCTCCATTCGGGACGAACATTGTAAATATTTACATCTCCATTCGGGACGAACATTGTAAATATTTACATCTCCATTCGGGATGAACATTGTAAATATTTACATCTCCATTCGGGACGAACATTGTAAATATTTACATCTCCATTCGGGACGAACATTGTAAATATTTACATCTCCATTCGGGATGAACATTGTAAATATTTACATCTCCATTCGGGATGAACATTGTAAATATTTACATCTCCATTCGGGACGAACATTGTAAATATTTACATCTCCATTCGGGACGAACATTGTAAATATTTACATCTCCATTCGGGATGAACATTGTAAATATTTACATCTCCATTCGGGACGAACATTGTAAATATTTACATCTCCATTCGGGATGAACATTGTAAATATTTACATCTCCATTCGGGATGAACATTGTAAATATTTACATCTCCATTCGGGACGAACATTGTAAATATTTACATCTCCATTCGGGACGAACATTGTAAATATTTACATCTCCATTCGGGATGAACATTGGCGACTAATCAACGCAAATGATTTCGCGATCGAGAGTCATTTCATTTAATTAGTATATAAGAATGACGGTGTGTTGTCAATTTGGAATAATATTACTACCAGAGTGTTTCGCATCCTTTGACAAGTCATGCCGTCACGCTGCGCGTGTGACTATACGGACACTTCAGCGCAGTTAATATCAGACGGTTATCATTCATAAACTCGGAAACGTCATTTTCCGAAAAAGTATTTATATAATGGTATATAATATATATTCCTAAGTGACGCCATCCGAATCAGGGTTTGGTCGGGATACCATAAAGTTTGGGACACTGGTTAAACTTTTGCTTGATAAGAATGCAATACTACGCAACCGGATCCTGCATGCTGTGCATTTGTTAACCAATAGCAAACATTTTGGAAGCGTTGGTTACTTTTTTAACCCGGGATAAGGAGGCAACCCTGCTAGTGTTAGCATAAAATATCAAGTGGTGTTGGTGCGCAATGGCTGCTACATAACGGAGTAAGATTCGTAATAATTAGGGTTATCGCTCTTACACAGGTCTCTATATTTTCTTCCATTATGTCAGTATCAGCACATCTTACTCAAATAGTGTTTCATGTGGGATTTGCATGTGTTTTGTATTAATATAATATACTAAACGGATTCTCCCCAGTCAGTTATAACTGTATATACTCCGGAATGGTATTATTCATTTTGGAGGGGTGTTCGGGTAATAACGTATACGACAGAGAGAGAAAAAACAAATAATACAAGTTCAGAATGATTCATATTCATAGGTGGGAAGTGTTTAACCCTTTACCCAACAGAACGGCCCTGTGCCAATGCATTCTCTTATATATGCGAGTCGACCATAGGTCGCCTCGCATATATAAGAGAATGCATTGGCTTAACACATTAAAAATTATAAAATTGTTAAAGAATGTAAGAAAAAATGGTAAAATGTGTTAAAAAAAGATTTTTTTTTAGGCCAATGCATTCTCTTATATATGCGAGGCGACCTATGGTCGACTCGCATATATAAGAGAATGCATTGGCACATGGCATAACTATAACCATCACAATGTGGTCAATGAGCCGGTTCCAATGATATCCATATTTGTATGGTTTTATTGAGACAGACCCAAGATAATTTAGGCTGTTGCAGCTTTATTTGGCCGTTTTTGGCCGGTTTGTTGGGTAAAGGGTTAAATAATAAGTTCAATAAACATGTCGTTTGTTGAACTTATTATCTGAACATTTCCCAAGGAATATACTCATCAGTGACTATTTAGTAAAGAAATGGTTACAATGTGGGTCCCGTATTCGACCAGGTCATCCCGGCCCACAGTAGCTTGTGATATCGGTTGGGATGATGCTGTTTTGGACCGAGGCCCGTCCCGTCACTCTTCTATATATAACTGGACTTACGTTGAAAAGACGGACCTCATTTACACGTGGAGCCCGGGCATATTCGAGTAAACCCCTGAGTGCGATTAATCATCTGACATGGCCCCGATTAATCATCTGACATGGCCCCGATTAATCATCTGACATGGCCCCGATTAATCATCTGACATGGCCCCGATTAATCATCTGACATGGCCCCGATTAATCATCTGACATGGCCCCGATTAATCATCTGACATGGCCCCGATTAATCATCTGACATCGCCCCGATTAATCATCTGACATCGCCCCGATTAATCATCTGACATGGCCCCGATTAATCATCTGACATGGCCACGATTAATCATCTGACATGGCCACGATTAATCATCTGACATGGCCCCGATTAAACATCTGACATGGCACCCGATTAATCATCTGACATCGCTCCGATTAATCATCTGACATGGCCCCCGATTAATCATCTGACATGGCCCCGATTAATCATCTGACATGGCCCCGATTAATCATCTGACATAGCTCCAATTAATCATCTGACATGGCCCCGATTAATCATCTGACATGGCCCCCGATTAATCATCTGACATGGCCCCCGATTAATCATCTGCCATGGCCCCGATTAATCATCTGACATGGCCCCGATTAATCACCTGACATGGCCCCCGATTAATCATCTGACATGGCCCCGATTTAATCATCTGACATGACCTCGATTAACCATCTGACATGGCCCCGATTAATCATCTGACATCGCCCCGATTAATCATCTGACATGGCCCCGATTAATCATCTGACATGGCCCCGATTAATCATCTGACATGGCCCCGATTAATCATCTGACATGGCCCCGATTAACCATCTGATATCGCCCCGATTTAATCATCTGACATGGCCCCGATTAACCATCTGACATGGCCCCGATTAATCATCTGACATGGCCCCGATTAATCATCTGACATGGCCCCGATTAATCATCTGACATGGCCCCGATTAATCATCTGACATGGCCCCCGATTAATCATCTGACATGGCCCCGATTAATCATCTGACATGGCCCCGATTAATAATCTGACATGGCCCCGATTAATCATCTGACATGGCCCCGATTAATCATCTGACATGGCCCCGATTAATCTATCTTCAAAGTGATATACGATTTACCGTGATACAAAGGTAATATCATTTAATATATTGTTTACATACATGTTTTGATAGTGCGACAAATAGAAATTCTCTGGAAAACAAGGCTTTGTTTACTTACATATAAATCGCGTTGGTTTGAGATTCAACGGACCTCTGATATACCATATTTGATATCATCATGCTTGGGGAAAAGGCTGTCCTCCATGTCATAAACGCAAAGCGTCCATTTGACCTAATCCAAAGCCATACACGCAAGATAATATATACACGCCCATGATTCAGGGTGTAAAGTCCGTTATCACTGGGGGGAAACTGTTTCACCAGAATCGATTCTATCGCCCTTCCGGTTCCGTCTCTATCGAATTAAGTTCCGACTCTTTCGCGATTTCTAAAACATGTTTTCAAAGTTTTGACCGTTGTTTATAGACTGAATGTCAAAACAGAATGTTGTCTCCAATAACAATCAACAGATTATGTCTTTATACGTGTTTATTGATGACAGTAAAGCAAAATCGGCTGCATGTTGTGCACAGTTACAGACGTAGTGCGTTTTCCCATGAAAATTAAGCAGCACTTTGATGCTCAGATTATCGGCCTTGTCTACTTTAAGTTGGACTGAAACTTGTCAAGTTTTATGATTGAACATTAGATAATTATAATACAATACCTCCCAATGGTTCCTCGCCGTACAATTCCGTCAAATTAGTGCCTCAAAAAGCAACAAAAGGTTCCGATTCTATTGTGATGTTTATGTTCACGATCGGTTCTTTCGTTCCTGTTTACAGTACATTCATATTCGATCAGATTATTTGATTGTACATCTATAGTTGCCCAATGACAATCCATGGTCATATATGGTTTAAAATTGTAACCATAGTAAATCAATAGATGAGTTTTAGTGGTCCCAAACGATCATAGGTCAGATATTAAAGATGATCGACCGATAATCTTTAATATCCAACCTATGATGCTTTGGAACTACTGAACAACTCATATTGGTGTTGCTGTGACTATAGTTTAAACCATATATGGTAATATGGCAACTAGAAACACAAATGAACTCTCTGGTCGCATATAATATTGCATTAAACGGGGGGGGGGCGAAAGAACCGATCGTGAACATAAAAATCACATTAGAACCGGAACATTGCGTTGTTTCTTTTGGTGGATTAATTTGAGGGTCTTTTACTGTGAGGAGCCACCGAGAGCTGTGCTGTAATCGTGTCCTGGTGTTTGATCATACAAGAAGACATATTTCAGTCTAATTAAAAGGTAAACAGGCCGATAAAAGGAGCATCAAAATGCTGATTAATTTACAAAGGAAATGCACACAAACACATTACTCTTCTAAGTGTGCAAAGAATAGCCGACTTCGCATTATTATCACCAATAATTACGCACAAAGACACAATCAAGCGATAGTTTTTGTAAAATACGTTCTGTTTTAACATTTAGTGTATAAATGGAGGTCAAAACTTTGAAAACATTTGTTTCAAGTCGCGAAAGAGACGGGACTTAATTCGATAGAGACGGAACCCGATAGGCGATAGAATCGATTCTTGTGAAACAGTTTTCCCCCAGTGGTTATAGAAGAGTAACGGGACGATATTCCAAGCTGTTGTGGACCGAGAATAATTGGTCTAGTACCGTGTGTGACATTCCATAATTGGAGGTGATATCCGTCGATAGTGTTCATATTTTGAAAGTGGTTTCACGGTGGGGAATCACGTGGTTTCGAACATTTTCAAACGCACAAAAACATAATATATGAGGAATTGACACAAAACATAGCATTTGGACTGTTACGAGCATATGCGAGTTTATTTTAAAAACAAGTTGTTACCTTATCTGTTCCGAAATGCTCAGTATTTTTCTATAACATTCTGACCAAAGTTTCAAGTCGGAGGTTCGTGGAATACAGGAGACCATACTTCTAGCAGATTCCTTCGACTACCATGCACTTTTGTCAGAATGTTAGCGTAAACCACTGTGAGTTTGGACACAAATTAGGTATCAGCTTGTTTGGAAATAGTATAGCATATGCTCGTAGCTGCCAAAATACAATGCAATATATAATTATCCTAGTTTATTACCTTTATCCTCGTTTCTGGTTGCGTTTGCGATCGCCTCGGCCATTTTGAATGCGTGGTATACTCGTCAACTAGAAACAGCGTGATTCCCCACCGTGGGTTTCATACAGTACACGAGAGCGAACAACGACGCATTTTAACTCTTTATATGCTGAATGGATTCTCCAATTTAGTTATCAAATATATATTTGAACGTTCTATAGTATTGAATTGGAGGGGTGTTCAGATAATAACGGGCTATATAGTCAGATAATAAAACCAGACGACAGGCAGAAAAAGCTGATAATACAAGAGCAGAATGATTCATATTCATTTCTGGGAAATGATCAGATAATATGTTCAACACACTTGTTGTTGAACTATATCTGAACATTTATGAAGGGAACTACTCGTCAATGAGCTGACTGTTCATGGTAATGGGAGTGGCAGTGACACTGTAACTCAACTTGGAAATGGGATCATGCCATATATTACACAATCCATAGAGTGATAGGGAGTCTGACAGTTTATTTTCTTAATTAACAAGAGGTTACCCTGAATATGCATAAATAGTTTGGGTTTAATCGGATGAGAAAGTGTGGCTGTAGGGAGTGCCAAAGGATGCAGTAATACCAATAAGAGTAAAATCCGAGATAGCTCCCATCTAGAGGTCACCCCGAAGATCAATGAAGTTTGGCGATGATCGGATGAGTAAGTTGGCCTCTTGTATTTGGGTGCGCCGAAGGATTTAGTCATACAAAGAGTAAAATCCAAGATGGCCATTGGCGGCCATGTTTTAAAATGAAATACGGAACAAATTGATGGCTCCCATCTAGTAGTGACCCAAAAGATCCGTATGAAGTTTGGTTACGATCGGACGAGGGATGTGTTATGTATGGTGTGCCAAGGGATTTAGTCATGCAAAGTGTAAACTCCAAGATGGCTGCCGACGGCCATGTTTTTCATGGAAAATCGTTCAAATTCGATAGCTCCAATCAAGATGTGATCAAAAACGTGCCTGTAAATTATCACAAAACAATATCCAGTAGTTGCTGGCTGCATGGTGCGGCGATGGATTCAAATGTGAAATTCAAGATGGCTGCTGGCGGCCACGTTTTTAGCGAATTTCGGAAGAAAAAACGACTGCTCTCATCTAAAGGTCACCCCGGATATCCCTATGATGTTTGGTGATGATCGGATGAGGCATAGTGTGTTCCGAAGGAGTTAGTCATACAAAGAGTAAAACCCAAGATGGCTGCTGGCGGCCATGTTTTTTCAATGAAATACGAACAATTTGATGGCTCCAATCTAGCGGTAACCCAAAACCGGAAGAGGGATATTGTCTAGGGTTTGCCAAAGATTTAGTCACGTAAAGAGTAAAATCCAAGATGGCTGCAGAGGCCATGTTTTTCATCAAAAATAGTTCAAATTCGAATTTCGGGAAAACAATTGATGGCTCCCATCTTGAGATCACCCTGAAGATCCACGTGAAGTGTGTTGACGATCGGATGAGAGATGTGACATGTATAGGGTGTGCTAACGGATATTGCTGACGGATCACGGACGACGCCCCCACGCACGGACCACAGACGCCAATCCATGGCAATAACTCAAACTTTACTTTATAAAGTAAAGTTGAGATAAAATATGTATGTGTTGGGAACGAATCACCTTACCGGCATGCACATATACTCATTATGCAATAGCTTAGTGACCCGTTGTGTATATAGTGGGTTAATCCCCTTGAGGCATCAGACAAACAGCAGATACTACTGTAAACTTTACTACAACAAATTAACAATGGACAGATTAATGATTAACAACGGACCGAAATTAGAAATAACCACATAATGATTGGTATTCCCCGATGACGAATAGCGTATATTGAATGGTTAATTGGATACCATCGTTAAGACAATTAAAAGTTAATTATCTTCATTCATGGGCAAACATAATCAACCACAGTCATGTTCCGAAAAGGTGCGTAATATTTAATTTAATGAAGTTAGGAGTTCTTTATTTGGGAGCAGGGACGTGGTTAGAAGTTCTTTATTTGGGAGCAGGGACGTGGTTCCCACCTATGAATATAAAATTGTATAATCCTGCTCGCGTTTTATCTGTTTTCTGTCTGCCGTCTGCTTTTATTACCAGCGCACCCTCTAAATAAATAATATACACTTCCATTGCATACTATTTTAACTGAACTGGGGAATCCATTTCGTATAGCAAGGGTTAAATTTCCAACTGCAAGCCCTCTGAAAATACAAATTTCTAAATTATAAGAAACTTCACTCTACTTAGTATTTCAGGGGGGGGGGGGTTACGGGCACGTATGCCGGGTGGGTGGGTGGGTTTGGTCGATTTTTTCTGCAACTAAAAAATTTTTTCCTGCAAGTTTTTTGACTGTTTTTGCAATGAGTTTGGCTTAAAACACCTTAGAATAAGAGAAATAATGTAATTATAACTGCTAAACTGATTGCAGGCAGTTACGGTGTTGTATTTATTTTGTTGCAAATTTGGAAATCCAAGATGGCCGATGGGAGCCATGTTTTTTTGGTCGAATGACCCCAAAATTACACGTTCCTATTTACATGTCAATGTCAACATCCATGACAAATAGTATGCACATAAATGCATATATAGCCGTTTACAGTGAATTCCCCCAGCAAATCTCTGTTTAGTGTTAAAAGGGGGTGGGTGTCCAAAAATGGTCGGTAAAAACTGCCAAAAACTGAAAAAAATTTGGACGCGGGGGTGGGTGGGTCCCAAACAAGGGTCAAAAGTTAAAAATCAGCATACGTGCCTGAATATTTTTTCCGACCTCCCCCTGACTCGTATTTCAAACTTTTCAATTGTCGAAAAATATCAACGTAACGCCCTATTAATTTGAAGAAAAAAAACTGTTGGCATTAAAGTTTTCAATCTGCAATTTTAGTATAATAAATTCGGTCTGAAATTTCTAACTGCTGTCATGTCCAAACATGTCGATAGCATGTTTTACACTGCCATGGCAATAGCATAAAGTGCTTAAATATAAACACGCTGTATGTCTGGAAAGACCGATCTAAATAATAAAAAAAACATTATTATTTTGATCACAGGAATGCAACAAAAACTCGATTAATGATAACATTTCGCGAGAAACCTGATACGACATTTTAGAACATGATTTAAAAAAAAATGCATTTAAACTTTTGACACGTTCTTTGAGGATCTTATGTAATCGAACCCGTATCGATATCTTTTTCTAGCTTTCCCGCCAGATACGGCATTTTAAAAGCCAACCCACGAAATTCCAACAACAGGACAACTTTTCCTTGCATAGTATCTTGTGAAGGGAGCATATTTCATTATTCTCTTTTAATGAGATCGAATTTAATTCGAGAAGATTTAATAAAATAACCAGGATATTTTATTTATAAAAATGCAGTATAAAATGACAAACAATGGTTAACTGGGTTTGATGACGGTTAGATTGACAATGATTACACAATATATTCTCGTTACACAATAACTTTACGTAGTATCAGATCAATAACTCGAAACGTTGCACGTGTTTTCTTTTCTATTCTTATTTTGCGTGCTCAAAATGGCGATTTAGAAGAATTCACAAGGTCTTTTGAAAACAAAATTAATGTTTTTTGTCGCAACACAGATATGAAGATACTCAAATTTGATTGATTTGTTTAAAAATTCCCCACACGATTTGAAAGGGGCAAAAGGCTTTCGAGGCATCCAACTATCATCAACATGTACATAAAACAATAGATTAACAGTGTTCTTATTTTCAATATCAGCTACTATCCAATGGAATTTCTCATGTTAAAACAAATGTTACGTAAACATTACTGTTACATTGGAATTACCGACAAAAGTTCAATTCGTCCAATAAGATAAAGTCTTAATCAAAACTTCTGAAAAAAATTCATTTTCAAACTCAAATATTTGAACTTACTCTACGCGATTAGCGATGTTTGTTGACAAATCACTGTAACAGTTTTTGTTCACATAACAATGGTTTCAACACGCACAATTTCGTTGTTGAGAACCTCAAAATTCCCAACTCTTGGAAGTTTCCAACCTGACAGTGACAGCCCACTAAGATTGAGCAATTTCGATCTGGTGGCTATTTAAGACCACCATTTTGATCAAAGTAGAAAAATATGCTGCAGTTGGTCTAAACGCAACACATTCCCCGTTAACTACTGCATGGTTAGACAATCAAAGCAACACATTCCCCGTTAACTACTGCATTGTTAGAAAATCAAACCATAAGAACAAATTATGTGTGGTGTAAAATTCCAACTAATGTTTTGTCAGGCATGAAATTTCTAACTGTTGATCATTTTGACCAAATTTGGGGTGGGTTGTACACCACACCCCTTGTCGCCACGTCCCTGTCAATGCTCCATTATACACACTAATGTGTGATATACGAATAACTACTACGCTTCACGCTTGTGTGAACTTTGGCATGGACTCGAAAGAACGCCCAAAACTCAAGTAGGCGAAACCATTTGAAAATATAATGTTATTAGAAGACTGTTCCTCTTTTGTTTATGCCATTCAGTGCGTAGTCATATCTCTAGATTTAGTACATACACCCTCGTCAATCACTGTCGGCTCGCAACGAGTAATGAGCATACATAACAGACATACACATGGACAAAGAACGTTACTGTGGCGTGTGACATCTCTTCTATTCACAAATTACTTACACGCTAACATGTTAAACCGGTAGGGTATGTTTGCAAAGCAATTTGGATGTCCTTTGAATTGATCGCCTTCCGTCATTAAGGCATTCATGTAATGCATGTTGTGTTTAATAGTTATTTGCCGACAATAGTTATATGTTTCGAATATATGAAGGCCAATTATAACAACGCTGGTGAAATATATACACCTTAAAGGTACGCAATCAACAAACACCGCCAATCGTCCATCAAGTTCAAATATTTTAGTCTAAATATGATTTTCACAATATTTTCACAATATTGTTAAAAGCTTTTGTCTTTTTATCTATTTGTGATGATAGTTTTAAAGACTTTTATGCTATTTCGCATGAACCATCTTGGAATGCATTGATTCCCTTTAATTGCTACACATTGGGCTCACTGTGCCCATCATTCAGCATACATATAAAACTGGTTCACTCAACACAAGTATTACTTCCATAACATCATACAGTGATGAAGTTTGACCAAGCCTGTGTATAGCGTGTCTGACATTTGTAGAATGAGGTCGCAGAGGGTTAATTTATATTGACGCTATCCCGCACAGCGGGCTAGCGTCACCAAATTCACCATCTTGGGACCTCATTCTCCTCAGATTTTATAGAAGTAACGGCATGCCTTCCTCACGATTATGCAAGTTTCTTTAATCCCCGGAAAATTAGATCCAGGAGCCTAAAATATAGCTGACCATAAATTGTAATCGTGAATATGCGAAACGTATCTATCATTGTCCCGGATATGCCGTGACTGGAGTTGGTGTTGCTTACACGGTTAGCTTCATATACAGGTTGCCAATGGTAGCAATGGTAGAAATTGTAACGCACTCAAGATCATATATTATATACCCATGATTGTAATTATAGAATCTTTTTCATTTCTGTTATTTGTAATTGGCATAGCTTATCGCAAACCAAAAATCAACATTATTGACATAATGTGAACGCCAATAAACGAAATTGAAGTTCTCAACTACACCTTTTAACGGGCTCGGTATCGGGGTCGAACTACAGCTCGGCCTCGGGGTCGCACTACAACTTTTAATGTGTCCCAGGCGAAACACGAATTTGTACATTAGTATACACGCGGCGCGCGTAATAAATGTAATGCTTCAAGCCTCTTTGGTCGTATTACAACAACGCAATATACACACGTTTAACAACGCAATATACACACGTTTAGCAACGCAATATACACACGCTTAACAACGCAATATACACACGTTTAACAACGCAACATACACACGTGTTCCTGCAGTGATAATTGCACACATCCTTTTTGGAAGAATTAGGCCGAGAACTCGATGCTTTAGGATGAAACTCATGATACTATTTGGGTTTGTGGTAACTATATTATTGTAGTTCGGTAACTGTTGAGCCTGCATGAACTGTGAATTCAGTATCCATAAATTGTCCACATCCAGGACGAATGTACTTATAGTCGATGTGGAAACGTAAGAGTTCTCGAAGATGTAAGTTGAACTATAGTCCGTATGCAGATGAACACCATCTAGTGGCGGATTAATATGGCGGTGCTTCGGTCGCGCTGTTGACCTTTGACACCCATTCGGAATAGCCAATAGCTTCCCGGTTATCATCATCTACGAATTCGGTGTCGATCATTCCTTGGTTGTCATAGACCTGTGTGGTGCTATATACATGTGCGGCTGGCGCTGCCGGAACTCTGGTGACGTGGTGATTTGTTTCCATCCTCGTCTCGGTATATGGTTGGTGATTGGTTACTTTTGTTGTCGTGGTTTCCGTGACGACGTAAGCAGGTGGTTTGCTTGACCTCACCTCATAGTTACTGCTATTATCGCCGTATTTCTTAAAATCTCTCTGAAAAAGACATTTAAAATATACATGACCCGCCATATCAAATCCAGTCGGAAGTAGGATTTTTGTACCCTGTGCCAATGCATTCTCTTATATATGCGAGTCGACCATAGGTCGCCTCGCATATATAAGAGAATGCATTGGCCTAACAATTTTTTACAATTTTAATAATTTGTTCTTGTATTCTTTAACAATTTTATAATTTCACCCATACAGAGCCCCAGACAAACATGAGCAGACGACACTCTTCTATGTGCTTCTATATATGTGTGGGGCTCCCTGCAGGGTAATGGATGTTTTTTGTATTTTATGTCCTAAAAATTGTAAGAAACTTTTATTTAAAAAACATGATAAAAAATTGTTAAGCCAATGCATTCTCTTATATATGATAGGTCGCCTCGCATATATAAGAGAATGCATTGGCACAGGGTAAAAAAATCCCGACTTCCGACTGGATTTGATATGGCGGGTCACATATGTATGAAAATAATAACAATGTCTGGTTTAATTTATTGTGTTCTTTAGGGCGATCGGTACAATAGAACATGGTTACACCGAACATAATGCGATGTGCTATACTATTGTCTGTATCCATGCACACTTATCTGAGGACGCAACCCGATATGCATACTTTATTTTATTTTATTTGACCAATTTAAACGTTTTGTGAAGTATGTGATATTTAGTTATTCGAATGTTGTCTAAATTCCAATCTCTCAAGCCAGACGGACTGCATCACATAGCATACATAGCTATCAAGTAGTTATAAGCTCTATCACACCAGTGAGAAGAATACAAGTGGAATTTACGAGAATTTGTTTCGGTCCATGCGAATCAAGTTATATCAAAGTTATTTCCTCCACATACAGCAAAACCTGTCGCAACATCTTTGACACATATACGTTGTGTTCACTTTCATTGTATTTATTTCATATGCATTTATTTAACCATTTATATACTAAATACTCATTAACATGTAGGCAGTCCCTTTACAAAATGTCGTTTGCTGAACTTAATAATCGAACATCTCCCTCCAATGAATATAAATCGTTTTGCTCTTCTATTATGTTTCGGTTGACTGATTTAATAGCTGAACACCCCTCCAAATGAATAATAGACCGTTCCAATGTATACTTTTATAACTGATGGGAGAATCCAGATAGTGTAAAAAGGGTTAAAATAAGACTTATCCACAGATAAATCTGGTCATATTTACAGGCGCCCAATTGTTCAGGACTTTTCAAAAAACCTCCGGAATCAACCTGATCAGCACACGGGGACGAGAAAGTACAAGGTTACCAGAAGCTTTCGTAGATACGTCTTCATATCGATACGCAAAGCATTATTGTCACTACCAAGCTTTTGTTAAAATGTTCAGACTTTGGAATTTCCATGCCTGACACTGCATTAACCCTTTCATGACGGTTAATCCTTTCATGGTGGGAGCTGCGCTGGTGCAGCATTAAAGACCATATATAAGAGAATACATTGGCACAGGGTTTTCGCAAAATTTCAGGAAGCTCCAGTCACGAAAGGATTAATTGAAAATTCCAGAACACAACTGCTCCAATAGTTCGTTTTTCCAACCTAATTTAGTTGTAAATTTGTTGTTTTCAGACCATAGTTCGAATATATGTGACCCGCCATATCAAATCCAGTCGGAAGTCGGGATTTTTTGTTTTACCCTGTGCCAATGCATTGGCCTAACAATTTTTACAATTTTAATAATTTGTTCTTGTATTCTTTAACAATTTTATAATTTCACCCATACATAGCCCCAGACAAACATGAGCAGACGACACTCTTCTATGTGCTTCTATATATGTGTGGGGCTCCATGCAGGGTAATGGATGTTTTTTTATTTTATGTCCTAAAAATTGTAAGAAACATTTATTTAAAAAACATGATAAAAAATTGTTAAGCCAATGCATTATCTTATATATGCGAGGCGACCTATGGTCGACTCGCATATATAAGAGAATGCATTGGCACAGGGTAAAAAAATCCCGACTTCCGACTGGATTTGATATGGCGGGTCACATATTGTCCTACTTTTTGGACATTCTGTTTTAGTTATGTGGCCATCATAATTTTTCCAAACATTTGGGCGTGTCAGGTTCAACATTTCCAAACATTTGGGCGTGTCAGGTTCAACATTTCCAAACATTTGGGCGTGTCAGGTTCAACATTTCCAAACATTTGGGCGTGTCAGGTTCAACATTTCCAAACATTTGGGCGTGTCAGGTTGAGCATTTGGGCGTGTCAGGTTGAACATTTGGGCGTGTCAGGTTGAACATTTGGGCGTGTCATGTTGAACATTTGGGCGTGTCAGGTTGAACATTTTCAAAATTCGGAATGTTTGAGGTACCAGTTGGAAACTACCAATTAAATATTGGTCTGGTTCAAGTGGTGTGGGTAGGGTAATGGGAATTCTTAGTCGAACACGCCCAAATTAAACATTCTATAGCCACGCCCCTGTCAATATGAAAACCCAACCAAGTCTTGAAATAGTGTTTGATATCACGACGGTCTATATTGGGTCACCAAATTCACCCTCTTGTGACTTCATTCTGTTTAGGCCTCAGCTGTTATATATGGGAGACATGGGGTCAGGTTGAAGTTCCCCGGTTGAAGTTGGTGATTGTGCAATTTATCTTCTACAACTTAGGGGATATAGAAACTGAACAGAAAAGGAAGAGTAACTAAAAACAATGTTAATTTGAGACTACAGATACTTCCCAGAAGACGAGGCCTAAGCAGAATGAGGTCCACTAAGGGTGAATTTTGTGATGCTAGCCCTCTGTATGTGGACCTCATTCTGCAAATGCCAGACATACTATTCCAATGCTTGGATGCAACATCACCTAAGGGTCACAGCATTATTAATTATACGCCACATCGACACACAATACTCGTGGTAAATCAGGATGTGCACAACCAAATACTTAGCCACGGAGCTTCAACACTTCCTTCATTGTAGTGAAACTTGGAGGTGCGTCAAATTGTAACCAGAGTTTTTATGATAAAGTTTCTGTCACGAAATGTACACACGTGCGTGGAAGATGCTGATTGGGATCAGGTGCGCACACGTGGTTTAGAGTTGTTGACTCTTCAACTATAATATCTATTTGCACACATGGCGTTCACTGAACAGGGGTGGTTACCAAAGGTTTAAAAATAGATTGAAGGTGGTCTATATAGAAGAAAGAGTTGGAAGATTCAACCACAATGAAACCTGAAATGTGTTGGAATTGCTGCATTGGAGTGAAATTGAATTAGAATTTTCAACATGTTGGATGTTGTGGATAGAATTGATCGAATTTCTTCTCAACGTTGAACTCGCTCAACGAAACCTATTGATTATGCACAATAGTTGTGTAAACATTCGATCAACTCTGACTAAAAATGTAGCTTACTTTGATGATCCATATCGTTTTTGATGACAATATTAGGTGGGAGTATTCTCGAAACTGAACCGGATGATACATCCAAATCTGCGACAAAATTCGTAACTAAAACCTACAAATGCTCCATAACAGATCCTAATACAAGTATAGAAACCTGATTATAGGAAAAAGCTATGAACAATGACTTTTTTTAATGAAAAAAGAACAAAATGAATGAGAACAAGGAGTCATATAATGACACAGAAATTACTTTCAGACAAGCTGAAGAAAGAAAAACTAGAATGAACTAATACATTTGAAAAATTACATTTACGCCACTCTCAAAAATTAGTTTACTATAAAGATGACCCGAAAATAGGCATAAAGAAGAAAAAGTGCTTAATTTCGCCCTACGTTAAAACGAAAAAAAGAAGAAAGATGTTAGTGGATAGTAAGAGAAAAAAGTTTTGCCCCCAGCTCTTCGACCAGACCAGAGTGTAGCATCCCTGTGGAATAGCGGCCACCCACCGCCCTCCTCAGACCGAGCTCAAAGTCCCCTGTGGGGGCGTATCAGACCGACCCCGAAGTCCCCTGTGGGGGCGTATCAGACCGACCTCGAAGTCCCCTGTGGGGGCGTATCAGACCGACCTCGAAGTCCCCTGTGGGGGCGTATCAGACCGACATCGAAGTCCCCTGTGAGGGCGTATCAGACCGACTGTGGGGGGGGGGGGGCGTATCAGACCGACCTCGAAGTCCCCTGTGGGGGCGTATCAGACCGACATCGAAGTCCCCTGTGGGGGCGTATCAGACCGACCTCGAAGTCCCCTGTGGGGGCGTATCAGACCGACCTCGAAGTCCCCTGTGGGGGCGTATCAGACCGACCTCGAAGTCCCCTGTGGGGGCGTATCAGACGCTGATCTGTCGAGAACAGATACTACACTAAATTTGATCTCAGCCAAAAGACCGAGCAGCGACCCCAAAGAATCCGATAATGGACCGGTGGAAGATTTGAACAAAAATACAGTAATATACTGATTCTTTTCGTTCAGCTCTGGATTGTTTGTGGTGTCCATGAAATTAGATTCTGATTTTTGACATTTTAACTCTTGAAAGGAGTGATGGTTCTAATATACCTGTCGCTCATCTTATGCCATCTGAATATTGCATGTTTAGATCTAAAACTGTTGGGGCAACGTATATGAAACATCTCGAAACGACTTTCGCTGGATGCGTAACAATGTAAATTGAGTTATTGTTCTTATAACTGACTCATTTTGTAATCAAAAACGTGTTGATTAAATCCGAAACATATACCCTGTGATTTGTCATTATAATTGAGTATACTCGCCACTCAACCACTAAATACAATTTAGCTTAACAGATTATCACTCAACGTGTTGAGAAGACATTGTACTCAGGTTATTGTTCGTGATAAAAGGGTATAAATGTTTACCAGCATGCGAAATAATTCATTGAGAAAACAATTATGGACCCGGAACTGTGACGGTCGCCATCGGTTATATACATTCATACCTGATCGTTTGTACATGTGTCTGTTTCCTTTATACATACGCTTTAGGGCGAATTAGACGGAACAAAGTGTTTCGTGCACAAACTTACCTCTGTTGATTTTTTCACTTTTCTGTTGAAGCACAGAATGAATCCTATGATTATACACAGTCCAACAACACTGCAGGTAACACCGATAATAATCTTATCAACAATCGTCAAATCTGAAAGAAATAATGACATAATTAGCACCCATTCCTTACAATATTCACGGTGGGGAATCATAAAACTTTTTAACGAATGTAAGAACAAATGATAAAAAATGTTAAAGAATGTAATAAAAAGTGATAACAATTATAACAATGATAAATAAAAATATTTATATTGTTATAGAATGTATACTAAGAAACAATTATAATAAATGATAAGAAATGATAAACAGTTGTTAGGCCAATGCATTCTCTCAGATATGCGAAGCGACTTATATGGTCGACTGGCATACAAGGTAATGCATTGGCACAGGGTCTTTAATGTTGCACCAGCGCAGCTCCCGTCGCGAAAGGGTGAAACATACAGGTTTCCCCTGGTAGGGTATCATATCACGATGTAAATCACGTGGTTTCGAGATTGGTGAGTACCACGCATTCAAAATCTCCAAACACAGAAAATACATAATATATGAGGAACTGACACAAAACATAGCACTTTGACTGTTACGAACATATTATGTTAGTTTATTCTAAAAACAAGTTGATACCTTATTTGTTCGCAAATACTCAGTAGTTTTCTATAACGTTGTCATCGGAGGTTAGTGGAATACACAGTCGATATAACTAGGAGAATCCTTCGGCTGACGATTTTGGACAGAATGTTTGAGCAAATAACTCAGTTTCGACACAAATGAGGTATCAGCTTGTTTGGAAAATAGGATATATGCTCGTAGCTGCCAAAATACTATGTAATATATCATTATACACTCTTAACCCTTTACCCAACAAACCGGCCAAAAACGGTCAAATAAAGCTGCAACAGCCTAAATTATCTTGGGTCTGTCTCAATAAAACCATACAAATATGGATATCATTGGAACCGGCTCATTGACCACGTTGTGATGGTTACAGTTATGCCCTGTGCCAATGCATTCTCTTATATATGCGAGTCGACCATAGGTCGCCTCGCATATATAAGAGAATGCATTGGCCTAAACAAAATCTTTTTTTAACACTTTTTACCATTTTTTCTTACATTCTTTAACAATTTTATAATTTTTAATGTGTTAAGCCAATGCATTCTCTTATATATGCGAGGCGACCTATTGTCGACTCGCATATATAAGAGAATGCATTGGCACAGGGCCGTTCTGTTGGGTAAAGGGTTAAAACAACAGGTACTCCGGAGTACCTAGTAGGTACTGAGCTTTGTCCAAGGGGGAGTACCTAATTGTTGGAAGTCTAGAGTAAATATTTAGGTACTCTGGTGTGCGACTTATAAGGCTACGGGTGTGCAGCTTGCTTTGGTGATCAACAAGTGCCGCAATATTCAAAATATTCGAGGAGGATTATTCTTAATGACGACAACAAATTATACTCTACCAGAGGTGCCTCGACAAATCGACGCGGGGGGGGGGGGACATCAACATCAACAACAACAATAACAATGTCCGACGGCAAATTTAACAATGTGGCATGTTAAATTCCAAATGATGAGTATTTAGCATAGAAAACTTAAACGTACACTTTTAAAACTAAATGTGGGAACCATCCACGGGGGACTTTTCAAGAAGGTCCCAGTCATTGTAATTCACAGCATTCAAGCCTTGAAATAGGGTGTCTGTCATTTGCAGAATGGGGTCCCCAGAGGGTGAAATTAGTGATGCTACCCCGCATAGCGTGCTAGCATCACCAAATTCACCGTCTGGGGACCTCATTCCGCTTATACCTCAGCAGAATGAGGTTCACATAGGGTGAATTTGGTGATGCTAGCCCGCTATGCGGGGTAGCATCACTAAATTCACCCTCTGGGGACCTCATTCTGCAAATGACAGACACCCTTTTTCAAGGCTTGACATCATTCCTCCACTCTGTTAAGCGTTAAAGTCTTAAGCAAAGGTTATAAATGCATCAATGTATATATGCAGTCATCCAAGCATGAATAATAGGATTAGACGGCTGTGATTAACTGACCCATTCACTAGGACGATGTGTAATGTGATCTTCCGCTGTGTTGTGTACCCACCTGCGTTTTGTCACAGAATAGTATATACTTACATATACATGTCAAATCATGGCCTTGTCACACATACTTACCGGCGAGGCTACCGCCTTCCCACTCGAGAAGTTTTAACACTGATATGACCACAATACAGAGTACCAATCTTATTATATCCACATTATACGCTGTTTAACTTTTCCCGGTATCGAAATACCGTAGGTCGATAAATATCTCCACGAACTATCAACTGTCTACGAAATACGCATATAAATCATGAAAAATAAAATTTCGAACACAAAGTCGGACACCGAACAAATATTGCGCCAATTGATCCCTCTTGTAATATTATATAAGGATTAACTGGCATGTGGACTGTTTTTATGGAGATGTAACCGTGAGGTAAGTGGACATAACTTGTGTAAAACCCGAAGGGTTTTACATACAAGTTATGACCACTTACCTCACGGTTACATCTCCATAAAAATAGTCCACATGACAGTTAATCCTTATATTTATATACATTTAGCGAAAAATCCACTTTTGTAAATGTATTAAATCGAAAAGTGTATCGTGACAAAAACAGCCCAAAATACCCAATAGCACCCTTGGCAAAAGTTAATAGGAACAATTTCTCTTCATATTGAAGCCCGATGATGTATTAAGTCAATCCTGCGCGAGTCCAAATGCGCCCAGAACATTACGCGTTCGTCTTTCCAAACCCAATGACGTATCGATGTTGTTATGAGCTTGGTGTTATTGAGCCGTTGCGCATTCACCGAGAAATAACTGCAACTAGCCACGTGGGCGCCGACCAATCAGAATGCTGGATTTAGTGATGACAACACTTAGTATGTAAATATATTATATTACAATAAAAATATGTTTAAACATTGTATTCATTGAAAAGCGGAAACGGAATGACTCGTATATTGCGTTATATTATATCATGAATCTATTTATAAAACTTAATTTACGCACAACTTTCTCTTGTTTAATCATAAACATTATGTCACGGTGGGGAATCACGTGGCCGAGGCGATCTAAAAAGCGACCAGACGCAAGAAAAAACGGTAATAAACTAAGATATGACATATTACATAGTATTTTGACAGCTACGAGCAGATGCTATACTATTTTTCAAACAAGCTGCATGATACCTCATTTATGTCCAAATTCATATTTGTTTGCTCTAACATTCTGACCAAAGTTGTCAGTGGAAGGATTCTTCAAGATGTATGGACTGGTGTATTCCACGCACCTCCGACTGGCAACTTTTGTCAGAATGTTATAGAAAACCACTAGGTATTTCCGAACAAATAAGGTATCAACTTGTTTCAAAAATAAACTAGCATATGCTCGTAACAGTCAAACTGCTAAGTTTTGTGTCAGTTCCTGGAATATTATGTTTTGTGCGTTTGAAATTTTGAATGCGTGGTACTCACCAACCTCGAAACCACATGATTCCTCACCGTGTTATGTATATATAGTAGTACAATAAACATTTCAAAGTGACGACAGTTCGCGATTTTCTTTCCCTGCATTGTCTACATGTGTATTTTTACGCAGGTGATTTTCGTAGCTTGCCAATACTTCTGAATTGGAATTTGCTCCGCATTATAACACACATTTTTTATATTTTAACCCTTTACCCAACAGAACGGCCCTGTGCCAATGCATTCTCTTATATATGCGAGTCGACCATAGGTCGCCTCGCATATATAAGAGAATGCATTGGCTTAACACATTAAAAATTATAAAATTGTTAAAGAATGTAAGAAAAAATGGTAAAAAGTGTTAAAAAAAGATTTTTTTTAGGCCAATGCATTCTCTTATATATGCGAGGCGACCTATGGTCGACTCGCATATAAAAGAGAATGCATTGACACAGGGTATAACTGTAACTATCACAATGTGGTCAAGGAGCCGGTTCCAATGATATCCATATTTGTATGGTTCTATTGAGACAGACCGAAGATATTTTAGGCTGTTGAAGCTTTATTTGGCCGGTTTTGGCCGGTTTGTTGGGTAAAGGGTTAAGACGCAATACGACTGCATGCTGGTCATTTCAAACTTGACCCAGAACGACGTTATATTCCATCATACTCGAACCTATTCACGTTATATTCCATCATACTCGAACCTATTCACGTTATATTCCATCATACTCGAACCTATTCACGTTATATTCCATCATACTCGAACCTATTCGCATGTTTATTCGTCTGAATCTTTGGACTGACAATTCTAATCAATCGTGAACATTCTAGCTTCAGTCGTGCCTCAACACTATACTGTATAGCAGACGCATATTATATTGAACATAATGTATAAAATTAATGTACACATGTAAATTTACCCACTCTTCAATTTGGAGGAATAAAGAATATTATATATGCTGGAGGCAGCGATTGTGAAACAGACTGGTTGATTTAATATTATGAACATTGGAATGGTTCATAATTAAATTCAGTCTTCAAATGATATATAAGCAGATGGCATCCCAAATGAACACTATACGCATACCATTCGGTTGTAGGGGAGTCACTCCCATTCACCATCGGTTGAATTTATCGTATACCGTCGTCATTGTGTTTAAGTTATCTCAGTGCTTGGTGTCGGTGAAAATGTGTTTAGCTCGGATATGACCCATAACGACTTTAAAAGGTCATAGCGACAGATGAGCATAGAGAAAACGCTTATCGATGGGGTATATTTTACCTCTATACAATATAAGGTTTCTTGCAGGATGTTGAAATATTTGAGCATTTCTTTATTTGGTACAGCAGTACTACACACAATGTAGTGTCAATGTGGGAAGCAAAATTGAGCACACATTCAAGAGTTTCCCGAACAATACAACTATTTGCTTATCAAATTCTCTATATATATTCAAATATTTACCAACCACAAATTTATAATATATAAGTCACGACAAATTGCTCACAGCATTTCGTTTCCTTCGAAATAAGAGAGCTTATTATATAACTATATATGATGTCCTACAGTAGACCATTGAGTATTAGAATATACGGGTACATGTATTATAGCTGGTTAACTATATATCCTGGCTATACATATTCGGCGCATGCACCTGTACGTCGGACATGCTGGGTTTCCCAGATGTCCAAATATCGTATATCTCTGTATACTATCATTAAACTTTTGACTTTGACACAATAGTTAAGATAAATCGAACCACTGGATATTATATCCTCATTTATATCACTTTTATGGCATGAAAATGTTTTTAAATTTCACTGTTTTCATGTACTTCTGTAAAATAGTTAATTTTTCAAAATTGCAGTTCAAATATCCATGATACTATATTTGAAGATCACCAGAGGAGACTTAATTATTCTTGATTCGTGAACTTTAATGATTTTTTTCATTTAGAAAGGCGACTACCCATAAATTCGCCAACAAACATCGCTAATAATAAGTTCAAATATGTTATTCTGAAAATGATTTTCAGAATATTTTTCAATGCTTTGACCATTTCCAATGTTTACTATCGTAGTTAAACTTTGATATTTATATCGGACTGGTTGGATTTACACAGGTAATTCCACTATAACAGTAATTTTTATATCACAATGGCTTTGACATATGAAATATCATTATTGGAGAGTTATTAAAAATTAAAATAAGAACAAACATTTATTTGTTCATGTACTTGTTGATAGTTGTTTTACAGACTTATATATTGTTTCCCATGAACCCCTTTCAAAGGCCTCTAGCATGCATGTAAACTGCCTACAAAGCATCCGCTAAATCAACTTATATATATAAGTTATATATGGGAGCACTTCTGTATAATCTGAGCGGGTCATCATTCTGGTGGGACGGAGGGGAAGTACCGAACAATTTATTAGTTGATATTGATAACTTCCTTGTCCATGGCTGATGGATATCTTAAATGTTTAGACATCATGGCTCCTATTCACCAGTTGGGTTTATGTATATTCTAGGTAGTTTATCCGGTCAATGCTCAATGCAAAGCTATATATCGGGGGTTGTCCATCGAAGATACATCGCCGATGTATATGATTATCCAATCAAGGGGATTCGACTATTCAATCAATTTATTGGTATATACTCGTCGTCGTTTTGACATAGAGTGGAATATATACAATGTTAAATTTCAAAATATTTATGAATTGTGCATGCGTGCAGTGAATAAATATACGACAATATAATATGGGAAATGTGGTAAGTATTAAGTAATCAGTGGGTTTGGGTCGGTTTTGGTAGTTTTTGGTGAACCTCAGGAGATCCTCGTTATTGATTGGGCTTTCTTAATAAATAGAGCAAGATTAGTAAGCGTTCGTTTGTTACCGCTATTAAATAGGTCGGTTAGCTTCAATGTATTGGGTCTTTTATAGTAATATTTCTTTATATATCTTGATCTCAGCTCGTTCCAGTCTGGGCATACTAATATAAAATGGAATTCATCTCCGATTCCCTCTCCACATAACGAGCATAATCTCTCGTTATATGGTGTGTTTGTCCAGGAACCAGTCTCCACTATTGGTGAATGGTGATCGCCGGTTTCATCAAAACATGGGCATAGAAATACAAGTTTTGGTTCATTTAAATCATTAGAAGGGTCGTGTATCAATATAAACCACTGACTAAATGAATTATATTTTCAAAACTAATTCCGTAGAAAGTTTCAGTTTGAGTCTCTATATCGGTATGTGTGAGAAACACGCGAATTGAATCCGGCGAGTGTTCGCGATTTATTCGTGCTGAGGACGATAATGTGTCGTAAACACCAGCCAAGATACAAATAAATAATTAGTAAAATAAACCCAATTGGTTAATACGAGAGGGGCACTTTTCAAAAGTTGCAAAAACACAGGTATAGGGTGATCACATGCATTCAGCTGTCACTTTTAGACCACATTTACAGCCAGTAACAACTTGTGCGAACAACGGATCAATGGAGTGACTGTCCACTCTACGTCAGTGTTTTGCAACTTTTGAAAAGCACCACTCTTTCATGCAATTCACGCTCAGTCGCGCGCGGCCATAACATAACACACAGGACGGTGCCTCACACAAGTTGTGTATAAGAAACCACTAAACATTTGCCTAAAGTTTCGTCAAAATACATCAAATATCTCATAAAATATTACCGAATATATTAGGAGGGACTTTCTTTTATTGATGTGTTTATAACACATCAAAAGGGTACCCCCCCCCCGATATGTTCGTGAGTATCTTATATGGTAATTAGAATGCGATGAAACTATGGGAAGATAATCTCGTACATGTATATGTGGTCAACATATATTGCATGTATAACTAATGATATGGTGAGTGGCCACACACATTGAATGGGAAGAGTCGACCTTCCAAAATTACTTGGTTCATTAAGAGGTGACATGTCCACGTATGCTGGGATATGGTCATGTTCATATGTCAGATTGCAAGGGGGCTCCACAGCAATAATTATGTCAATCAAGTATCCATTCATTATGAGGGTGCGCTACCTCCAAATCAAGTATCCATTCATTATGAGGGTGCGCTACCTCCAAATCAAGTATCCATTCATTATGAGGGTGCGCTACCTCCAAATCTTGCCTAAAACGTTCCACCACTTCTTGTTGTGTCATGTAGTTATATTCAGAGCTAACGTGGCATGACAAGACATGGGGATTATATGCAGCACTAAATAGTTCTCCACATGAGTCTTTGAATAACCTATTCAACCCGCATAACGGTTTTGTGACTTTTGAACTGAGCACTACCTCCATTCAACTGTTCATCACTCAATCGTGGAAGCACTCAGGGGAGTCAACAGTATCTCAAATAATCAGTCTTATGATATTGATCATACCTTCAACATTTGCTAAGATTATTGAGATACAATGCAATATGTTAGGGGAACTTACTTATTTTGAGGTGTTTACGTGTATTATCACCACCGGATAACCCTACATTTTAGAATGCTCTTATGTGGGGTGGATTGCCGATGTAGCTATGTGGGTGAAACGCATTGCTGTTAAGTATCAGAGCACATAATCCCCCCCAAAGAATACACATATCAATAATTATTCCACACATTTCATTGCTAGTCTCTGCTGAAAAAAGTTATTGACCATTATAGACGCGAAACAAATAAATTGTTCACAATATTCCTTCGTAATGTAATGGTTTATTACTCCGACAAATCATTGTGTGGTTCATCCCGAACAATCCCTAGATCATGCCATGAATTTAGCCCTTTACCGAACAAACCGGCCAAAACCGGCCAAATAAAGCTTCAACAGCCTAAAATATCTTCGGTCTGTCTCAATAGAACCATACAAATATGGATATCATTGGAACCGGCTCCTTGACCACATTGTGATAGTTACAGTTATGCCCTGTGCCAATGCATTCTCTTATATATGCGAGTCGACCATAGGTCGCCTCGCATATATAAGAGAATGCATTGGCCTAAAATAAATCTTTTTTTAACACTTTTTATCATTTTTTCTTACATTCTTTAACAATTTTATAATTTTTAATGTGTTAAGCCAATGCATTCTCTTATATATGCGAGGCGACCTATGGTCGACTCGCATATATAAGAGAATGCATTGGCACAGGGCCGTTCTGTTGGGTAAAGGGTTAACCACTGGCTTTCGTCCGTTCATGTGTTGCAGAGATTCATGATATGATCCATGCCAATCCCTAGATCATGCCATGAATCTCTACTCTGTCTAACCCCATTAGAGATCATATTCCACCAGTACAAAACCTGGGAACTTTTTGAAGTTTTGACAGGGAACCTTACAAAGTCGTAAACATAACGCAGGGAATATATTTCTTAGTTATCTGTTCCCTAATAAGGTACTTCACTGTAGGTGAAGGTCCTAACTCGAAATTTCATGATTTAAGAGACTTTGTGAGCGATTTTTCTTTGCGTTTCTTACAATTATGGATGTTTTCCTGGGTAATTAATTGAATATTTATTACGATATCGGCTATCAAAAGTCACAGAAAAGCAAGCAATTTCGGGTTGGGACCTTCACATATAGTGAAATACACTATTAAGGAACGGATAATCATTAAGAAATATATTCCCCATGTTATTTTTCGATCTTATAAGGTTCCCTGTCAAAACTTCAAAAGTTCCAAGGTTTTGTACTGGTGGAATATGATATCTACGGTCGTTAGCCAGAGTAGAGATTAATGGCATGATATGGTGGAATATGATATCTACGGGCGTTAGCCAGAGAAGAGATTAATGGCACGATCTATAG
The DNA here is from genome assembly GCA_032622095.1 of Siphonodentalium dalli. NCBI lineage: Eukaryota > Metazoa > Mollusca > Scaphopoda > Gadilida > Siphonodentaliidae > Siphonodentalium > Siphonodentalium dalli. Next base: position 286,669,949 of record CP136063.1, read on the forward strand.
GTCAATCCTCAAATCCAGTACGAGTGTTTGTTTCGTATATACATGTATACATGTATATGGGGAATTACTTGGATACTGACTCTAGAAATCTGAGCCCCGTTTAATATTACCCCAATGCCATGTAAACTCTTTTTCCAAAATCTTGTTTGAAGACAAATTAATGACTACTGAGATGAATAAACATGTTCAGGCTTGTAAACTGGACCAAAATAGAGCGCTATACACTCAAGAGAATGGGGAATCCCAATTTCAATATTTACCCATTATTGTGTTCTTGTATTATACAATACATGTATCACGGGGTCCGGCTTATGACTTGGAAAATAATCCCACTGATATAAAGCAATTCCATCAGTTGTTTGTTCATTGTTCTGTTTGACCTTCAATTATCGAAAGATACTAAATGGGGGTTCACGATTAAATAGCGATTGATATTCAAACGCAGTAACAGGTGACACGCGAGTTAATGTTTACTTAAGTATCCCGAGTTAATCGAAAGGGTGATAACTCTCTATATAAAGTACTTTGATGAAATAACTGAGATTTGTATTAAAGAATATATACAACTCCACAATTTATCAACGTTTGTCAAACATAAGTAAAACGCTCTTTAAACGCGCTTCTTCAAACATCTCTATTATTTCGTCATTAATCCTAGCCTCAATCCTAACCTCGCGTGCTACGTGTTATTGCGATTTAATATCAATCGCTATCTAATCGTGCACCCTGATTAAATATCTTTCGATATCCAATCGCCAATTGTTTGCAGCTGTCCAAACATATATTATAAACTCACTGCCGTTTGGCGATGAACAGATGCATTACATTTAGTGAACATTACCAGTCGCATATTAACTTAAATCGAGAACAACATGCACTAAACATAAACATATGATATAAAACTATCTTCCCTTACCCCATACCAATCTTGAACATTCCATATTGTATTTGTGTGTTTTGTCAGAATTTTTGTTTTGTGCTCAACATTTATGCATTTAAATTTTTCTTCTGTGCACCACCATATTTTTCCCGGGGAGAGGAGCTCCACCTAAGTTGCTATAACTTGTGCTCCAATCCCCATTCGTTCATCCTACATTATTTTGTTATAAATAAGTTTTGTTTGAAATGTTTATATGGGATGCTCAATAAAATATGAAACAATCCGTGCGATGCCAATGTCAGCTCATTTAATTAGTCTAGTACTTTAAATGGTATGGATATTGAAAGATATATGAATTTCTTATATTCTTATGATATTATGATGATTAAAGCGGGGATTAGGCGACATAATCTAGTCGGTGCTAGTAACCATGTTAGATGTTGTGATGCGAGTGGGGAGTGGGAGGGTTTCCGAGACTGGACAGACATGACAACATTCTGGGTGGTTGGTCACAAAACCTAAAAAATTCAACCTTGTATCCTGGAATTTTATTAGTACCCAATCAGGCCTATAGTCCCGTAGACTCGGTCCGCGTAGTGACTAGTACTATGCCTGGTATAGGTATCAGCTTTTTTAGCTTAGCCGCTTTTATAACTAGTCCTGCTACCGCGCATTCAGAGTACGTCTCTTGTCACACCCAACTTCCTGTTGACATACCTGTCTTACTCGCTGTATAACGGTTCGCTGTTTAGTGCTTATACACGGCGACACTCAAACAATGTCCGCGACGTTCCATGAAACATGTCACATAACGTGGACAAAATAACTTAAAACCACAATAACACTAAACTTACTTGATTCGGCAGAAACAACCATCGGCAAAATAGCGAAAACACAGGCACCTAAAATCTCCATGATGCACTTGTCCCGTTGGGGAAGTAATACTGTGACGGGTAGACTGATTAACACAACGGGTCACTCATATAAGAGAACTCACAAATCCAGTTACTGTTTTCTCGCCGGTGCAGTAAAACGTGTGATTTGTATGTATTGTTTGGTATGCGTTGACACGAATGAGCGGCGACAGAGGACTTTTCTTTATTGGGTGTATTGTGTGTTGGTCGGTTAATCCGCCTAGGGCGGGACCAATTATTTGTTAAGGATATCCGAGCATGTCCAGACACAAAAGGGATCACGGGGCACTGGGATCATGTTCTTTTGGCCCCGGTCTGCTGATTGTCCCCCGAAAAAAGTCGGAGGACTATTGTTACCAGCCGCGTCCACATGGTCCGTCCGTCTGTGCGTGCGCACGTCCGCACATTTGTTTGTCCCATTCCTTGTCCGGACGTTAACTTGAGCAATATTAAACATAATTTCTTGATATTTGGTATATGGTTCACTTATGAGAAGACGCAGTTAATGTTCGAATTTGGGGTCACGGTCCGATAAATTTTGACGGAGTTATGCCATTTGTTCGGCTAAAAAATCACTGTTGTCAGGATGTTAACGTGAGCAATATTCGACCAAATTTCTTGATATCTGGTACGCGGTTCAAATTTGAGAAGACGCAGACCAAGTTCGCATTTGGTCACAGTCTGATGACATTTGACGGAGATATGCCCCTATTCTGACTTAGAAATTGTTGTTTTCTGGCTCACATTTGACAAGACGCAGCCTAAGTTCGAATATGTTCACGCGGTCCGATGATTTTTGACTGAGTTATGCTCCTTTTTTGCTAGGCTTAGAAACAATAATATTTGTATTGTCTAAATGATAACTTGAGCAATCGTCAAATAAATCTCTTGATATTTGTCGTGTGTTGACCTTTGAGAACAGACTTTATTCTTAAATAAACCAATTTCCCAAAAGCCAACTCGTTTCTGTGGCCTATTATTGTTACCCCCGATAGCATGACAGGCACCCAACTGATTTTCTATACTGCGTTCATACCTTTACCCATCACAGGTTTAAACGAGATTATAATACGTGTATATATATTATATATCACAATTTATCACATAATTTGGCCATAAAAGCAGTTTCATAATTATCGGTAATAGACACGTTTAATACCAGCGCGTGCGATGACGTCACGGCGTTCTTCAGATAACTTGCGATCGCAGTAGTTATGATTGTTGTTTTCGATGAATATTTCGCGTTGCTTCGGGTTTATTTGATCATGTGATAAAAGGTATCTCACACTCGTCCTATTTTATACGTAATTTATCAACCTCGTCCTCTAAATTCTATTTGAGCCTCGGTAAACCTCGGCTCAAATCGAATTTAGTGAACTCGGTTGATAAATTCCGTATAAAATAGAAACTCATGTGAGATCCTCTATATAATATATACATGTAGAAACAGGTTTTACTTATGTTATACACACAATTTATATACACTTAATGTTATTAGCGCGCGCCGCGTGTATACTGTTCTGCAAATTCTTGATAGCTGTGGTCCGATGGGCATTTTATTTATAGTTAATTGTTTTTTTCCGGTTTAAAAGTCGAACTGCGCGACCAGGAGGCCGAGTCCGGTAAAAGGTGTAGTTGGAAATTTCAATTTCGTTTATTGTCCTTTACATTATTAAGACAATAATGTTGATTTTTGGTTTGTGACAAGCTATGTCAATTACCAATAAAAGAAATTTAAAAGATAATTTGTAAGTTTTATATTTCAACTTTTATAGATATGTTTCGTTCTGCAGCCCACTGATGGTTGTGGTCGGAGACGGCCGAGTCGGCCGCCGGTTCGTAATTAGGTGCTGGTTGTTATTGTTAATTTAACGGAATTCTGAGTTGGTCATTCGCGAAACCAATATATTTTATATTCTATAATTACAAGCATGGGTATATAATATATTATCTTAAGCGCGTTACCATATTCTTGTAATATATGTTCTGTATCATTGCACTGTCAACAGGTATATGTAGCTACCGTGGTGAAAATGTTAACTCGTTCCTAATGGAAGGCTGAGACCGGTTTTGATTATTTCCAATCGCTTCTGTGAGTCGTTATGAAGCACATATATTTATACACGCACTGTTATCCCAGAGATGTGACTAAGATCAGTTGCTATACTAGGTATATTCTGATGCTTGAAGATTTATGAGGAATCCGCTATAGCTATTAACTAAAGTGACATACATTCTAAGAATGTATGTCACTTTAGTTAATAGCTATAGCGGATGCATCATAGCGTTCGTTCGGGTAAATATAATCATAATTCTATCATTTAGTCAGACAATTTACGAAACACACTGTACATGGGGACATCTGTGTATGTAGTATTTTTCAAGCTATGCTTTAAATTAACTATGCATTTTAATACGATGTGATTATGTGTTCAAATGTGCGTAACATGTGTTGATCAGTTGGCGACAATTTAAAGCATATAAAGTAAGTAAGACCGTAATCATGAATGCCCAATATGACCACCCTACATGGTCTAATGTACTGTTAAGTGGGTTCATGAATGCCCAATATGACCACCCTACATGGTCTAATGGACTGTTAAGTGGGTTCATGAATGCCCAATATGACCACCCTACATGGTCTAATGGACTGTTAAGTGGGTTCATGCGATAAATGAACATAAAACAACTGTCATCAACAAGAACATGAAAAATAGATTGATTTTGTTCTCATTTTCATTAATGACATTTCGCATGGTAACACCATTGTTATGTAAACACTACTGTTACAGTGAAAGTGTCGATACAAGTCCAAATAGTCCAAAAAGATACCAAGGTTAAATAAAGGCTTTACGTTAAGCATTGGAAAAGGTCAAAATTTCTGAAAATTATATTCAGACTTAAATATTTGAACCTACTACACGATTAGCAATGTTTTATGACAAATCACTGAAACAGTTTTGTTTCATAAAAAAGATTTCACCACACGAAATTTCGATATTGAAGAACTATCGAAAATGAATATATGAAATAAAGTTGATATATTTTCCACATTCTTATCACACGTAGTGGTGATGGTCTTACATACTTTTATAATTTTTGCAAATTTTCCCACTTTGGGTTCCTTTAATTTGTTGCTTAGAGAATGTATGTCACTTGATCGTATTTTTATTTTAACAAAATTGTCTTTATTAACACATTATATAGATAAGCCACGCTTTATACAGCCCGTATACGCATGCCACTTCATAGTTACCAGCTGGCGGATGCCTTGGGGCGTTCGGTCGGGTTAATTTGCGAAACACAGTGTACTTAGGGACGCCTATGAATTAAGTACATTTCAAGCTATGTTTTAAATTAACTATGCATTTTAATACGATGTGATTATGTGGACAGATGTGCGTATATAGTATGTGTCGACCAGTTGGCTATACAATTTGAGGCATACAGTATGTAAGACCATTATCACGGATGCCTAATAGGACCACTCTTTGTTATACCAGTGGGATACGATACACTGCCATCGGACGTGAAAGGTGATAATCCTGTTGTGAACCTGATAATTGTTTTAGTGTGTGGTTGGTGACAACTTAATTAATAGTCTATATACATGTAAGTTTGTAATCGTAACCAGATTAGTAACCGATATCGTTCATTTCAATTTATTAAATATTGAAGCTCCAACTTATGTCAACATCATATAACATATGTCGATAAATACAAACATTCGTTCACAACGAGATAAGACAGACGCTCTTTGTTTTACCATACCAGGAATAAACGAAGAAGGAACACTCTTTATGGTCGAATGCTGAGGACAAGTTTGGACACAATTATATGCCTTTACTGAGGCTTTATATTACAGAAATAAAAGTATTTACATATTCCCTGTCTGATTGACACAATAAAGCACTATCTGTACGTTTTATATACAAGAAAACAATAAGATCGAATCAATCAGAACATTAATAGAGCTAATTAAGTTAGGACTTCGCCACTGGTCTCGCTTTACCAAAATCGCGAATTTCTTGAAAAAAGTCAATGGTGGGTATAACTCATTGTCGATTTGACCATATATAGCCAATTAAGTCCATGGTGGGTATCATTCATTGTCGATTTGACCATATACAGCCAATTAAGTGATTCGGTTATGTTTTACTATTATTTTCGTGATCCATATATTTCTTCTTCGCAACAAGTTGTTCTACTTGTTCTACATTGTGATATAAAATATATTTATGATCCTATCCTTATTCCATTCAATATACCCATTCTATAAATTGTGATATTAAACGTTCGATTAATAACAGGAAATAGTGCCAGGTGACCTTTGACTTCCGGTTTGTCGTCTGTTTACATTCCATACGCTACGTCTCAAATTACTATGGCTTCCAACATTTTTCCAACAAACTGTAATATATGACAAGTTTGAAAATTGATATAATTAAATATACGCTATTATATACATCAAAGAGTCTTCATTTATCTTGAACTATTTTTTTACGCGGGCAAACAACGCATAGTTACGTGAAACGTTTTCGCATGCCTTATAGAAACCGATGTTAGTTTCGCGTCCCATTTGTTGATTTAAATATGATTTGTCGAGGTAATGGATCATGTAATAAAAAAAAATACAACTAGTCCACAGTTTATAGCGGAATTTACAAAACTCGTCCAGTAAATTAGGTCTGGACCTCGCCCTAGAACTAATTTACTGGACTGGTTTTGTAAATTATGCTATAAACTGTAGATCCTCTATATAGTGTACAGGGGTATCTCGAAAACTAAAGCTTTTTTTCGATTTGACGGCAGGACTAAGTGCGTGTAAACATGTTTGTGGCTATTTCGTTATATTTAGTGACTTTGCAATACACTTTCATTCATTCATTTATTCAGTTCATTACGTAAACTCAACTATTTAAAATACACGAAGACAAGATTTGACTTTTTTTCTTAACTCAGCAGTCTGCATGGTTGTGGTTTTACTTATTTCGAGATTATTTATATGATGTCCATAACTATTTAAATATCAGGAAAATTATTTGGAGCATACATATTATAAATAGAGGATCTCACATGAGTTTCTATTTTATACGGAATTTATCAACCGAGTTCACTAAATTCGATTTGAGCCGAGGTTTACCGAGGCTCAAATAGAATTTAGAGGACGAGGTTGATAAATTACGTATAAAATAGGACGAGTGTGAGGTACCTTTTATCACATGATCAAATAAACCCGAAGCAACGCGAAATATTCATCGAAAACAACAATCATAAACTACAGCGATCGCAAGTTATTTAAGAACGCCGTGACGTCATCGCACGCGCTGATATTAAACGTGTCTATATTACCGATAATTATGAAACTGCTTTTATGGCCGAATTATGTGATAAACATATCTTAACCACAAAATGCATGATAATGCAGTTATATTCTACTCGATGTAAATTTTCGTCATGGTGGCCATTAATAGATATACGTGTATATATATCTTCAGTGACGATTAAGAACTGAAACTGTCATCAGATACAAGACTTTTACGAAAAAAAAGAATTCTCAGTATTGAATTTATGCAGCACGGTGTCCGAATTCAAAACGGAATAGTTTGCTTGTCATTTGCAGAATGGGGTCCTCAGAGGGTGAATTGAGTGACGCTATCCCACATAGCGGGCTAGCATAACTGAATCAACCCTATATGACCTCATTCTGTTTAGGCCTCATCTTCTCTGAAAAGTTTCTTTATTGTCAAATTTCTATGGAAACTTCTTCACATAGATTATATTTCTGTTTTAGTTTAGTTTCTCTTTATCGCCTAATTGGCAGACGACACATTTCATAACCGAGGTTCCCAAATGGGTGTACATCACAATAGTCACCATTTGGGAACTTCAATCTGAGTCTATGTCTCCCATAGCAGATGAAGCCGTGCATACTGAGGTCTACAGAGGGTGAATTTGGTGATGCTAGCCCTCTATGCGCGATAGCATTACTAAATTCACCCTCTTAGGACATAATTCTGTAAATGACAGGCACACTAAACTCGGGCTTGATCCAAAACTAAGCGGAACACAGTACTGCGCGAATTTAAATATATACGAGTAAGGTGGTACATTTGTGTGATATCAATAAGTCGTTCTGAGTCGAACAAATTCAATATATAAAAGAATTTCACGCATTTCTAAACCAAGATATATTGACCACAATAAAGTCGAAAAAGCATATAAGAAGGAACTTTAAAGAAGATATCCAATTACTATATGTAAATTCAGGTTATATAAGGATTAACTGCCATGTGGACTGTTTTTATGGAGATGTAACGGTGAGGTAAGTGGACATAACTTGTGTAAAACCCGAAGGGTTTTACATACAAGTTATGTCCATTTACCTCACCGTTACATCTCCATAAAAATAGTCCACATGACAGTTAATCCTTATATTTATATACATTTAGCGAAAAAGCCGCTTTTGTAAATATATTTAAATCGAAAAGTGTATCGTGACAAGATCAGCCCAAAATACCCAATAGCACCCTTGGCAAAAGTTAATAGGAACAATTTCTCTTCATGTTGAAACCCGATGATGTATTAAGTCAATCCTGCGCGAGTCAAAATGCGCCCAAAGCATTACGCGTTCGTCTTTCCAAACCTAATGACGTATCGATTGTGTTATTAGCTTGGTGTTATGAGACGTTACGCATTCACCGAGAAATAACTGCAACTAGCCACGTGGGCGCCGACCAATCAGAATGCTGGATTTAGTGATGACAACACTTAGTGTGTAAATATAAATAAAACATAGCCAATTGTCGCCCTTGTGAGGTTCCAATCGATGGCCAACAACAACTACATGCATTGATATACGGACCTGATTAGTTCTTAAATGACTTATCAGAGTCGTAGCAATTAAGAGCACACATAGCAATATTATCCGATACATTACATGACGTTTAGCAAGTATACCGGCGTGGTATACATGGACAGGTATTATTTATTGTAATTCCGTTTTTTTTCTTCGTACCGTATACCATGGTTGGAATTTTAAACATATCGACCGAATCGGTCTTTATATGAGAGTAGAGTAAGATCAAAACTTAAAAATAGTAAATGCAAACACAGAAGAAAATATGAATAAGTTATTAATAAACATTCACACTCCTTTCGCTCTATATTGTACACTATGTAAACATACCATGCAGCTTGCATACATTACATTATATATATACAACAAAAGGAAATATATGGCGGGCACGTTCAGATGATCACAAGGTAATGGAACACCAAAAGCAAGCAAGTTCGCGTCGTGATCATTTTGCTGAACATCTCTGGTATTTACGTTGTGCCCCAAACGAAAATTACATGGTTTACAGTTATGGAGTCATTGGCGATCACTCATTTGGAAAGAGTGTGTCTCGGTCGCATTTTATTCTCAGTTTTCAAAAGAAGTTAGTCATATGTATTCAACCAGACGTTTATCGTATTTACACACGAACCTCCGGGGTATAATGAAGCTCATTTTTATTTATAATATACCGTATGCACAAAAACAGGTATTCTATTACATCTTCAAACGGGTGTTCAGTCGGGCGTGGGTGGTAAATCTGGTGGACTGGTGTGTTATTTAAAATGTACTAAACACCAATTAATCTAATCTTACATCATAGTTACCATCGAGTGCGTCTCATATTTAAGTTTCTCGAGGTCTAGGCGTTTGCGCGATCAAGAACACGAGAGAACATGACTCGTTTGAACCTCTTCCATAGGTTAGCGCGTCGAACTTACCTTCGCTGTCAACACAGTGAGGTGAGTTCGCAACCCGCCACTGGACTAATGTGAGTTTCACGCAGCAATGGCTTGGCCGAATTGATCGAATTGCAATTGTCGGATTGTATGCTGTTCATATTTCGCGCCAAGCAAAGTCGCTCGTAATGTGTCTGTTTCGCACCACTATAATACGTTGAAAATGGTACCTGATTGTGAACAGTGAAAGATATTGTCAGTATGCTAGCCACATTGTGGCTGTACCCGCCTGTCCATGGGGAGCAGTAGATGGTTACTGAGTGTTCAGCCCCATCAGGGTAATCATTGTCCCCCCGCATCGGAAGCTCGTGAATCAAATTTCACAACAAGTCTTTTAAAGGTGTTACAATCTTATTTATATGTGACCCGCCATATCAAATCCAGTCGTAAGTCGGGATTTTTTTTACCCTGTGCCAATGCATTCTCTTATATATGCGAGTCGACCATAGGTCGCCTCGCATATATAAGAGAATGCATTGGCCTAACAATTTTTTATCATTTTTTTTAAATAAATGTTTCTTACAATTTTTAGGACATAAAAAAAAAACATCCATTACCCTGCAGGGAACCCCACACATATTTAGAAGCACATAGAAGAGTGTCGTCTGCTCATGTTTGTCTGGGGCTCTGTATGGGTGAATAAATGTAATACATGCAAATGGATCGATTATTATTATTATTATTACGTATAATTAGTGAATAGTGTACACCTTTCGCACAATGAACATACTACTGATAATTATTACGAACATGGTACTATACGTCACTAGAATGTGTGTTCCTTCTGTCGTATCCATAGTTACAATTACGGGTCTGGGCTTTCAATAAACTCACAAATGCATCATTTAGTAATAAGTTCGAGATCGATTCCCAGGTCCTCAAATGTGGGGATTTGACTCTGATATTGTGTCCTTAAATTGTAATCGCTACATGTGGCCTTAATTACTATATCTTAGTGGAAATCAAATCATTCGTCATCCAGATTCCTGCGAAACACCAATAACTAAGTACACAGCAAACAGAACCATATCTCATTACTGCGAGTGGCATGCAGTTTGGGGTATATTTTCTCACAAACTGACGTAATTGTCAATTCAGCGAAAATGGTTTTGGACCACATCCTAATTATTTACGACTGATATTAGCTATATCGTAATTCTTATCAGTGATAGTTCATTATAGGCCAATAAATACACGAACTATCGATCTACATGCCAATAAATACACGAACTATCGATCTACAGTGTTAGATCCGACAGCTTATTTGGCGCCGGAGCCGTCCAATAAAATTACAAATTAACCCCTCTGATGTCATTTCTGCTTCTCGTTGTAGATCCGAAAATTACCATTTTGGACCTATTTTTTGGGCCCAATGGTGCCCCTTTAATGAATGTGAGACCATATTTGTTGGCGCCCGACAACCTAGATGAACGACAAGGCAAATTTGTCGGGTTTGGACACGACATGAGAGTAAAGCGTGACGTAAGTATGGACCATACCCTAAAATATGATGCAAAATCGGACCAGATTCGGGTCAAACTAAGTTGAATTGCCCCTGTTAGATGACAGGTTGACAAAAAAGCCTACCATGGAAGCTTGTAGAAATGGTTCAACTATCCAACGCGCACAGATTTCGGCCAATAAATATATTCTTGTGAAGGGACAATTTTGGTTTTCTGTCGATTGTTTTCGAAAATTGTGTATAGGTGCGCCCAATGTGAAACCTAAATGCGCCAAATTCGCCTAGCGAATCGAATGGCATATTTTCTGGAAGTGGTATCTACAAGCTATCAGATCGACAACCTGTATGTACATCGTCATTGTTTACTTTGCCAAATTTCAGCTAAAATGAAAAAAAAAATACATTCAAGTCAAAGTAATTTTTTTGCAAATTCAGCTATGGGTGGTGACAGAAAAGGGTTAATAAAGTAAGAACACAGACATGTTTCGAATCAAATTTATTTATTTTGACGTGGGTATATAAATGGACGCAATATAACATCGTTTGGGCGACTTTCTTGTCTTTCCAGTGACCACTATAGGTTACAATACACCAAATACAAATTAGTAGAGTGATTTCCCCTGGGACCCCCAAGCTAGGATCAGCACAAAAAAAATTCTGGCAGCTGAATGGTCAATGATACATGGATGAAAAGTGCACGAAAAAATGCACAAATGTGTTTCCCGTCGAGAAACATCAAATACATGTATAACCACATGGTAAACGGTTATGGCTGTGTAAATGGCGAATAATTTATGGGAGGTGTTTGTGTTTTTTTCGATGTAATTTTTTTCTCAATTTTAAGGGTAGTGTGACGTTTGTCAAGCTGCAGTGTGATTTACCACGTTCACAAGTACTTTTGGGCACATTTCTGTGTGTCTAAAAGGACGTTCTTTAATTTCAAATACTCGTGCAGGGTCAACGCTTTCCTGCGAATACAGGCCAGCGGGATTTGTTAACACTGAGGCCTATGTAAATCATTTGGTGTATTGTAACCACAATGCGACTCTTTCGATGCGCTTAATCCGCGCAGGAAAAAAAACCCATTCTCCCGTCACCTGCACATCATTAGTAGTTCACTCGGTTATCAGACGATTGGATTATTATATATTCATCTATGCTATAATTTCGTATTCTACACGTTTGACACAAAACTTGGCAACGGCAACACACGTTACAGGTTACAAATACGTGTGGATGAACCTGGCTATTTTCAACCGCCATGGGATTAAATTTCAACGGACGTTGCTTATTTGAAAATCGAACAATTATGTAAATATAATTTTGTAGTACACTGTAGATGAAACAAATAAGCGATTTGTGCTATTTTTAGCCCGTATACAATCCTGAAAAACTCACCAATCATATCACACGTTTTTTCAATTTGTTCATAGATGTGAGACACACGCTCTTTATTCATACCATATAGTAATAAATAATAAATAATGTATAGCATTTGTAAAGCGCCTTTCCCATGAGGCCCAAAGCGCTCAAAGTTTTTACAATTATTACCCTGATGAGCCTGAACATTCAGTAACCATCTACTGCTCCCCGGGGGCAGGTACAGCCGGGAGTATGCGAGGATACCATATGGCTAGCATACTGACAAGATCTTTCACTGCTCATTATCAGGTACCCTTGTAATGCATGGGTGGTGCAAAGCAGACACAGTACGAGCGACCTTGCTCAAGGGTCACAACTTGGCGCGAGATCCAACAATTGCACATCGCTCAAGTCGGCCAAGCCACTGCTGTGTGGAAACTCATAACAGACCACCAGCCAGCCGCGAACTCGCCTCGCTGTGTTGACAGCGAAGACAAGTCCGACGCGCTAACCACTGGACCACGGAGCTCCATGAATATATTACGGAATTATTAAAGTGATGAGAAACACTCCTGTGATCAAATAAAAATAGAGAATAATCTTGCTAAAAGTGGTTATATTTTACGAATATTATATCCAAATTGACATGACACACCATCATTCTTATATATTAATTAAATGTAGCGACTCTCGATGGTGAAATCGTTTTCGTTAGTTTATCGCCGATAGTTGCGTCCCGAATCGAGATGTAAATATTTACAATTCAGCGTAGTTCAGACGATGTTTTCTATGGAGTGGAACGGTCAATTTGCTTGAAATTTTCGGCGATGTTAGTATAATGCTACATTCCTCCAGTCAACATAGCCATTGCATACTAACTGATCAGTTTCACGCACCCGCATAAGTCCATAATATGTCTTTAATATACTGTCAATGGACGCTCTTTATTTATATCACTTAATTGGATAAGCCTTTCTGGTGCTTACACAAGTCCGTATATAAGTATTTCATATATTAATCGACATATTTTCGAAGAAAATGTGTTTCGAAAATAGTGGTATACTGGATTGACAATATCCGTCCCTCTATTTGTCTGTTCTTCAATTCAGTTTTCCGTCATTCCGGTCATACTGTATATATCCGCTCATCGAACGAAGTTGACATGAAATTTCACCACGATGCAGTAAAAGAATGCCTAAAACAGGAATTGACGTTCGCGTTTTCCGTTCTATAGAGTTATCATTTGTCCATCATGAAATAATGGTAGCCTGTCCGTCCGACATGGCATATATCTCAACCATGATTTACCGGATCTGAGTGAAATTTGGTATGGAGGTTAGCCAATTACAGGAGTGCTTTGGAAATACAGGCCATGCAATATATAATGACGTTGCATTTTCCATGCTATAGAGTTATACATATATGGGCACCTTCTGAGACACAGACATTCCAAATGGTGATGAATTATAGTATTTTAATCATATGTTATGGCATAGATTGTTATACCGTATATCAAGGCACTACAAACAATAATCGGTGACTCGAAAATTAAGCGGGCCTTTAATTTAATTTGGTTCCGTTCTGTCCGTGTTTCCATTTCCCATGGTGGATGTATGTCACCACACCGGTCGTGGCGTATGAACAACCAAAACGATGCGTGACTTTAGAGACGCAGACGTGAATGGTCGCGCTATAGTTATATATGTAGAAACTCCATTCAACACAATTTATATTCATGTCGAAAGCCTATACGGGATAATAATCTTACAGGGCTGTCAGTATGCCTCAATGGGTAGATTGAGAGCGTCATGCAGTATGTACAAAGTGTGCGATAACCAATACACTCAACAACGTGGCGAGTTTTAGTAGATTGATTCACCGTGACCCACTCAACATCAAAAGCTTGTGTGGGAGCGATATGGTGTAATCAACGTGTATGGTGGTAGCAGTTGTATCCAAACCTCACCATATATAGGTATACAATTTCCTCAAATATATGTCGCGGCCATTAAAGCCACATGGTGGTTTACGCTCCAAAATGCACATAATATTATTCGCGTTTTGAATTTTTCTCAGTATCGAAATAGATCGATACCTACCTGAACTACCTTTCTGTGAGCATGATGTTGCCCAAAAAAGACGCATTGAAGTAACGAAAAATACAACTGTGAATACGGTGTTCGGGTCACAAACACAAACAAGCCATTTGCACGACATGGAACAGAAATGAGCGTTCTGTGGTAGTCTATTCCTGATAGGGTAGCAATAAAGAGCGTTTGTCTGACTTATGGCGAAAAGTTGAAAACATCTGAAAAATAGATGTGGCTTTTTCAAGTGTTTTTCAGAGCACATGAAGCCGGTATATCAATAGGTCGTTTATTTATCTACATATCGTATCGTCGCTTCAAATAACGTAGAACAAAATTTGGAGGTTCGCATGAGCCATTTCCGTTTAAAAGTTTGAACAAATCAAGACAAGATAATTATAAATATTTAGTTAATACTGTTATACAATAAATCGAAAACTATTCTAATTACATATAGAGCTTGAGCTGCATGTAGACCCCCCCCCCCCTATGCGGATTTTTGGTGGTTATGATATCTTTGTAGAACTATATCAGTCCTTCAATTTGCCGGTTGTTTGCCATCTGGCGATGGGGGCTTTATAGAGTTATCGGTCTTTGAATCCAAGATGGCCGCCAACATTGAATATCTAACCAGGTAAATTTCAATTCGCAATTACTCAGGAAGTTTATGAAGTATTACGTCGTGCGATATGCCATTCTATTGATAATTGAGTACTCCTTGTTTATTTGTAGGAATAAATTCATATATTTAAAATGGCCGCCAAAATGGCCACCGGAAGTGGAAAATGTGACACCTTTTCACTAATATCTTCTATATCAGTTTCTGCTGTTTGGAACTGGTTGAGAATTGTGATTTTATTTTGTATTGTTTATATTAACTGATCATTGGGACAATGATATAAGAAATTCTTTGGGTCCTAGGCCCGATCCCTCAAAAATGTGACTTTACAGGAAGCGGTATAAAATTTTCACCAAAAAATCACATTTGGGATTCTAGTCACATTTCAACAACGAATGAGCAGAACTGTGTTATGTAAGTGAGACATACCATTACCCGTGAATATTCCAAGTCATTGGAACCGAAATTGTTACTTTGGATCAAAATGGCCACCAAAATGGCCGCCAAAATATGGAAAATTCACTGCAATCGCTTACAATCTGTGGTTGATGAATGAAATTGGCTATTCTGCCTTATATCCATTGAAAACTAACATGTCTGATTCACCTTTGTTAATTTTTAGTATTGTAACCACTGACATTACCAGAAATATTGGATTTTACTCTCACACACTTGACATAAATATCGGCAAAACTTAACTTTTCATGTTTGGACCATTTTTATTAAAAGTAAACTGTAACTAACTTTGATATGAACGGTGTTTATCGTTTTGGTCTAATGTAAATGTGTCACACTAAGGTCATTATAGAGCAAATTACTCAAGATGGCTTCCAAAATGGCAACCAATTTGGGTAAAAAGTTCATTGTTCACATATATCCGAAACAATATTGTCTGCTGTTCCGAACAGTTAGCAAATTGTAACTTACTTGGTTATTATGCATGTTAGGTAATCAACTGACTACTAAATATTGTTGGTTGTCCCAGTTCCTTATGGGGCAAGACAAATTCATTTTAAAGTTGCTTATGGAATTTTGCCGAAAACCTCTTTTGGGATTCTGGCCACTTTGAATCTTTGACACGGAACTAAGATGAACCATAATATGTGAAGGCTATTCTGGCTATTTTGGCTCATTGGGATAAAATTGATCACCTTGATACAAGAAGGGGGTCAATATGGTAGCATGTGAGTTACTGCATGGTCATAGGTGAGGTGAATAGGTATACATGGAGTTATTTTATGGTCTTGAATGGTGTGAATAAATATACAAGGAATGTCTATATGCTCGTGAGCAGGATGTCCATTGTGAGATGTATATATATATATACAAGTAGTGGCTGTATGGTAATGTGTGAGCTGAATAAGTTTACATGGAGTGACTGTATGGTTGTATGGTTATGTGTGGATGTACGGGTAACACGATGTGGCTGTACGAACAATTATATTGTGTGTGGATATAACGGGAGTAGCTACAATGTCATCTATGTGTTGTTTATGTATTTATGGAGTGACTATGGTCAATGGGTGGGATGAATAGGTGTATATTTGGTGGCTGCATTGTCACATGTGGGTGAGCATGTATACATGTGTTGTCTGTGTGATCATGGGTGGGGTATATGGACAAATAGGGAGTGGTTGGATGAATATGTGTTGTCCATGAATTGTGATCATGGGTGGGGTATATGGACAAATAGGGAGTGGTTGGATGAATATGTGTAATGCGTATAGGTGTACATGGACTGACAGCACGGTCATGAATATACATGCTTGAGTATAGCTGGGTGGTCGTTGGCGAGCGTGTAGGTATATAGGGAGTGCCATGGTGGTAATGGGTGGGATGTATATTTATATATGTCGTGGATGTATATTGTCATTGGTGGATGTATATGTATACAGTGAGTAACTGTATTATCATGGATGGCGTGTATGAGTACACAGCGAGTGACTGAATAGTCATGTGTGGGGTGTATATACAAGTCTGGAATGTATAACTGATCATGTGTGAGAAGTATTGGTACACCTGGAAGGAATATATGGTCATTGGTGATGTGTATATGTACACCTGGCGTGACTCTATGGTCATGTGTGTGTTGCATATGCATAAATCGAGTGGCTATATGGCCATGGGTATGGTGAATAGGTATACAGGGAGTGACTGTGTGGCAATTAATGAAATGCATAGGTGTACAAGGAGTGACAGTGTGATCACCACTGTGGTGAATATGTATACATGGAGTGAAATGGGTTTGGTGTAGGAGTATACCTGATGTGCATGTATGGTGACTCATTGTCATTTGTTATGTGCACGGGTATACGCCAAGTGGTTGTATGGTCATGGGTGAGGGGTATATGCATAGCACGTGTGACTATATGACCATTTGTGAGGTGCATATGTATACATGGAGTGACGCTATGGTCATGGGTGGGGTGTATATGTATATATTGAGTGGCTATTTGGCCATGGGTGTGGAACATAGGTACACATGGAGTGACTGTATGGCCAATGGTGATAGGTATACAATGATTGACTGTGTGATCATGAATGTGGTGAATATGTATACATATAGTGACGATACGGTCATGTGTCGGGTGTAGGAGGTATACCTTGTGTGCATGCATTGTTATTGGCAGATGTATGATCATGTGTGGTGTGCAGGGATATACACAAGTATGGCTGTGTGGTGATGTGTGAGGTGTATGTTTATAAAGTGAGCGACTATATTGTCATATGTGTGTTGTTTATTTGTATTTGGAGTGACTGTATGGCCCTGGTGGGTTGTACATGTGTACTTTGTGTGGCTATCGCTTTCCACAATAACTCAATTATATGTTACTTGATATACAGATCACATCAGAGTCCTCCTTGGTGGCGTTTATGCACAATGGAGGAAATGTTTAACGATTTTCCTGACAACAGCTGATAAATGTTTATGCTAATGGGCAAGAGTAGCCACATATTATGGTCCCTCTGAGTTCCGTTTCAAAGTTGTGCCCATTTATTTTCAAAAACTTGGCCAGAATCCCAAAAGACGTTTTCGGCACAATTATACACTGCAAATTTTTAAATTAAATGATCGTGCCTCATATACAGTGACAACCAGAATATAACATGTAGTTGTCAGTCGATAAACTAACACTAGTCACACTTTGCTACCTTTTCGGAACAGCAGATAATTATGTTCCGGATATATGTGAAAATCAACTTTTTGCCCAATTTAGTTGCCATTTTGGAAGCCACCTTGAGTAATTTGGTCATTAAACACCTCAATGTGACACATTTAAGATAGATCAAAACAATAAACAACTTTCATGCCAAAGATAGTTACAGTTTACTTGCAAAAAATGGTTTTAAACCTGAGAAGAGATTTTTTGCCGATATTTATGTCACGTTTGTGAGAGTGAAATCCAATATTTCTGGTAATGTCTTTGTTACAATAGTTAGTAACAATGTTAGTATTCAATGTATAGAAGGCAGAATAGCAAATTTCATTCATCAACCACAAATTGTAAGCGATTCCAGGGCACACTGGGGCAATATCTACCATTTTCCATATTTTGGCGGCCATTTTGATGGCCATTTTGATCCACTTTTATTCCTATGAATTGGAGTATCCATGCATAATGGTATTCCTCACTTACATTCCACAGTTGTGCTCATTCTTTGTTGAAATTTGACTAGAAACCCAATTGTGATTTTTGTGTGAAATTTTATACCCCATTCTGTAAAATCAAACTTTTGAGGGATCGGAGGGGGCTAGGATCCCAATAATTGCTTTTTTCATTACCCCAATGATTAGTTAATATAAAAATACAAAAATAAACTCACAATCCTCAACCAGTTCCAAACAGCAGAAACTGATCTAGAAGATATGAGTGAAAAATAGTCATACTTTCTACTTCCGGTGGCCATTTTGGTGGCCATTTTGAATATATGAAATTTATTCATACCTATAAATAAGGACTACTCAATTATCAATAGAATAACATATCACACGACCTAATATC
The DNA here is from genome assembly GCA_032622095.1 of Siphonodentalium dalli. Lineage (NCBI taxonomy): Eukaryota > Metazoa > Mollusca > Scaphopoda > Gadilida > Siphonodentaliidae > Siphonodentalium > Siphonodentalium dalli. The sequence goes on from CP136063.1 coordinate 286,689,074, forward strand.
TCATAAACTGCCCGAGTGATTGCGAATTAAAATTTATCAAGTCAGATATTCAATTTTGGCGGCCATCTTGGATTCAATGGCCTCGAAACATGTGAACATTGACTACCTATATGCATCCATGTGCTCGTGGGGAATGTTATAGAAAACTGCCCTGGTCTATGTTCTCGTGGAAAATAATGAAAACATCGGGATTGTTCATGGTTTAATCACGTTATGCATGCGTAAGTTCACACACTGTACTTTTTCAGATATATCTTCAAAATAAACGAAAAATCATATCATCGGTGTCACTTTAAGAAAAATATCGAGTCAGGTGCCCATGTGACGCTATCTACGCAGACACTTATTATCTTCAGTTCGAATGAAACTGAGTTTGAGAAGATACATACAGTTTTAGTATTAATTTTGAGAGAAATATTTCCCCTACCCCCAATAAGGATTTTATCGCAAACAATCACAGTAGTTTTATAAAAATCGCTATAAATGAAAAATCTCCCACGCCCGAGTGGCAAACAAGCATAAAAATGTGTGAAATACATCCCTCTATCGGAAAAACATAGTCGGCAAAAATCCGCGCAGGGGGAGGGTGGCCATATGGTAGCTCAAGGTCTAATATGCATAGATAGATAGTTTTTATTCAGTAATATATAACCAGTATAAACAATAAATGATGCAAATAATCAATTAAATGTAGTATGTATAATACCGGGAGGTGGTATGGCCTACTGGTCGTCTTCCTGCACCTCCCAAGGAAAAAAATCATATTCTGACTGAGCTATCCTCATGCAGACAATGTAGTATATGGTTTCTGACTGAGCCATCGTCATGCAGACAATGTAGTATATGGTTTTCCAGTTTAAGATTGTTTGAAGCTGATAAGCATTTCTTCAGATGGTTCTTAAAAGTATAGATGACTGGAATAAAGATGACTGGAATAAAGATGACAATAAAGATGACTGGAATAAAGATGACTGGGAATAAAAAAATAAATGCCTGTGACTGATGAGATATATATTATTGCTATTTTCATATATAAGAGAATGCATTGGCACAGGGTATATGGGTTGATACAAAAATCGGACCTGGCACTGAAAGGGTTAACCACAGCAGAATTATGGGTAATTTTTCAGGATTTAGTCGGAATTAAAGCTCTCCCACATTGCATAATCTAGGTTCCCAACGGGTGTACATAATTATATTCACCATTTGGGAACTTCAATCTGTGTCCATGTCTCCCATAGATGAGGCATGCAGAATGAGCATACTTGCAATTCATTCATTCAATTGGACTAAAAGTGACAAAAGATATATTTTAGAAGAATTTCATAGAGTATGTATGGGGTATCAACATTATTCCTCCATAAATGGGTAACAATCAAAACAAGGAATAGCTGTCGGTGTTTTGCGGTGATTTTCGGTGGTTGGCGCTGATTCTATATAGAGCTGAAAAGTCTACGGGATATCTGTTGATTCATAATATGAATCGTACGTGATACGTAGTGGAGCAACCACACACGCTGTGCCTCAAATTTGCCTTTTATCGGCGACATAGTGCTAAGCATAATGTATGTAACATCACGCAGTGATCACGACGGAGATGACATGCCAACTTGACAAGACGTGTCGTGGATTGTGCAATCTTGTCTGGATTCTGGCCCACAAATCCAAAATGACGTCAGAAACCGTGTCATGACGTCTTCATTTTTCGTTTTCATTAAGCTAACCAAAGAAATTGGTCTAATTGAAATTAGACCTAAATCACATGTGAATTCTTCGTAAGTTGTGAATTAGTTACTTTCATTTTCATCGCGATGCTTCATTCCCAATTCCGCGTTTTATGAAATTCTCCACACTGTTGATAAGCGGAAGTCACGTGATAATTTCCCCAAAATCCATACCCGCGATCTGAAAAATCACTGAGGGATATAGAAAAAAAAATATATTACGTCATTCACATGCCAAAGGTATAAGCACCCTTTGTGGTTGCTAATATATGACGTCATCCACCTGTCTAAAGTATAAGCACCATTGCTGGTTGCTAATATAATTATGGCGTCATTTACCTGCCTAAGGTATAAGCACCCTTGGTGGTTGCTAATATATGACGTCATTCACCTGCCTAATGTATAAGCACCCTTAAGCTTGGTGGTTGCTAATATATGACGTCATTCACATGCATAAGGTATATGCACCCTTGGTGGTTGCTAATATATGACGTCATTCACCTGCCTAAGGTAATATGCTGTGCCTCAAATTTGCCTTTTATCGGCGACATAGTGCTAAGAATAATGTATGTAACATCACGCAGTGATCACGACGGAAATGACATGCCAACTTGACAAGACGTGTCGTGGATTATGCAATCTTGTCTGGATTCTGGCCCACAAATCCAAAATGACGTCAGAAACCGTGTCATGACGTCTTAATTTTTCGTTTTCATTAAGCTAACCAAAGAAATTGGTCTAATTGAAATTAATAGACCAAAATCACATGTGAATTCTTCGTAAGTTGTGAATTAGTTACTTTCATTTTCATCGCGATGCTTCATTCCCAAATCGGCGTTTTGTGCAATCTCCACACTGTTGCTAACCGGAATGTGATAATTTCTCCAAAATCCATACACGCGATCTGAAAAAAATAACTGATGGATACAGAAAAAAAAAATGACATCATTCACCTGCCTAAGGTATAAGCACCCTTGATGGTTGCTAATATATGACGTCATTCATCTGCCTAAGGTATGAGCACCCTTGGTGGTTGCTATAACGTCATTCACCTCCCTAATGCATAAGCAACCTTGGTGTTGCTATTATATGACGCAATTCACATGCCTAAGGTATAAGCACCCTTGGTGCTCGCTATTAATCCGGTCCACGCAAGTTGACGGTAGATCACCGTAAACAAAATCACGATGAATCCTGGTTGTCCAGAGTGGGAATTGTGGTGTACCCCCCCCCCCCCCCGCGGTGTTGGGTGGTTTGTGTATCGCACACTCTTTACGTACTGCATGCATATATTATACTGGCGAGGGTAATGACCATGACTATCTATATCCGAGGAACCTGTTGAACTTTTGAAAAGCTGAACATAATGTAAAGAGCTGTCTTTGTGGTGGATGTATTAAGCAAATCTAATATGCATTAGAGCGTTGTTTCCTACAATAGTGGCTTTATATGAGTATATTCCTACTCAACAATACATCTATCATCTATGGAGTGTCGTAGTGAGATAGTTAATGGATCAGTCCGCGTACATGAGTCATGAGCGTGACAGAATGAAAGATACTCGAATGTCAAGTACATGTTATATGGGTTCGATCATATACGACGGTCTTACATGTTATATGGGTTCGATCATATACGACGGTCTTACATGTTATATGGGTTCGATCATATACGACGGTCTTGAACTGCAGGTGAATCATTCAATCGAAGCAATTATAATCGCCAAAATTGCGTGAATATATTGCCAGTTGGTCATATTTGATATTTATCGTTTAACCATTTCATGACTGGAGCTGCGCTGGTGCAGCATTACAGATAATCAATAGCAATATCAATTTACTTGGAAACGAGTCGGTTGACTCTTAGTTCCCGTATTACACTATGATAGAAATTAATGTTAAAGGCACGGGCGGCGTTCGTTGCAGAAATATTCATATTTGTTCAAATCGCCATCAACGGAAGGAATAATAAAATCTATAGTTTTGTTCATATGCCAAACATAATCAGCGCGTAAATAGTATATTGTCGCCAAGACGTACGATGGTGTACGTAAACAAGTGTCTGCTCGTGTTACAGAAGTTTTGGTTTTGTTTACATAACACAGCGCAATTATATTGGTTAATCACACACAAATGATATAAACGCTCTTTATTATTTCCATATCAGGAAAACAGTAACCAATAACGCTCTTTATGTTTACCATATCCGGATCTAAACAAAGCCAGGAAATGTAACGTTTTTTGCTTTTGTTTACATAAAGGAAAAACATTTGATGATAATATACTGTTTATGCCATATTTCTAATTGGTATAAGAACAAAGTCTGTCTATATTTTACTATTCTTTCTGTATATGGCGGTTTTTGAAGGAGGTGAATATTTTAACAGCATACCCACCGCCAACGCCGCCCGAATCTTTAATAATGAAGTCATACCGTATTACAGTATGATAGAAATTAATGTTAGTAACAAAGTCACCCCGTATTACAGTATGATAGCAATAAACGTTAATTATGAAGTCACAATGTTCAATGAGATTTATCATTCCATAATATCATCATCTTCCAAACGGACATTATTAGATGAGTGTTCTTTTCGTTTTTTTAGCTCAGTTCCCAGCTTGTATAGCATATCTTTATTTCACATCTCATTTGCTCTTTATTGAAATTTAATAATCCTGTGCCTGTGCACTACCTTATACATGCCAGTCTCCAAGAGGGAGCCTCGTATATATAAGAAAGTGCACTGGCTTACAAGTTCAAGGTAAATATTGTTACAAGTTCAAGGTAAATATTGTTAGGCCAATGCATTTTCTTATTTTTGCGAGACTCCGTATATGGGATACTCACATATATAAGATAATACACTGGCACAGGGTTTTTGCAAAATTACAATAAGCTCCAGTCGTCGAAGGGTTAAATAAAGACACAAAACGATCCTGGTCAAGAAAAACACACAGCCTCCCATCATCCTCCGCCTGAAGTATTTTAAAGTGTTTTATTTGAGGGATACAGTGTCTACGGGCTTTACATACACTCCGAAAAACACTTGCAAAAGTTATAGCAATTGTCCAGCTATTTTGATAAATTATTCGAACAAAAGTGAAAAAACGCTCTCTATTTTTACCTGCATGAAATAGATTACAACCACATGGCGGTTTGCGATCCAAAATACACCTAATAATATTTGCTTTTGAATTTTTCCCGGTATCGATATATAGGTCGATAAATACTTGGACTAACTTTCTATGAGCATCACATGTCCCAGAAAGACGCATTAAAGTCATACAAATACAAATAGGAACACAGTGTTTTGGGTCCCGAACAAACAGTAGCCATATGTGTACGGCGTGGAACAGAAAAGACCGTACCGTGTTAGTCTATTCCTGAAATGGTAGAAATAAAGAGCGTTTGTATTTTTCAGAGCATATGAAGCCGCGGTATACTAATATTTCGGATATTTGTCAATCTATCCTATAACTCATTCGAATGAGCCACGTCGGACCGTTTAATCCTATAACTCATTCGAATGAGCCACGTCGGACCGTTTAACTAGAGCCGTGAGAATCGATTTGTTGATTTAAAATTGTTAGTCAGATTCGTTTCTGTCTTGTTTAGAATTTTATCCAATAATTTCCAGCGGGTCCATTCCGTGGTTCTACAGATCAAATTATATTAGTTTGTTTTATGCGGAGAGTAGACTGGTAATGTGGCAAATGGTCTATTAATATACTGCACACTCACTGTACTAACAAGAAATTATATGCACTGTTATATGCACCACGCTCTATTGTGTCAAATTTGACGATTTGAGTGAATAAATAATTGACAATTGACAAGAAAACAATAGTCAGAAATGGTAACGCCGTCAAGATAATAAATTATATTGGTTTCATGAATGCACCACCTCAGAATTCTGTTAAAACAACTAATCCTTCAAACTATTACAACAACTACGGATTATTACTGCAGGTTTCTCATTCACCAAACCATGCAGAAAGCCTCTAAATGCGGACCAAACATCTACTAATAAAACCTTTATTCTACATTCCAACGGAGACATACTTCGTCAGCAAAGTTAGCTGTTATACTACACATTGTGTTCCCGCAATAAAATCTTCAAGAGTGGCCAAGCCATGATTGTTCATACCTAAATACCGAAAGCAATTAACGCGGTCATGCAAGTTAGATACTGCACAAATGAGACATCCACGAAGATACGTCCGCGAAAACCAGAAATGTGTTGTCCTGTGAGATACCCCCGTTGCCCCATAGCTCCATTGACACGGACATATCAGCCTTACTGCAATTTCGTTAAATAACTCGTATCGCGTGAAATCCGAAATGTGTTGTCCTGTCAGATATCCTCATCGTTCCATTGGCACGGCTAGATCAGCGAAGCAGTAAACAGCCATAATGTGGGCGTAATACTCGCGGGGTCATCGCCAGACTGCGCTTCTTTTACTACAACAGGTCAATTGGTTGAACATTGGACAAATGGCAGATTTCAGTACACCGTGTGGATAAAATGACGACGTTTGCTGAATGTGAGAGTTCGGAATCCCGTTAAACAGAGTTACTTCCCATCCATCACTCATCGCAGTCACATCCATCTGTATTTGTGATGAAACTGAGCTGCACACATATTCCAGTAATACCGACTTTCGTGTTGCTTATGGATGGAATCAATGTATCAGTGGTAGATGGTGTATTGCACAGAAGACTGATTAATAAATATGGTTAGATAATACAAGATCCATTGACGATATCTTAATACATGTACATTAATATACTGTCTCTCTTGTTATTGTTGCTTATGGTATCAATACATTTTTGGCAGATAATCATGGCTTTTCAATGCTGTTTTCTTGACATATATTTACACCAGTGTGCCGTGTATGTAATATCCCTACATAGAGGGTCTTCACTAAAAGGAACACCCCGAGCCGAGAGCATTGACGTCAAATAACACGTCAAAATATAGAACGCCCTTCCGCACACTATAGATAGATATATAGATATATTTATTGCAATACACCAATTTATGGCAGTTGCACAATTGAAAATAACGAACATATATATCATAAACAACATAATAACAAACATAATATAGTTAATTTCTAATATTGATCATGACACATTTGCAATTGTCAACTACCAATGAGCTGTTTTCTCCGAACGAAGAATAACCGGATCATGTTGCATACATAAGCAGTTATTTTCCCATGCTTGTTTTTCATGATATTTAAAAATTTGTTCGCTTCGTTCATCTTGTAAAAATTCGGTTCGTTTCTTCCAATCGTTTTTGAACAAATTATGTCTGAGATCCTTATAGGCATCGCATTCCATGACAAAATGTATCTCCGTTTCAATTCTATTCTGTTTGCATACAGGGCATATTCGCTTTTCTAATTGTGTCTTAGGCTGTCTGTGTTTCCCTTTTTCTATTTCTAGAACATGATTACTCGCGCGAAGTCTAGTAAAATATGCTCCAGCTTCTTGTGATTTCGTACACGTGAGATATGGTTCAGGATATATTCTTCCTTGAATAACCTGTAAGTGCGTAATTTGTTTTTTCCACCCAATTTATCGTCGTCCAATATATCATGTTTAAACTGCGAGATGTGTTCTTGTTTTAACTTCACGACCAACTGCCTCAGATTCGTTCCTGAAAAAGTATTATCACCGTTTAGTCTAACATCCCATTTCAATAGTTGGGTGGCCCAAGATGAAAGTTTACAAGTTATTGATTCTTCAAAAGACCCGGATAAAAAATTGTCACTATTTACTTTAGAAAGTTTACTCATATATTTGAATAATTGAAGTACAGCATCGTTAGCTAGAGGAAAAAGACCTAGCTCCGCCCGTGACGCGTGATTAGATGATTTCCTGTTTAAGAATAAAATATTCTTACAAAACTTCAGATGCATTTGTTCACACGCAATCGTATCTTTGAAAGGCAAATTAAGTACTATATGTACTGTGATTCACATTCCTTGATGCCACGCGTGGGGTGATTTTATCTCTATACTCAACGAACATGGCGAATGACGATGCCCCAACCAATACGATTCGAAAGTGAATATCTGAGTATCATGAATCCAGTAAGTTGGTATATATGAGAATCATGTCATCCAGTAAGTTGGTATATCTGAGAATCATGACATCCAGTAAGTTGGTATATCTGAGAATCATGACATCCAGTAAGTTGGTATATTGGTTCCATATGCATATCAGTAATAAGGCTAAGAAGCACGATTTGCAGAAATTCAGGCAATAATCGCAAGACATTTTCACAACCGACTTCCCTGGATCCACCTCGACTTCCCTGGATCCACCTCGACTTCCCTGGATCCACCTCGCGAGAACTCTTGAATTTCACAAATCATCACTATCTTCATTGAATTCATGAAGTTCATTCGATACATGTAATACCAAAAACATGGATTTTAATACATTTGTCAGGTTAAAATAGTATATTTTGTAACTTCGGAAACCACGAACTTCATTTATGTCACGATGCTGAGTTAATTTGTTAATTACATGACATAACACCATACCCCCAGGGTATATAGCAGCAACAAATAGTTTAGCCCAATGAACATTTAAGAAATGAATGTAGTGGGTGTTTGCTATTGGAGGATACGGTGGTGTTGTCATTGGAGCACATTGTGTGAATCGCGAAACTGTTCTCACTAAATGTGCCCCCTGCAACGACCACAGCGACGTATCCCCAAATAACGCACACAGCCTACATGTTCATTTCTTATATTTATATAGCTTTTTGATTATTTATTCCCATAAAAGGCTGAGTGTATTCTTTTTTATATTCACAAAATCTGCCGTTAATTTAAAACAAGCCCACGCAGCACATTAAGCATAGTCAGCCCAATGTAAGTATTCCAAGCACTTAGCAACGATAGCTTCATCGATATAAATAACTGGCTTCAAATTCAATTCGGCTGAACTACAAAAAGCACGCCCAATTATTCTTCTGACCGCTTTTAGTGATTAAGTTAGATTATATCAACAACTGGTGACGTCGTATTCGTGTTACGGTCTGTGTATTATTGGGGTATTGGAAGGGTGACCTAATTGGCCGGTGATAAATCACCGAACATGATTTAGTGTAACACAGATGAGCTATGTAACTATTTAATAAATGAATGTAGTTGGTGTGTGTTATTGGGGGATACGATGCTGTGGTCAATGTGGTTTTCATTAACCCTTTACCCAACAAACCGGCCAAAACCGGCCAAATAAAGCTTCAACAGCCTAAAATATCTTCGGTCTGTCTCAATAGAACCATACAAATATGGATATCATTGGAACCGACTCCTTGACCACATTGTGATAGTTACAGTTATGCCCTGTGCCAATGCATTCTCTTATATATGCGAGTCGACCATAGGTCGCCTCGCATATATAAGAGAATGCATTGGCCTAAAAAAAAAACTTTTTTTTAACACTTTTTACCATTTTTTCTTACATTCTTTAACAATTTTATAATTTTTAATGTGTTAAGCCAATGCATTCTCTTATATATGCGAGGCGACCTATGGTCGACTCGCATATATAAGAGAATGCATTGGCACAGGGCCCTTCTGTTGGGTAAAGGGTTAAATGTACCTCAACGACCACAGCTCCGTATCCCCAAATAACATACACACTACATACATTGTTTATATTTATATAGCTTTTTGACGATTTATTCCCATAAAGAGCTGAGTGTATTCTTATTTATTTTCACGAAATCTGCCGATAATTTGAGACTAGCCCACCCAACACATTAAGTCAGCCCAATATAAGATTTCCTAACTCTTGGCTAACGTGATCGATATACAAAACTGAGTTTTCAGATGAAATTCGGCTGAACTTCTAAAAGCCCGCCCAATAACTCTGTTGACCGCGTTTAGTTATTAGTTCAGATTAGGTCAACAGTTTGTAACTTCCTGTTCGTGATACAATCTTCGCATTATTGGGATGTAAACCGGGTGACCCAATTGGCAGCTGACCAATCACCAAACATGATTTAGTGTAACACACACGAGCTATGTAACTATTAATGTATATTTATAGGCAGTCTGGTCCCACTTGGGATTGATTGACAAGGAGATTCTAGAACATTATCTATGATCGGTTGTCTTCCTAACTGAAATTAATTATGCAGTTTTTTAATCAAGAAATATTAAGTTCCCTCTATTATTGTTTATTGACCTCCAAGTATGAAGAGCATATATACATATCAGTTACAGAAAGTATGTGGTAACGAGACCATTGTAAGTGGACTATACACCGGCATCTATTTACAAGGAAGGACATTGTATACATAAATTGGAAATATGTGTACATTGTACGAAGAGCAAGGTAAAAACGAGTATATGAGAAAACATTGTAGATGCGGGTGGCAAGGAGGCCAGTTGAATATTGTCCACCTGAGAGGCATATTGCATCAAATGTCATGTGAATGTCATCTTTTAACATCCGGGACGAATTAGTTGACAACCAACATACAGAAATGCAGCAGATGCGATGATGAGCTGCTCCCATGACTCAGTCAGGATATGACAACCAAGCTGGGTACTGCCAAGTAACAGCGCATTTAAATGGTCGTTTGGGAGAGCATCCAGGTAACTAAATAGTTGGATGTCGAAGCTATCGATAAGCATACACCAGTAATGATCTTTATATATAATGTCACGGATATATAAACTGCGCTCGTGAAATAGTTCTATTCTGCAGATGTTCTTGGTAACTGATAAGTAGTGTTGTTTTTTCATGTTTTAAAAGTATAGAAATTGGGCTTATAATTTCCAACTGACCGATGAATCTTGTGTGTCACATTAATCAAATGTACCAAATTTCATAAACAAATTGTGGACAGATTTTGAGAAAATTAATTTTGTCAAAATATCAGGAAATGTTGGAAAAACTTGTCGATAACGAATATATAATTTGTACAAATAGTGTGATCGTGTCAAATCATCTCCAATGTGGAACTTGCATCAAAGTTAATCTAGTAATGTGTCGCTGTCATCACGACAAAGGCGTGAAATACTCACACAGACCATGCAAAAGAAAGAGTTGCTGCATGGAGTCATAGAAAGTATCGTATCAAACGAACGGTTTCAATAGTCATCGAATATTAAAGAGCGTTCCTTGTTTGTATGACCCTATTATGGTAGAAATGAAGAGCGTTTGTCTATTATATATGTTCGAAAGTTAAAAGCAGGTGACAATTATTTATATCCATTTATTTCGTATTTCGTGCACGTCTCACCACAGTTCGACCACTGGAACGTGACAAAAGCGAGTAACTATACTAGGTTTACAATGACGCCTGAGGATTAAGTGCTACTTTAAAGTGATATGAAACACCCCGAAATGGTTATCAAATAGAAATGGAGAATAATCTTGCTCAAAGTAGTTATATTACAACTATCATATTTTGGAATTGACAGCAGACACACACCGCCATTGGTATAATATTAATTAAATGCAGTGACTCTCGATGGCGAAATCGTTTACTGCCGATAGTTGCGTCTCGAATCGAAAGTAACTATTTACAATTGAGCGTAGTTCAAACAACGTTTTCGATGGAGATGTACGGCCGATTTGCATGAAAATTTCTGCAATGTTAGTAGAATGCTAGACATTCCTTCAATTCGCGCACCCGAACAATTCCATAATATATCTTTAAAAATTGGTGCGTAAATAACCCGGAAAGTGGAACATTTCTATAAAAATATTTTTATTCCAGGCACATCGATCTATTTAAAATACACTGTTCATTGAATAAAAAAATATATGATATGTGGGCATTTACATGCGCTTGGCAATGCTATAGTATAGTTCAGTATCTACGGACCAACATGGAATTATTGCAGCAGCGATACCATAGACTGGCACAAATATGACCAGTCGCGTCTTTCCAGTCAGAACGATAGATGCATGCGACTTTCAATCGAATGAACCATGTCGCATGTAATGAGCGTAAATTGTTGTCTTATATAGAATGACAGGAAGACAGAAACACTCGAATGACGCTGGTATCCCAGATGGACTTAACTCCTGAGTTGGTGGGTCCGTAAACGATGATGCAGAATGCGTGCCGATTATGAGTAAACGTAAGATAATCCTCAGCTAAATCCATCTTTATGTTTCATAATTGTCCTCCTTGCGCAGCTTCTTGTGAACACAGAACAAAAAGCCGCCAATGAGAACTAGTCCCACGACTACGCATGTCACAATCAGGATGATCGTATCCACACGACCCAACCCGTCTGACTCGGGCTTCTTGTCTGAAAAGAAAATATCTAGTTTAGTTTTGATGAAAAAGATGAGCTAAATTGACATTAATATATACGCCCTGTCACTAATTCACGGCCATATTCCGTGTTTACAGAGATTCATCCAGCCCCGGTTGCGTGGGCTTAGTGCTACAGGTCAAAGTGCTGGAGTAGCATTTCCATATATGGAGCTTTTGAATATTCATGAATTCCATATATGGAAATGATTTTCCAGAACTTTGACCTGTAATTATTGCACTAAAACCATGGACCGGACATGGTGGATCCAATATGGCAGCGAGTTAGTGACAGGGCGTATTTACGTTACATGCATGCAGCATGCGTTTTAAATTACAACTATTTTTGGGATACAGGCAGTGTCGGTCTTCTCTTAGTTGAAAAATTTATTAATCAATATACAAAATCTAGCTTCATAGTGTATATTTGTACCATCCACCCATGGGCATTATACTTTCAAGGTATTTATCGAATCTTGTGCATAGACAACTTCGTCCAACAATATTGGCATTTTTGCACACCCCCCGAAAGATAGGTTTTGATGATTATAGCAATTAGCAGTGTCCGTCCGTCCGAAAAATGTGTTGTCCGGTTGATAACTAGCATGTTTGACAGAATGTCATGAAATTTGGCAGATGGTTTACACTAAGTCTTGATCAAGTTGCGGCCAAGTTATATATTGCTTCCGGTCGACCATTTCTGATTGAGTATCCCCATTTTAGACTTGTAATCGACGTATGTATATATTATATTCTTTCGTTCATGAAGTTCGATGTACGGCGTGGACGAGCCTAATTGTGACGAATGCTATACATGAACCGACATGCATGAATAAACCAGTCAATAGTAACAGGATTGGAAAGCAAAAGATACTTAGTCGGGGCTCACGATTAGATAGCGATTGGTCGGGGCTCACGATTAGATAGCGATTACTTAGACGGGGTTCACGATTAGATAGCGATTACTTAGTCGGGGTTCACGATTAGATAGCGATTGATATTCAATCACAGTAACACGTGACACGCGAGGTCAGGATTGAGGCTATATATAGGATTATTGACGAAATAACGGAGCTGTTTGAAGAAGTGTTTTTAAAGAGCGATTGGATATCGAAAGATATTTAATCAGGGTTCACGATTAGATAGCGATTAATATTAAATCGCGATAACACGTGGCACGCGAGGTTAGGATTGAGCCAAGGATTATTGACGAAATAATAGAGATGTTTGAAGAAGCGCTTTTAAAGAGCGTTTTACTTATATCTGACAAACGTTGATAAATTGTGGTGTTGTATATATTTGCTTTAAAGGGGTACTGTACATAGAGGATCTCACATGAGTTCCTATTTTATACGGAATTTATCAACCGAGTTCACTAAATTCGATTTGAGCCGAGGTTTACCGAGGCTCAAATAGAATTTAGAGGACGAGGTTGATAAATTACGTATAAAATAGGACGAGTGTGAGATACCTTTTATCACATGATCAAATAAACCCGAAGCAACGCGAAATATTCATCGAAAACAACAATCATAAACTACAGCGATCGCAAGTTATCTGAAGAACGCCGTGACGTCATCGCACGCGCTGATATTAAACGTGTCTATTACCGATAATTATGAAACTGCTTTTATGGCCAAATTATGTGATAAACTAAATTATGCCATTTATGGGACCATCTCCTTTTATACTCAGAAGAATAAATGAAACAAATGAATGAATTTGAGCCATGGATTAGTGCAAAATACACCCATGTTCTCTCTGAACGATGCAAACAACATGGTAATTATAATGAAAATGAATTTATAACTCCAGCCATTTATTAATTTTCATTATAATTACCATGTTGTTTGTATCGTTCATAGAGCACATGGATGTATTTTGCACTTAAATCCATGGCTCAAATTCATTCATTTGTTGCATATATTATGTTGAGTATAAAAGGAGATAGTCCCAAAAATGGCCGGATTTAGTGTACAGTACCCCTTTAAAACAAATCTCTGTTATTTCGTCAAAGTACGTTATATAATTATAAAGTTATCACCCTTCCGATTAACCCTTTACCCAACAAACCGGCCAAAACCGGCCAAATAAAGCTTCAACAGCCTAAAATATCTTCGGTCTGTCTCAATAGAACCATACAAATATGGATATCATTGGAATCGGCTCCTTGAGCACATTGTGATAGTTACAGTTATGCCCTGTGCCAATGCATTCTCTTATATATGCGAGTCGACCATAGGTCGCCTCGCATATATAAGAGAATGCATTGGCCTAAACAAAATCTGTTTTTAACACTTTTTACCATTTTTTCTTACATTCTTTAACAATTTTATAATTTTTAATGTGTTAAGCCAATGCATTCTCTTATATATGCGAGGCGACCTATGGTCGACTCGCATATATAAGAGAATGCATTGGCACAGGGCCCTTCTGTTGGGTAAAGGGTTAACTCAGGATACTAATTTTCGAAATGTAATCCTAACCTCGTGTGTCACATGTTACTGCGTTTGAATATCAATCGCTATTTAATCGTGAACCCCGATTTAGTATCTTTCGCTATATAATTGTGTGCGTATTGGCTGACTAATGCTAAACATGAACCGACATGAAATAAACAAATTCTCACAGAAATATCCCACCCAATCCTATAAGCAATTACCATGCATGGGTGAAAAACTAGTTGGACCACCTATTGATAATTTCGGCTTAGGAGAGTAATTCCTATTGAAAAATGACACTACATTTCTTTGAAAGGTTCATTATAATACGTATGTTTCTTTTTGTGATAAGAGATTAGTAAAAGGAATTGAACAATGGACACCGATATGCAAAGTACTGGTATAGCAGGCATGTACGTCGACCATTTATACTGTTATGGACAATATGAACTATACATGTATAGTAACTTCTTAGATCATGTCATGAATCACCATGGCTTAGACTCACAGAGAACATATTCCACCAGTTTAATACTCACAGAGAACATATTACACCAGTTTAATACTCACAGGGAACATATTCCACCAGTTTAATACTCACAGAGAACATATTCAGTTTAAAACCTGGGAACTTCTTGATGTTCAGACATGTCCTGACGGGGGAATTTTGTAACATTGAAGAAACAGTGCAGGGATTATATAACAGTACAGAAATTATATAGCTGTGTTAACCCTTTACCCAACAAAACGGCCAAAAACGCCCAAATAAAGCTTCAACAGCCTAAAATATCTTGGGTCTGTCTCAATAACACCATTCAAATATGGATATCATTGGAACCGGTTCATTGACCACATTGTGATGGTTACAGTTATGCCCTGTGCCAATGAATTCTCTTATATATGCGAGTCGACCATAGGTCGCCTCGCATATATAAGAGAGTGCATTGGCCTAAACAAATTCTTTTTTTAACACTTTTTACCATTTTTTCTTACATTTTTTAACAATTTTTATAATATTTTTCTACATTCTTTGACAATTTTATCACTTTTAAGCCAATGCATTCTCTTATATATGCGAGGCGACCCATGGTCGACTCGCATATATAAGAGAATGCATTGGCACAGGGCCGTTCTGTTGGGTAAGGGGATAATATGTGTTCCCTAATAATCAATTTAATAGTAGAGGGGATCTCAGTTGAAATTTCACGATTTTGTGACCTTTGTGCCGATATCTCAATAAATATTGATTTGATAACCCCGATTGTAAGCGACGAAAAGTCAAATCGTCAAAAATCATGCAATATAGAGCTCGTAGTTGCACTGTAGATCATGCCATTAATCTCTACTCTGGCCAACGCCCGTAGAGATCATATTCCACCAGTACACAACCTTGGAACTTTTAGAAGTTATGACAGGGAACCTTATAAAGTAGAAAAAATAACGCGGGGAATAAATTTCTTAGTTATTATGTGTTCCTTAATAATGTCCTACACTGTTGGTGAATGTCCCAACTCGAACTTTCACGATTTTAATAAATTTGTGAGCGATTATGCTTTGCGTCGCTTACAATTATGGAATTTCTCCTGGTTAATTAATTCATTGTTTATTGCAATATCGGCTCACATATACCACGGAAAAGCTTGCAATTTGAATTGGGACATTCACCTATACAGTGAAGTACATTATTTAGGAACAGATAATAAGCAAGAAATATATCCCCGCTTTATTTTGTCGACTTGATAAGGTTCCTTGTCAAAACTTCAAACAGTTCCAAGGTTTTGTGCTAGTGGAATATGATCTCTACGGGCGTTAGTCAGAGTATAAATTGATGGCATGACCTACTTTACTCGTATTTAAATTCGCGCAGTATTATTTTTCGCTCAGATTTGAATTCGCGCACTGAGAAAACTATTTTCGTAATATTTCTGTGATTTTTCGTATATATTGGAGCTGATAACAGTTTCGGTTCGTAGTCATTGCTGGAGATAGTATATTCGTATAGTAAACACCATGCACCGCGGCGGATTTACATTGTGTAGACAATACACTAGTAATTACATCATACATCACAATTGTGTGGCGACCTGCATGGACTATTCGCATTTCTTATACAAGCATGTCTATATTACCATGATTTGTCGCTTGGATTGTGAGCAATGGTCTTGATAGCGGTTAGCCGAATGTAAATAAATGCATACATGTTTAGGCGTAATTGTCTATTCATAATATATGTAAACTCAGCAACATAGCACTCTTTTACTCATATGGACTGTGGTTTAGATTAAACTTGGGAGTCGTCTATTTTTCGCTGAGTTTAAAATTCGCGCACCGATGGGTGCGCGAAAAACAGTACTGCGCTAATTTAAATACGAGTAAGGTAGTAGCTTCACCTACTATGAAGTGCATTATTAAGATTTGTTAGATATCGATTTTAGAAATCTATTATTTTTCATTATCGGGAATACTTTCTGGCCCAGAACTCAGTCAAAATTGCGTTATTATTACCACTTGATTTTAGAGTTGTCCATCCTTGTCTGTTTGAATAGATTTTGGTGTACACATCCAGAGCAGATTACGGCAGTTGAAGGCAATTATTAGTACTCATCTCGAGTAAATAACAAATTTCAAAAATCAATATCTAATAACTCTGAGCTTTGTTTGATGGGTTCCCCGACTCGAATCAAATATTGTTTACCCCCAAAGCCAAAGAAATAGTAATATAGGACCCTCTGATCGGATTGTTGTTGTTGGAATCTGTTGAGATGGGGACCCTCTGTTCGGATTGAGTACCTTTAAGAGGGAGGCCAAGTGATAAATTCTGAATGGGGATTCCCATGCAAATCTCCGAGGCATTTGTTATGGATGAAGCAATTGTCCAGGGTCTAAATCATGCATATCATTAACAGCTATATCATTTAACTGACGGTGCTAGATAATTATAAATTATCAATAGTTGCCATAAATTTGTTTTTGAAAATTGTTTTCTGGAAGCGCAGCAGTTCTATTGACCTACTTCTGAAAACTCAATATAAAATTAAAAAAATGAATAGACCAACATTCGAATGGAATAAGTTCCAGGCCTACCCGCCTGAATATATTATATGCTAAGCTCAAATATGAAATAGTAGTATTCCTGTATCAGATAAAAACCGTTATCGATATCTCACTCATATCCATCCGCGCTAAAATTAAAAGTCATTCGGTACTAGATGAGTTAACATCGCTTGGCCACACTGAACGATAGGATTGAAAAAATTGTAATATGTGATAAATCAACATTCTATGATGTTAGTCCTCTATCCCTCAAAAAAGGCATATGCACAATCTCATTAGCATGGCTGTGGTTGGCTATACAAATTTGCACTTTTTACTCTTCTTTCGAGTTGAGCCATGGGCCAACTGAGCGGAGCATATAATAAACAAAACATCTACACTATTTGGTTGGATATGCTACACATGTACATGTAATTATAGAGATGTACCTGGGCTGCATTATAAATAAGGATATGCTACACATGTACATGTAATTATAGAGATGTACCCGGGCTGCATTATAAATAAGGATATGCTGTACATGTACATGTAATTATAGAGATGTACCCGGGCTGCATTATAAATAAGGATATGCTGTACATGTACATGTAATTATAGAGATGTACCCGGGCTGCATTATAAATAAGGATATGCTGTACATGTACATGTAATTATAGAGATGTACCCGGGCTGCATTATAAATAAGGATATGCTGTACATGTACATGTAATTATAGAAATTTTGTTTGGTCATCACTCATGAGATAATTTCCATATCCAACCAAAACATGTAGATATCCTCTGTGTATTATTTTCAGTAAACCGTATCAAGTCACAAATATAATAAAATACTCCGGTTATTTGCATTGAAATGCCCATTCAAATGGGTCGCTTGACTCCTTAACAAGTACCAAGAAACAATATTATATATGTTTTTTTCAATGTTATAAACTTCCCTGTCAGAAGCTCAAAAGTTCCTAGGTTTTGAACTGATGGAGTATGATCGTTAAGGGCGTAGCCGGAATAGAAATTCAGGACGTGCATGGTCTAAATCAATGCATATAGGTATTTATCGGACATTTATTTGCACTAAGTGCACACAAACAAACACTGGCAGGAAGATACCCCCATACATGATATACAGGAAGATACCCCCATACATGATATACAGGAAGATACCCCCATACATGATATACTTACCATCGTCTTGAGCCCATACAAGAACTGGAATCAGAGCAGAAAACAATACTGCGAAAATATCCATGGTGCTTTCGCTGATGTCAAACTAGTTAGTACACAGGACTGTTAACTGTTATCGTAACGCACCAAAAGACACAACGGTCCTATCCAAAATGTTTAATTGTAGCTTTTGAAGTCGGATTGACTGGACCGTGGCCATTCAGTAAAGTCAGTGTGGCGTGGAATGTGAATAAGAATAGTACACCGAACACTGTTGTGGCGGCAGATATTCGGATAATAAGCAATATTTACGGGCGTTAGGACAAGACAGGGTCCGACTGTGAACGCAAAAGAGCTCACAAATTGGGCGCGCTCTATAACAGTACGTTCAATCAATCCGTTCTATGGTAGCAATACACGATTTCTAGCAATTTTGGCCAACCTGGTAAGGGGTATGGTACTTAAAATCTATGCTGAGCCAATATATTTGGCATAAGTCCCATCAAGCTTGTTTTAATTTCAAAAGAAATTGTAGGCGCAAGCATATGTCTGTACTTTTGCTTCTTTGAACAATTTGTCATTGAGTTACGCCCCGTGGTTTGCACACACAAAACGCTCAATTTTACCCATTTTGTGACTCAAATTGACCATTTTCAACCCAAAAATAGACCATGAATAAACTACCTCCACATGAAGGAGCTATAACAGAGCTGAGAATGTTTGAAATAGAAAAAAAAGTTATCATATCGATTTGAAAAAAATGTCTTGCAAGCCCAGATTACAGAATTCAGGAGAGAGAAATCGGGCTATTTTCCTGTAACCAATAACCCAGAGTTGGCTTTCACTGAATACGAAAATCCTGTTGCGTATCCAAATGTTTCACTTTTTTTGTGAACTTTCCCAGTTTTATAAAATAATTAAACATTCAAACCAGTAATGACACATTTAACACAGGCTACACTAGCTTTTACATGTCCCCATATACTTATTTTTCTATTTTTCAGACCCCATATAATCCGATAAATCGTGTACTGCTACCTATACTAACGCATCATTGATGAGTAGTTATCCCATAGGAATTGTTCACTTATATGTTCAACAAAAGGTCCATAGTTGAACTTATTATCTAAACATTTCCCTTAACCCTTTACCCAACAGAAGGGCCCTGTGCCAATGCATTCTCTTATATATGCGAGTCGACCATAGGTCGCCTCGCATATATAAGAGAATGCATTGGCTTAACACATTCAAAATTATAAAATTGTTAAAGAATGTAAGAAAAAATGGTAAAAAGTGTTAAAAAAAGATTTTTTTTAGGCCAATGCATTCTCTTATATATGCGAGGCGACCTATGGTCGACTCGCATATATAAGAGAATGCATTGGCACAGGGCATAACTGTAACTATCACAATGTGGTCAAGGAGCCGGTTCCAATGATATCCATATTTGTATGGTTCTATTGAGACAGACCGAACATATTTTAGGCTGTTGAAGCTTTATTTGGCCGGTTTTGGCCGGTTTGTTGGGTAAAGGGTTAATAAAAATAGGGCTCATTCTGCACGTTTATTTACCTGTCATTAGCGTCTACCACCTTATCATTCCTCAAAATGAATAAAACACCATTCCGGTGTACACTTTTTAAAGGTACTCAATCCGATCAGACCCTCATACATTACTATTTATTTGGCTTCGGTGGTAAAAAATATTTGATTCGAGTCGAGGAACCTACCCATCAACGCTCAGAGTGATCACATATCAATTTTTGAAGTTGTGTTATTTCTATTATTTGTGGCCCAGAAACACCCCGTCAAAAGGATGGTCTCGGTCAAAATTGCGTTATTATTACCACTTGATTTTAGAGTTATCCATCTTCGTCCGTTTGAATAAGTGTTTCTAGTGCAATTATTAGTCAACATCTCGAGAAATAACAAACTCCAAAAATCAATATCTGATCGCTCTGAGCTTTGATGGGTGGGTTCCTCGACTCGAATCAAATATTTTTTACCCCAGAAACCAACGAAATAGTATTTTAGGGGTGCTTAATCGGATTGAGTCCCTTTAACTGACTGGAACAATCTATTTACTATATAAATGGTTAAGAAACGGATAAGTTGCTTTCGTTCTATTGAGCATGGCAGCAAGTTGGTGTATCAATTTGTGTGGAACGTGAAAGCGCATAACATTGTCAGACCAACTTTCATTCATATACTCCATGGAACGCAACAAAATCAACATCGATTCCTTATTAAATTTACACCCAGCTTGTATATTAAAAGAGCATTTTAGCCCACATTTTCAACGACATTCTCAATGCAAGTTGCATTCATACAATATGGTAAAATGTTGGGGCGTCACAAAACGCGATTTCAACCAACCAGTTCTGCATTCAAGCATTCAGGGTGTATGCAAGTAGGAGTGTAAAAAAATATATTGGCAAATATGCCTATCAATTGTGCAGGCAAAATGTCGTAGTCTATTAATATTAACCCTTGCTATACTAAGTGGCTTCTCCCATTCAGATTTAAAACTATACAATGTATTAGTCTATCACTCATTTGGCGTGGTGTTCGTTCCTGTAATCAAGGCATATGACAGATAGAAAAACATATATTACAAGAGAAAAATGATTCATGTTCATTGGTGGAAAATGTTCAGATAATAAGTTCAATAAACGCCGTTTGTTGAACTTATTATCTGAATATTTCCGAACGGAACAACTCGTCAATGAGTATTTAGTATAGAAAAGGTTAAGATATAAGAACGGTGTAACACACTAACATGCATGTCCCACATTTTACTCCAGGTGGCATTCTTCTCTCTAATAGAATAAAACAGGTCGTAAAGTTGGTGTTCATGCGTTTAGTATGGCACGGGTTATCCACTTTTTTTACCCTGTGCCAATGCATTCTCTTATATATGCGAGTCGACCATAGATTTTTTACAATTTTAATATTTTTTTCTTGTATTCTTTAACAATTTTATAATTTCACCCATACAGAGCCCCAGATAAACATGAGCAGACGACATTCTTCTATATGCTTCTATATGGGGCTCCCTGCAGGGTAATGGATGTTTTTTATTTTATGTCCTAAAAATTTTAAGAAACATTTATTTTAAAAAAAATGATAAAAAATTGTTAGGCCAATGCATTCTCTTATATATGCGAGGCGACCTGTGGTCGACTCGCATATATAAGAGAATGCATTGGCACAGGGTAAAAAAATCCCGACTTACGACTGGATTTGATATGGCGGGTCACTTTCAACTGATGAAGATCGTATTGGCTTTGTCTCCATTCCATATCTGGTGATTTCATTTATAAATTATAAATTTTAACTTTGGGTTTTATTAACTGAGATATTTTAGGGCGTACGTTTGAAATTCGTTTCCAACTTTTGTAAAACCGCTAAGCGACTGCTCTCCGCCCTAAATTTAAGACAAGTGAACAGGGAATCAGGTATCTGCACAAAATTGGGTCAATGTTACATTATGCCCCCCCCCCCCCCCATATTTTCATATGCTTTGCAGATTCCCTCTTCTCTTGTCATCCATACATTTGGTGCCATTTTTCGTTCAGCTTATCCTAATTTGACATTTCCTAATTTGACATACCAGCCAGCATTTCATTATGACTTTTTACTGTCAGCCAGGGATGCTATAGGTGTGATTTTCGGTAACCCTACATGATGTGTTACCTGGTCACTTAACACTTATTGATTGCCTATAAAACAAGCGGCATTCACCTCTCTATATATATAAGGGTACGTTCATACGCTGACAAGTTTGCACGGTATGTGTTTGTGGGAATTTCGTCATAGAAAACCACATGGTGCCAGAATATGAACGGAAACGTGCACATAACATGCATCTTTACCAAAGCGAAAGACATCAGAAGTAACGTTTATATAGTTCCACTTGTAACAGTGATACTTGAATTTGCCTTCAAATATCTGCATGATTTACTCTTGCGAGATAATTGCATGATATTTACAGGCAAATTCCGGTAGCATCGTCACTAGTGGAACGACAGAGATTTTACTTCGCACGTAGTTAGCTGTGGTACAGATGCACTTTATGTGCTTGTTTCCGTTCATATTATGGCACCATATCGTTTTCTGCGACAAAATGCCTGAAAACCATACCGTGCAAACTTGCCAGTGTATGAACTTACCCTAATAGGCGATACAATAATGGAACATAGCCTAAGGCATTTATTCAGGCATTATTTTTTTCACTAATCTGCAGATGTAAACCTATATACGAATTGTTTTCTGCGTGAGCCGTAGATCTATTTAATGCAGCAAGTAGCTGTGACACACAAATTTTCCAAATATGCCCTTCAAATCTCAACAACAATCAATATTGTAATCAACCTTCTTAGAAAAGATCCAAACAATCATCCATAACTAATTCTAAGCTATAATTAAAAAGTTTTATTTACATAGTTCATCTGTGTTACACTAAATTTTTTTCGGTGAGTGGCCATGCAACAGTCAATTGGGTCACCCGTTTCATGCCCAATAACACAGGCCGTAACACGACGTCACAAATTGTTGATCTAATCACTAAAAGCGGTCAGCAGAATAATCGGGCGTTCTTTTAAATGTTCACTA
Organism: Siphonodentalium dalli; assembly: GCA_032622095.1. NCBI lineage: Eukaryota > Metazoa > Mollusca > Scaphopoda > Gadilida > Siphonodentaliidae > Siphonodentalium > Siphonodentalium dalli. Next base: position 286,712,367 of record CP136063.1, read on the forward strand.
GAATTGCATGTAAATCGATGACATGATCGTTCCTAGGTGATGACATGATCGTTCCTAAGTAAATCGATGACATGATCGTTCCTAAGTAAATCGATGACATGATCGTTCCTAAGTAAATCGATGACATGATCGTTCCTAAGTAAATCGATGACATGATCGTTCTTAAGTAAATCGATGACATGATCGTTCCTAAGTAAATCGATGACATGATCGTTCCTAAGTGCTGACTTAACGTTGCGTGGGATAGTATCAAATTATCGGAAGATTTTGTGAAAATAAATAAGAATACAGTCAGCTATTTTATGGGAATAAATCATCAATAAGCTATATATAAATATAAGAAAGTATTGTAGTGTGTGTGTTATTGGTCGATGTGGCGCTGGGGTTGTTGTGGCACATTTAGTGAGAACCGTTCCGCGGTTCACAAAATGTGTCCCATCTACCACAGCGCCGTAATCCCCCAATCACAGACAAACCCACTATCACGCCATTTGATATTTACCAGGCAAATTTGTCGGCGGTGTGTGAACGTACCTAATTAACTATGGCGTTCTTTATCTGATCAACACGTTTAACTTGGGCGCGCAGTAATTTATTTCACACACGCTATTACTGACGGAATGATGTAAACATTTATTATCCATAAACGAATGCTAACACACTCAATATAAATATGTTAATCGCCTGTAACACAAATATGCAAACAATATTATTACTCATAAAATTAATATATACATGCAACCTATGGGCGTTTATTTCATTTGCAACACCATAAATATTTGACTCTCAACCACATGCCTCTGTATGTGTACCACCAGCACATTTGCCCAACGATTCTTTTTTACGAGAATTCTCATAGTTATGTTCAAAGTAAGAGATAGATTATGTTTCATGAACCCACAGTATATCAATACTATAAGTGAATAATTGTGACAGAACAAAGAAATGTATGCATAACACAATTAAATTTTGTTTCCATTAAATATGGTCTATCTTCATGACACTTACAATTACAATTATGTCACGTGTTTTAAATATGGTATATCTTCATGACACTTACAATTACAATTATGTCACGTGTTTTAAATATGGTATATCTTCATGACACTTACAATTACAATTATGTCACGTGTTTTAAATATGGTATATATTCATGACACTTACAATTACAATTATGTCACGTGTTTTAAAGATGCCCGGTCCGATTTGACACCAAATTTGACATTAATTTCTAAGCCAATTTTCAGTTTATCATGCAACAGAAAAATAAAAAAAATACTTGGAATTAGCATTATTCGTATAATACAGGCATCGCGAAAGATCCAAACAAGCATCCATAAGTTCTACGTCGATAACGAACACAACGTTCAGACTTTATATTGAGAATGCTCTTTGTTATCTAACTCTCTGGAGGACGGAAGCGTGTGTGCTCGTTGTATAAGAGGAGCGATCATTGGACGGAAGCGTGTGTGCTCGTTGTATAAGAGGAGCGATCATTGGATTAAAAACATGTTAAAACATCCTCTTTTTAAAATCGACATCTGGTCATAAACACATAATAATAGGTCAGATCTAATTCGTTTCTGGTATGGAAAGGCACATACGGTCGTTTTATGACGTCATATCTGAAGAACAATAAGGTTAATTGGAATGTATGCGGGTATGTTTAATAACATTCTTACCAGTAATGGGGTCTATTCCCTATATACCACAGTCATACCGGGTGGCATACAAATATGTTTAGTACAATTCATATCGTTTGTATTAGAAGCGACAAACACACAGATCGGATGGCATAACTATTCTCTCGTTTGAAGATGATTAAACATAAAAGATTTCAATTAAAAAAGACTACAGGCGAGCAGGACAATGTTCGTTTTAAAATATAACATATTAGTACATGTGTGTGTCCCACATTCCTAGTTATTGCACATGTAGTATCAAGAACAATTGAAAGAGAAAAGCTTTTTGTGACACGATGTTCTGTTGAATGGTGTCCTAACTTCGGGTGTTTAATCATATTTTCAGATGACGTAAACACACTAATTTTGTGACCCATTTCAAACTTTCAACCCTGACAGACCCACTAACCCTTTACCCAACAGAAGGGCCCTGTGCCAATGCATTCTCTTATATATGCGAGTCGACCATAGGTCGCCTCGCATATATAAGAGAATGCATTGGCTTAACACATTAAAAATTATAAAATTGTTAAAGAATGTAAGAAAAAATGGTAAAAAGTGTTAAAAAAAGATATTTTTTAGGCCAATGCATTCTCTTATATATGCGAGGCGACCTATGGTCGACTCGCATATATAAGAGAATGCATTGGCACAGGGTATAACTGTAACTATCACAATGTGGTCAAGGAGCCGGTTCCAATGATATCCATATGTGTATGGTGTTATTGAGACAGACCGAAGATATTTTAGGCTGTTGAAGCTTTATTTGGCCGCTTTGTTGGGTAAAGGGTTAATTAAGAGATTTATCCCACAGGGAGCCCCACACAGATGGAAGCATGCACTGCAGAGTGTCGTCTGCTCCAGTCTATGTGGGGCTCTATAAAGGGTTAAAAGGAAGAGAAATTGGATTCGGATTATGATGTTCATCAAGTAGCTATAGGTTGGAAGGAGCTAGTGGTTGTCATGGTAAAGAGTATCACAAAATCCTCCTCGTCTACAGATCTCATGTTCAAAGTTCTGATCTCGGAACAACATCCCGGTTTTTCCATCTCTTGCAGAAGCACATGATAGCTGTGCCAACGATAAGAATGAGCACAACGGCTGCCGTGAAGATGATGATCCATTTGTCCACACTGGAGAGTTTGTCATTCCAAATGCTTTCTGCTTCTCCTGTAAAACACGTAACGACAAAAGCAACGTGAAACCAACTGTATGCGAATACGTGATACATGTATGTAGAGGGCAAAAGTTTGAGAAAAGCGCGGATTTTCTAAATATATGTCAATATATTTGTCGAACATTGTCATATGATCAAAGTTTCCTTTCCAAATTCCTATGTTAAAGCGTAACGAAAAAGATCGAGATAGCTAACGATGTTCACCTCATTAATGAAACAAAAAGTTACAAACAGTTCTCAGTGTTGTCAGATACTTCAGGGGTTAACATAACTTATTATCAGGGGTTAACATAACTTATTATCAGGGGTTAACATAACTTATTATCAGGGGTTAACATAACTTATTATCAGACCTTATTGTCAGCCCTTGGAAGTCCATATTTACCCCGGCCTATACGGCCCTACGGCCTTGGTGAATATTCACTTCCTGTGGTTGACATTCCTCGTGTCAACCTTGAAACAATGCGATGATTGTATATTAAAGGTGGATTATCTCTTTGTAAACATGTATTATATAGTTACCGGGGTATAAAATATTAGATCTGAGTCGAAGACTCCTGTCCGGAAATGCTTATATTAATTTTATTTCGAATATTTTCAGGTCTAAAAAGGTGTGGTTGTTTAGCTAACGAACAATAGTAGTTACTGTTAACAGAGACCAGAAATTTTATTGCGTAATTTTGTCACAAATAAACGTTAATTATACCCATTATCGCTTTTTACTATGGAATAAAACAATACAACCAATCAATCTGGGACATTTGACGTTCGGTACGTAGCATAGGAACAGCCTAATGCTCTATATCGCTATATGGTATCACCAGAATGGTCTGTTCTAAAAATAGACAAATAAACGGGCCCAATAAAATATTCGAAATAAAATCAATATTAATTTATAGAAGCCTTTCCGGACAGGGGTCTTCAGTTCATATTGATCATTTTATACCCACGCAACTATTTAAAATTTGTTATTTAAAGAGATAATCCATCTTTAACACTTTCATTACTGAATGGATTTTCCCATCAGTTGTAAAAAATATGCTTTGGGTTGATCTATTATTCATGTGTAAGGATTGGATAAAACTGTTCTCTTTTCATTATTTTTGAAAAATGAACTGTTTTTGCCAAATTCCACGAAGACTTGCCAAATTTAATTGAGTGACTCATTGTGGAATCTTTGATATCTACCGCGCTGTACCACGCATTTATCTAAAAACATTTATTTTAACAAATAAATGGTAAATTAGTTAGTCAATGTACAATTTGTGGTGGTTGCATGAAATCCACGTAAACGTGATTGATGGTTGTACGATATATAGGTGAATCAGTCAGTATATGGCCTCCAGGGACATGTTTGCCAATTTTCTGGAACAGTTAGGAACAATTCGAATTTGAAGATAAATGCATCCACACAAAATGAATGAATTCGACAAGTTAGTGATATATAGAGGATCTCACATGAGTTTCTATTTTATACGGAATTTATCAACCGAGTTCACTAAATTCGATTTGAGCCGAGGTTTACCGAGGCTCAAATAGAATTTAGAGGACGAGGTTGATAAATTACGTATAAAATAGGACGAGTGTGAGATACCTTTTATCACATGATCAAATAAACCCGAAGCAACGCGAAATATTCATCGAAAACAACAATCATAAACAACAGCGATCGCAAGTGATTTGAAGAACGCCGTGACGTCATCGCACGCGCTGATATTAAACGTGTCTATTACCGATAATTATGAAACTGCTTTTATGGCCAAATTATGTGATAAAAATATATATCAAAGTAGCAACACTACAAATTTATGTCACCAAAACACACATATACCTATTATTTATACCATTGGTGTTGGAGACAAAGAGCCACTAATTAACAAGAAAGACAGATACCAACAAATTATTTTTACCAGCATCAATTCCAACTTTAGTATTCGGAACATCGCCTTTTCTTACTTTCAAATTATAACCACAGTCGATTAACTACCCGACTATTAAATGTCCGTTTTGTCAATTTTGTAAGTATTCGGAATCCTCTGGAAAAGGAAATTGCTTTATATAACACTAAATTATTATAAAAAGCAATTCACGCACTGCCTTCTCTTCGTTTTAGTCCTCAACATTAACCCTTTCAGTGCCAAGTCCGATTTTTGTATCAACCCATATACCCTGTGCCAATGCATTCTCTTATATATGCGAGTCGACCATAGGTCGCCTCGCATATATAAGAGAATGCATTGGCCTAACAATTTTTCATCATTTGTTATTATTGTTATAATTTTTTCAATTTTAATACTTTTTTCTTCTATTCTTGAACTCTTTCAGTGTCAGACTTATATTGAAGGTTTAGTGCTAGGGAATCTTACGTTTTTCATGGGCATCAAAATTATTACTATGAATACTTAGTGATAGTTTTGGGTTATAACATGCCCCTAAGGTTTTATCCAGTTTGTTTTTAAATTCGCTATAGCATGCTTAAGCATACCCAAAAAAAATTCAACCCAAAAAAAAAAATTCGAAAAAAATCTTTATTTTTTTTTTTTTTTTTAGGGCCGATTTTATTGGCCCTGGCACTCTACATACCGTAACTTAGGGCCGATGAGATCAGCCCCTGGCACTGAAAGAGTTAAGTATAGTACCAGAGCGAAGACAACTCTAGATGTTCTAGATTGTCTACATGTGCATTTCGTACGAGACCGCTGATTGAACACTTTGAACCGGCACCAACGAAACGATATCAAATTTATTGAAAAATAAGAAACAAAAACACGTATCTTTTTCGCGTATGTATGTTTTAAGACGCTCTCTTACCAAATTATAAATAAATAATTTCGGTGTTCAGTCAAACGAGCTATGTCCGTTTAATTAAACCATAATGTGTATGACGATGAACAGCAAAATGCGAAAATGAGGATGAAGGAGAAGAAGAAGAACTTACCGACTTGGAATTGGTCACACGAATTCACGGACATGTTATCTTCATGTAAATACCAATATATACATCATGAATTCAAATGGATTGATATTCAAAGCGAGTATCGAAATACAGAATGCAAAAATGCATATTCAAATAAACTATATGCGGTCATATGTCATATATATGACAGTCGTAAAATGAATAAGACAAAGAACCACGCAAGCCGTTTTACTTGCAAGGGAAGAGCAACCAAAACAATATGAACGCGCATTAAAACGAAAAATGCGTATGCACATCACATAACACTAAATCTGTATTTGTTCAGCTCCATCCATTAATTTAAAGCTCATATATCATATATGTATTCGGCAGTGATGTATCATCAACATTACATGTAAATGAGTCGCACTTATTTTCCAATCCCGTTGCCAAATGTGCATGTGTATATAAGTATAGCAAATAAATATGGTTACACAATCACCCGAACGAGTCTCACATGTCTGCACGTGATAAGCTCATCAGATAATTAATGTTATAATATATATATTCACACGATGGCAAATTTGGCCAATTTTGCAGTCAATTCCTCCTCGGGGCTGTAGTGTGTAACCCTTTCTATACTAACACATCACGGATGAGTAGTTATCCCATATATAGGAAATGTTCAGATAATAAGTTCAGCAAACGACCATATTGTCTAAGCATATATTTCCCTCAATAAATTGGACTCCTTCTGTACATTTATTTGTCTGTCGTCTGCTTATATTTATTTCCTTTACATCACTGCAAAGCAATACAATAGGCTATTGCGATGTATACTTTTTGACCTGATTGGGAGAATCCATTTAGTATAGAAAGGTTTTAAAAAACTATATACGTATATGCGCATGCCCAATGTGAAAACGTCACCGCTAAGATTCATAAGAACGTGGTGGGATAGATAAACTGTTCTTATAATTCATTATTGACAGTTTCTCTTTGCAATAAAGGAACATCGCGTGTTGCAACCATTGTTATGTAAACAATACTGTTACAGTGATTTGTCAACAAACATAGCTAATGATCTAATGAAGTTCAAATATTTTAGTCTCAATATGATTTACAGAAAATGTTTCAATTGTTTGACCTTTTCCAGTGTTTACCGTCAAGTTTTGATAAACTTTGGTATGTTATTGGACTAATTGGGTTTTTATCGATATGCTAGTAATGACACTGCTTGCACGATGGTGTTTTGACATGAGCAAGCCTGCAAATAGCGTGTCTGTCATTTGCAGAATGAGGTCCACAGAGGGTGAATTTAGTGATGCTATCCCGCATGCGGGCTAGCATCACCAAATTCACACTCTGGAGACCTCATGCTGCTTAGCCCTCATCTTCTGGGAAGTATCTATAGTATTAAAGTAACATTGTTTTAGTTACATTTCCCTTCTATGAAGTTTCTATATCCCCTAATTTGCAGAAGATAAAATTCATAATTTAGGTGCCCAATGGGTGAACATCACCAACTTCAACTGGGGAACTTCAATCTGATCCTAGGTCTGTCATAACAGTTGAGGGCCTTAGCAGAATGAGGTCCCCAGAGGGTAAATTTAGCCCGCTATGCGGGATAGCGTCACTAAATTCACCCTCTGGGGACCTCATTCTGCAAATGACAGACACGCTATTTGCAGCCTTGCTCCTACTCCAGTAAGTGATAATAACTCAAGAATGTTTTATATGTAACCCACATGGAGCCTCACACAGATGGAAGAATGCACTACAGAGTGTCGTCTGCTCCAGTCTATGTGGGGCTCTCTATGGGTTCAGACATGCGAAATATCTTTATTGGAGAGTTATTAATAAATAATGAAAATAAGAACAAAGTAAATCGATATGTTCATATATATGTACTTGTTTGTAATCGATATGTTCATATATATGTACTTGTTTGTAATCGATATGTTCATATATATGTACTTGTTTGTAATAGTTGTTTCACATACTTTTATGTTATTTCGGATGAACCCACTTCGAAGTTCATGGGTCGTTTTAACTATACGTGCCCAGTGGAATATATATAATGCCATAAGTTGTTATACAACTGACATTACACGAAATTATTTGGCAAGAATTGTGCCATAGCTCGTGTGATTTCATCACTCAAATAATCAATAACATTTTCGAAGACACATATTCCAAAATTCAAAAATGTTTCATTCAAATGTGTGCACTATATAACTATCAGTCTCATTGAAAAGGCGACGAATATCCTAACGGATGTACGTCTCTAGACTTGTCCATTATATTTCAATTCTACGACGACGCGGCGTTCCCAACGTGACGTAATAAACCGTTTCCAAATACGGAGTGCATTCCTGTCGCAGTAAATGTTTGTGAGAATCGTAGTATTTAGAAATAGTTATAAATACAACAAGATGCGAAAGAATAACCAGTCATGCATATCGTTGACTAATAAAAACTAGAAGATGATGTCTCATATATTGCGATGATTAAAATGAATTATGGATATATCGTCTGCATTCAGTTTTCCAACAACAGTTGAGTTTAACACTGCGTGGGAAAATTGTCAACGCGTCATTGACCACAGATCTCTGAATTGATCTGTTATGCCACAAACCAATGAAATCGCGCGAAGTCTGCGCCACTCTCCAATGAAATGGAGGGATTCCCTTCAAAACAGAACCTAATTTTAATAGAGAGTTCCAGAGACGTACATCCGATATATGATTTTCGTCGGCGTTTCAGCCATCTTTAGAGACCGTACAGCCATCTTTAGAGACCGTACAGCCATCTTTAGGGACCGTACAGCCATCTTTAGAGACCGTACAGCCATATTTAGAGACCGTACAGCCATCTTTAGAGACCGTACAGCCATCTTTAGAGACCGTACAGCCATCTTTAGAGACCGTACAGCCATCTTTAGAGACCGTAAGCAATGTTCTCACGATTGATCTTTGAATGAAAATTTCGAAATATTTGCGCAAGTCGAAAAGATTGCAATAATTACAAATAGATTTCGTAAATAATGTGACTGACTGACTGACTGACTGACTGACTGACCTTCACTACATGCAGTATTACACGGTATTAGTATACACATAGATAGTGTAACCGAAGTCCTAATCCTCACTAACGCTGAAGGAGTCACTCTCAGTAAAAAAAACAGTGCTGAAGGGTACACAGGATTTGAAAATGTGCTGAAGGGTACACAGGGTATGAAATGTCGTTATAAATGACGTTTACTTTTCGTATCTGCCATGATTTCTATTAGAGAATAATTGTTTACGTTCCAATGAACATTAAAATGAACTGAAAATAAACTGCTAATGGGCGCCAGACTTTCAGAAACACAATTTAAGTAACGGTGTTAGTGCCGATCACAAACCCTGTGTACCCTTCAGCATCACTAACGCCAAGTGGGTCCGATGACGTGGGGATTAGGCACACATGCTATCATATATATATATGGTTAAAGCAGCAACAATAATGAATTAAATCTCTTAAAGTGGTACTGTACGCCATTTTCATTAAATTTCCGGTGACAACAACGATCTAATATCGATAATATATAGAAACATAAGTAATTTGAGTCGAAGATGTATTCTGTAAACGCTCAGGTTAATAGGCTATTTTAAAATTTAATAATTTAAAAGTTAATAATTTGATATAAATTGAATTTATGACTGGAGCCATAAAATGGCGTCAATTAAATTACGAATTACCGTAATCAAAAATAGTAATTGAGGGATACTGGATTTTTAAACCGATCGCACACACGATTGCTTAAAATATTATGATGATACGGGGAGAACACTCAAGCCACTCACTGACTAGCGACGATACAATAACTTAAATGATTATATGGGACTGGTATGCATATGATATAACTTTTATTTGATTCATTTGGTTGAAAAAGTTACAAAAATTACTCGACAACGACAATTTGTATTTTTGCATTCCGGTAAATTTGTCATCCGTAACATGACTTCGTACTCAACAGACTTTCAAATAATGGAAAAATTGTTACCTTATTCTCCGACTCGGAGACTATAGAAACCAACAACAACATGTGGCGTACAGTACCCCTTTAAGTACATTGTCATAATTTATTACACTCCTATGCGTGAGTTCCATTGAAAACGCTGTTAATTAAAAATGGTAATGTCACTTGTGAATTATATCATTCCCGGTGACGACATTGACGTTACGTCGCTTACCGATCTAGACTGAATTTTCGATAGTTGATGTTTCTTCATATCGGGACTTTCATGCATTAATTATGTGTGTTTTAATCATATTTGGCGAACCAAATTGATGCAGAAGTGTAATAATTCAATAGAGTAATTACGTTCAATAATTCACTTGAGGCGAGAGACGTTTGGGTTAGAAACTCGTTTCTTACCGACGTCTCTCGCCTCTCGTGAATTATTTAATGTAATTCTCGGAACCAATTGATTACTCTCTATATATCATGCCATACTCTCTATATATCATACCATACAATGGCCATGCACAAAAAGCATCCGCTTACTGCCACACGTTCTCAATGTAACATTTTATAACATATTATATATGGAATATGTATATATGTAAAGATGAATATAATATGTTTATTTCATTTCATAAAAATATGCCGGAACATGTTGCCAGCTGTGTGAGAATATCCGATAATATAATGGGATCAATTGTTACAACATATATAACTTTTATTCCTCCATTCTGGTGAGTGTCAATATGTTACACAAACTATACATGTATCATGATACATACAAAATCCAAGTAAGTGAATATATACAATAACACACATGAGATGCTTGTCCAAACGACATCCTAATTTGTCGATAACATAAAGGTACACAATCATATTCGATGGTCCCCGTGTAATCAGATCCCAACAACAACAATTCTTCAAAACGATGCTTTAATTATCAGAATCGATTAATTATCAAAAATTAATGCTAACCACTGTCAACTGTCAACTAAAAATTTCCAAAACGTGTTATATATCAATATTTTGTTCTACACAATATAGTATCGAGAGTATGTCGGTCGGGCTGGTCGGCTCGTCGATATTCGCTAGGCCGCCACATATTCCAGGAGGTGAAAAATAACAGGTTTCAAAAATCGATATCTGATAACGCAGAGCTTTGATGGACGGGTTCCTCGACACGAATCAAACATGTCTTACATCGGAAGTCAAAGAAATAGTAATTTAGGAGCATTCATTTTTATTATGTATCTTTAACAGTTCACTTGAAAGTAGAGAGAAACAAAACGTCAGCTTGTAGTGAAATTGACTATCTAATAGTCGATGAACCTATTTGAAAGAAAATCCGATAATCTTCTGATATATTATTAGTTATCTTCGCCAACATCGGGGCTACATGGGGATGTAATACCTTGATGTCGAGTTTGGACCCCGAGGCGGAGCCGAGGAGCTCAAAAAGAAATTGACAAGTATTAAATCTCTATGTACCCCACGATGTTCCCGGAGATAATGATTTTGTCCCCACAACAATAGCCACGCAGCCTTAATTTAAGTTCGCTTTGCAGAGGTTCTCAGATTAATTCACACCAATAAGAATAATTCAGTAGCCGACTTATGGATCCGGCGATTGGTGGACACTATCAGTTCAAGGGTCATTCATGTACACCCGACGTTTCGCGTGCTCATATACCCCCAATGTTGGGCACACGTTCTCATATACCCCGCCGTCAAGAGTAACGGGGTCATAGCGATTTTAACGTGGCGTTGCAGCCAATCAGATTAATAGTTACAACAAGATGTGGGGACAAGATCAACTGTTACAACAACATTTATGCGTGGAATTTCTTCACATACTCATCTTCTTTCTTAATCCTTTTATTCATGCAAAAGAAAAACCCTCCAAAAATAAGCAGTGCAATCACAACGCCTACAACTATTAGTATTATCTTGTCCGTCCGCGTTAAGTAGTCGAATCTTCCATCGAAGTTGTAATCCCTGTTTCCTCCTTGACCTCCTTGATCCCCTGTCGTGGTCGATACTGGTGGCGTTTCTAAAAGGGACCATATAGTTTGTTATGAACATGCAGTTAGTGAGGAGGGAGTGATGTTGATAGGGAAACATTGTGGTTAGATGTTACACGTATTGACTGTAAGGGTTTCGGGAAATTTCGTAGGAAGGGATAAGGAATTTTTTTTTTTTCCCAGAGACACTATGTAAACAGACACTATGTAAACAGACACTATGTAAACAGACACTATGTAAACAGACCACTATGTAAACAGACACTATGTAAACAGACACTATGTAAACAGACACGATGTAAACGATCAAAATGAAGCCTTGGTACTTGCTATGATGAGAAGATTTATGCTGCCGACAAAAATGTTATGTCTATGGGTTTGGAGCGCCAAATTCTCAATTTTTCCTGGTTTTTTAATTTTGTTTAACCAAATCAATTTTATTTTTTACATTCGACTTACATATTTATTTGTATGAACAGCATAATGATCTGCTGGTTATTTTATGTCCACATACCATTCCATAGGTGTGAAATTTCGAGTGTAAAAAAATACAAATCCGATAATGACAATTTGTCATGTTATTGGAAGTCAGCTTGGATTTCGGCCAATTTAAACACCTTCGCAGGGTCAAATTTTAGTCCAGCGTCCTGATTTGTATTGATGATACCTGTGGTCATCACAAAATAACAAGAAACTAAAGGGGCCGGGTGGAGCCTGGAGCCTGGACTTATTGCCTGAGTAAAATTATTAGTTTCAGATGTATTGTTTCAATACTACAGTAATGCCCTAAATAATCGACTCCTGAACCACAGCAGAATTATGGGTAACTTTTCAGGATTTAGTCGAAAAGAGCTTTCTGATGAATGGCAACAAGCCATATTTCCGACAATAACAGGATAACTCAGCTACCCATAATTCTGCTGTGGTTAAGGAGTCGATTACTTAGGGCATGACTGTAATTGCTATGATCAGTGTGATTATTACCAGGTCAGGCATTAACCCTTTACCCAACAGAAGGGCCCTGTGCCAATGCATTCTCTTATATATGCGAGTCGACCATAGGTCGCCTCGCATATATAAGAGAATGCATTGGCTTAACACATTCAAAATTATAAAATTGTTAAAGAATGTAAGAAAAAATTGTAAAAAGTGTTAAAAAAAGATTTTTTTAGGCCAATGCATTCTCTTATATATGCGAGGCGACCTATGGTCGACTCGCATATATAAGAGAATGCATTGGCACAGGGCATAACTGTAACTATCACAATGTGGTCAAGGAGCCGGTTCCAATGATATCCATATTTGTATGGTTCTATTGAGACAGACCGAAGATATTTTAGGCTGTTGAAGCTTTATTTGGCCGGTTTTGGCCGTTTGTTGGGTAAAGGGTTAGCACACGCGTCATTCTATGATCAGTGTGATTATTACCAGGTCAGGCACATTCTGAATTGCACTATAGTGGTAAATGACCATAACATATTCATGTTTCCTGTATTTGCACCGGGAATACAAAACGGCGCACATGTGCACCAGTGCACAGCAAAATTTCACTCTTAATAATATCGCAGCGAAGGAACAGTCTTCCGACAAAATTCATTCGTTGTGCAATCTCTTGCGCCAGCTTTGTTATTCAATAATATTACTAACATGTTCCTTTCTAAATGACAATAACAGGATAACTCAATCGCACCTTCATGAACAACATTTAAACTAATTGAATGCTAATTGAGTTGCTTATCGTGTACCGTCATGATTAATCATTCTCCTGGACAAAATATATATGTATAATACCGAATTAGTGCGACACTGATTATTAATAATTTGCGTGAAATATGATTTTGGATTATCCCTCTTTTATCAAATTCACAAAACGATAATAGACCACTATAATAGCGGATTATCACTATAATAGTGGAATTCAGGATGTGCCTGACCTGATTACCAACACTTGTACTTACATGCATGCAGCTACATAACTTAACAATCAACGAGTGTATCAGTGTGGAGAAGGAGGGGTTCAGTACATATAGAGGTTTGACACATGCACCGTATATCGGCATATTCTAGAAGGCTGAACACTTATTTGTCAGATAATGTATCATCAAGAGTGCCGGAAGATCTTGGTGACCTTTTTTTATCAAGAGTGAGAGATTCTTGGTAATTTGCATGTTGCGATTGTTAGATAGTGCTGCTAGCTGGCGAACGTTTGGAATCCGGTAATAATATGGTCTCCCGTAATAATATTGTCTCTCGTAATAATATTGTCTCAGGTATTGTACGCATTTATCTTGGAATTCAATACATAAATAAGATAGAATTACACAAGTGTGTGAACTGGTTAACGTCATTGCACTAGTTTGTTGTGACGCGATGATAAAATGAGAACCAGAGGTTCGAGTTTTGCCTCACGGCAAGACAAACGAATGCAATAACGTTAACATGTTCACAAAACTGTGTTGTTCTTTGTTAATTGCACAACACCATGCATAATTAAAGTGAACTTTATAACATTAAAACAATATCACAGATAATAAAATTCTAGTTAATATATGTTCCTTGATAACGTATTCCGTACTGGATGAAAGTCCCAGCTCGGGATTACATGATTTAGGTAAGATTTTGTAAGACCCCCCCACCCTCCCAGTGGTGTCAGTGGTGGTGATGATGGCACATGGCGGTTGTGTTAGGATGACGGTGCATGTGCTGCGTTGGATAAGCTGTGTCAGTTGAAGTGGGTTTTTATGTGGTGGCGTTGGCATAATGGTTAATCGTTGGAAATACAAATGGACGGTTGAGCGTTTCTTCACTGTGTTTGTTTTGTTGGTTGATTAGTTACCTGGGCATGTATCTGCATTGCAAGACTCGGTATGTTCCCCTGACCCAATGCAGACTTCAGTACTAACTCCGGTCCCACACCTTCTGGTGCGCTTATGTGATCCATCTCCACAGGTCCGTGAACACGCGTCCCAAACGGACCATTCGGCCCAATCTACAAAGCAAAAATAATGGACAATATTTTTACACAATTGAAAGAGTAAGAAAAAAATGGTAATTTTTTTTTTTTTAGGCCAATGCATTCTCTTATATATGCGAGGCGACCTATGGTCGACTCGCATATATAAGAGAATGCATTGGCACAGGGCATAACTGTAACTATCACAATGTGGTCAAGGAGCCGGTTCCAATGATATCCATATTTGTATGGTTCTATTGAGACAGACCGAAGATATTTTAGGCTGTTGAAGCTTTATTTGGCCGGTTTTGGCCGTTCTGTTGGGTAAAGGGTTAAGCGTGTGCTTCATTGTATATATGCGACTAGTTCTTGTTTTTATACAAACTGTATAATTATGTCAAATGAATTAGAAAAGTCGGTTTCTGATCTTTAATCGGCATGGAATAACAAAGGCGAGTATTGTTAGTCTATTCTGGATATGGTAACATAAAGAGCTTCGGTCTCAATTTTATGAAAATAAAACTGAAAAAAAAGATGGAAAATTGCTTTGACTTTGACAATTGTTTTCAGAGTATACGGAGGTTGTACATAGAGGTATTTCGACATATCTCATTTTATTTATCGTATCTCTCGTCCCAAATTACATATTCATAATGTGAAGGGTTCGACCGAGCCACGTCCGTTCAATTTGAGACCAGAATCAGCAATCAATCAGTTTATATCTCATGAACCTATACATACATAGGTATGGAGATAATAACAGTTACATATATACAATATGTACATATATATAGGCATGTGAACTTCCGGGTGACAAATGTTGTATACATGGATTACATTACATAGCCTTCATCGCTACATATATGTATAATACTGTAACATGTATATGAATATTGTAAATATATATAAGCATATACAGCTAAATAAATTTATTGTATATGCTTACGTATACATATTTATAATATATATTAATAGCTATGGGTATGCGTATATCGGTACTGTTCTTGCACAAATTATGATACTGTTTGTTCGACCTATTGTCCAGCTGAGTTATTCGGTCATTTCTCGATTTACAAGCTTAATAAATTCGCACAACTTGCGGAGATGTGTTACATTGTCGTCGTTGAGTAAATCACTCATCAATATTGTATTTGGACGTCGGCCAGTTAACATTGGTAACAATCTGCGCCGGGCGTTGGTCATTTTGTTTTTCACATACGAGAAGGTAGTGAAATTCGTCACCAATTAACCTTGTATCGCACAACACGCAAGTGCGGTCATCATGCCGCGGTGGGTGCTGAAATATTTGGCGGAATAGTTTTGTTATTAATTGTACAACATGTGGAGAAGGGCGCCTCGTGTTTGTGTGACACAATGTGTGTAAAAGTGTGATCCCGTTCAAATTAAACTTGCAGTATGATAACTGGATGGAACTGAATGGCTAAATATTCATGGGTCACTCTGTTACGGTGGGGAATCACGTGGTTTCGAGGATGGTGAGTACAACGCATTCAAAATGTGCAAACGCACAAAAACATAATATACGAGGAAATGACACAAAACATAGCATTTTGACTGTTATGAGAATATGCTAGTTTATTTTAAAAACAAGTTGATACTTTATCTGTTCGGAAATACTCATTAGATTTCTATAACATCCTGACCAATGTTGCCAGTCGGAAAAATACATATAGGAGAATCCTTCGACTGACAACTTTGGTCAGATTGATATAGAGCTCACAACTGTGAGTTTGGACACAGATGGAGATCAGCTCTTTTTTTCTTCAAATAGTATAACATATGTCGGTAGCTGCCAAAATACTATGTAATATATCATTATCCTAGTTTATCCACAGCTCACTACGTCTATTCAGTACATAAAGCCTGCATAATAAACGTTACGTTTATTACGTCAATGTAGTTTCATTAGGTTAGTACTACTTTTATGACGTAATTTGGTATGCAAATTGCGCAGGTAACTAGGGACGTAAACCGGCCTTAATGACGTCATTGTGATTTCAGAACGTTTTTATTGTGTATAATTCACTAAAATAATTCGTAAAATGATATATGTTTTAGCTCTAAAACATCTATAAATCCCCAGAACAAGGTCTGTTTATAATCAATGTAAAAATGCCAACGAACTATTTCGCTCTAAGCTGCACTCCGGTTTTCCCACGTCATGAATGCTAATTGGTTTTGCTTGACCTAATAAATGTAATGGCGTCATCGAAGTAACGAATGTAAAACTGAGGAAAATGACAGATTTACCTCACAAAAGGCAAGTTTTGTGCGATGGATAAATAAAATATGTAGCTAATGTCGTCGCTTAAACTGTTTATGTCCGCTCGGGGGATTTGGCATCTATTGGACTCGGCAGAACCTCGCCCAATAAATGCTCAAATCCCCTCACGGACATAAACAATTTAAGCGACGACACTAGCTACATATTCTATATTTATTATTCGTTTCCTTGTTGCTGGTCGCGTTTGCGATCGTCTCGGCCATTTTGAATTCGTGATACTCATCAACTCGAAACCACGTGATTCCGAGCCGTGTCTGTCTCCAGAAACAACTTAACATAGAACCATCTACATGACTAAAAAGGGGCCTGGCAGCTAGGGGTAATGTTTTAAGATGAAGATAATGGTGCAGGTTAAACAGAGTGACGCTGTCGGGGCCAGGGATGGAAAGGAGGAGCACATAATACGCACACGATTTAATAGCGAAATATACTTAACCAATAAAACAAACGTAAAATAGAGTTGTGAAAGTGTCAGTAGGAAAGCATATACCCATAAGCTAACTAAAGTGTACAAGTGTGTATTTGCCTGGGAAAACGTCGGTACATTGTGCGCATAAGACCGCAAACGGTTGAACACACGTTTTGCCTAAAATTCTTCATATTTGAAGATGGATTTTCTCAAAATATTTCTTTTGATATTTCGTACATAAAATTTAAGAACCATCAAACAATTGGAAATGATAAGACCACTTTTTATACTTTTTTTTGTCAAAAACAAAATCTTTAAACTTACACTGTTTTCCAAGAACTTTTGCAAAAAAAAAATAACGTTTACGCGAGCGCATTTTATATATCCATCGAATAGCATATCTACTTTATTCTTCAGTGTATAATATATGGGTATATGATATTATATAATATACACATAGATAGTGTAACCTTCACTACATGCAGTATTACACGGTATTATTATACACATAGATAGTGTAACCTTCACTACATGCAGTATTACACGGTATTAGTATACACATAGATAGTGTAACCGACGTCCTAATCATCACTAACGCTGAAGGAGTCTCTCTCAGTAAAAACAAGTGCTGAAGGGTACACAGGATTTGAAAATGTGCTGAAGGGTACACAGGGTTTGAAATGTCGTTATAAATGACGTTTACTTTTCGTATCTGTCATGATTTCTATTAGAGAATAATTGTTTACGTTCCAATGAACATTAAAATGAACTGAAAACAAACTGCTAATGGGCGCCAGACTTTCAGAAACACAATTTAGTAACGGTGTTAGGGCCGATCACAAACCCTGTGTACCCTTCAGCATCACTAACGCCAAGTGGGTCCGATGACGTGGGGATTAGGCACACATGCTATCATATATATATATGGTTAAATCAGCAACAATAATGAATTAAATCTCTTAAGTACATTATCATAATTTATTACACTCCTATGCGTGAGTTCCATTGAAAACGCTGTTAATTAAAAATGGTAATGTCACTTGTGAATTATATCATTCCCGGTGACGACATTGACGTTACGTCGCTTACTGATCTAGACTGAATTTTCGATAGTTGATGTTTCTTCATATCGGGACTTTCATGCATTAATTATGTGTGTTTTAATCATATTTGGCGAACCAAATTGATGCAGAAGTGTAATAATTCAATAGAGTAATTACGTTCAATAATTCACTTGAGGCGAGAGACGTTGGGGTTAGAAACTCGTTTCTTACCGACGTCTCTCGCCTCTCGTGAATTATTTAATGTAATTCTCGGAACCAATTGATTACTCTCTATATATCATGCCATACTCTCTATATATCATACCATACAATGGCCATGCACAAAAAGCATCCGCTTATTGCCACACGTTCTCAATGTAACATTTTATAACATATTATATATGGAATATGTATATATGTAAAGATGAATATAATATGTTTATTTCATTTCATAAAAATATGCCGGAACATGTTGCCAGCTGTGTGAGAATATCCGATAATATAATGGGATCAATTGTTACAACATATATAACTTTTATTCCTCCATTCTGGTGAGTGTCAATATGTTACACAAACTATACATGTATCATGATACATACAAAATCCAAGTAAGTGAATATATACAATAACACACATGAGATGCTTGTCCAAACGACATCCTAATTTGTCGATAACATAAAGGTACACAATCATATTCGATGGTCCCCGTGTAATCAGATCCCAACAACAACAATTCTTCAAAACGATGCTTTAATTATCAGAATCGATTAATTATCAAAAATTAATGCTAACCACTGTCAACTGTCAACTAAAAATTTCCAAAACGTGTTATATATCAATATTTTGTTCTACACAATATGGTATCGAGAGTATGTCGGTCGGGCTGGTCGGCTCGTCGATATTCGCTAGGCCGCCACATATTCCAGGAGGTGAAAAATAACAGGTTTCAAAAATCGATATCTGATAACGCAGAGCTTTGATGGACGGGTTCCTCGACACGAATCAAACATGTCTTACACCGGAAGTCAAAGAAATAGTAATTTAGGAGCGTTCATTTGTATTATGTATCTTTAACAGTTCACTTGAAAGTAGAGAGAAACAAAAAGTCAGCTTGTAGTGAAATTGACTATCTAATAGTCGATGAACCTATTTGACAGAAAATCCGATAATCTTCTGATATATTATTAGTTATCTTCGCCAACATCGGGGCTACATGGGGATGTAATACCTTGATGTCGAGTTTGGACCCCGAGGCGGAGCCGAGGAGCTCAAAAAGAAATTGACAGGTATTAAATCGCTATGTACCCCACGATGTTCCCGGAGATAATGATTTTGTCCCCACAACAATAGCCATGCAGCCTTAATTTAAGTTCGCTTTGCAGAGGTTCTCAGATTAATTCACACCAATAAGAATAATTCAGTAGCCGACTTATGGATCCGGCGATTGGTGGACACTGTCAGTTCAAGGGTCATTCATGTACACCCGACGTTTCGCGCGCTCATTTACCCCCGATGTTGGGCACACGTTCTCATATACCCCGCCGTCAAGAGTAACGGGGTCATAGCGATTTTAACGTGGCGTTGCAGCCAATCAGATTAATAGTTACAACAAGATGTGGGGACAAGATCAACTGTTACAACAACATTTATGCGTGGAATTTCTTCACATAATCATCTTCTTTCTTAATCCTTTTATTCATGCAAAAGAAAAACCCTCCAAAAATAAGCAGTGCAATCACAACGCCTACAACTATTAGTATTATCTTGTCCGTCCGCGTTAAGTAGTCGAATCTTCCATCGAAGTTGTAATCCCTGTTTCCTCCTTGACCTCCTTGATCCCCTGGCGTGGTCGATACTGGTGGCGTTTCTAAAAGGGACCATATAGTTTGTTATGAACATGCAGTTAGTGAGGAGGGAGTGATGTTGATAGGGAAACATTGTGGTTAGATGTTACACGTATTGACTGTAAGGGTTTCGGGAAATTTCGTAGGAAGGGATAAGGAATTTTTTTTTTCTTCCAGAGACACTATGTAAACAGACACTATGTAAACAGACACTATGTAAACAGACACTATGTAAACAGACACGATGTAAACGATCAAAATGAAGCCTTGGTACTTGCTATGATGAGAAGATTTATGCTGCCGACAAAAATGTTATGTCTATGGGTTTGGAGCGCCAAATTCTCAATTTTTCCTGGTTTTTTAATTTTGTTTAACCAAATCAATTTTATTTTTTACATTCGACTTACATATTTATTTGTATGAACAGCATAATGATCTGCTGGTTATTTTATGTCCACATACCATTCCATAGGTGTGAAATTTCGAGTGTAAAAAAATACAAATCCGATAATGACAATTTGTCATGTTATTGGAAGTCAGCTTGGATTTCGGCCAATTTAAACACCTTCGCAGGGTCAAATTTTAGTCCAGCGTCCTGATTTGTATTGATGATACCTGTGGTCATCACAAAATAACAAGAAACTAAAGGGGCCGGGTGGAGCCTGGAGCCTGGACTTATTGCCTGAGTAAAATTATTAGTTTCAGATGTATTGTTTCAATACTACAGTAATGCCCTAAATAATCGACTCCTGAACCACAGCAGAATTATGGGTAACTTTTCAGGATTTAGTCGAAAAGAGCTTTCTGATGAATGGCAACAAGCCATATTTCCGACAATAACAGGATAACTCAGCTACCCATAATTCTGCTGTGGTTAAGGAGTCGATTACTTAGGGCATGACTGTAATTGCTATGATCAGTGTGATTATTACCAGGTCAGGCATTAACCCTTTACCCAACAGAAGGGCCCTGTGCCAATGCATTCTCTTATATATGCGAGTCGACCATAGGTCGCCTCGCATATATAAGAGAATGCATTGGCTTAACACATTCAAAATTATAAAATTGTTAAAGAATGTAAGAAAAAATTGTAAAAAGTGTTAAAAAAAGATTTTTTTAGGCCAATGCATTCTCTTATATATGCGAGGCGACCTATGGTCGACTCGCATATATAAGAGAATGCATTGGCACAGGGCATAACTGTAACTATCACAATGTGGTCAAGGAGCCGGTTCCAATGATATCCATATTTGTATGGTTCTATTGAGACAGACCGAAGATATTTTAGGCTGTTGAAGCTTTATTTGGCCGGTTTTGGCCGTTTGTTGGGTAAAGGGTTAGCACACGCGTCATTCTATGATCAGTGTGATTATTACCAGGTCAGGCACATTCTGAATTGCACTATAGTGGTAAATGACCATAACATATTCATGTTTCCTGTATTTGCACCGGGAATACAAAACGGCGCACATGTGCACCAGTGCACAGCAAAATTTCACTCTTAATAATATCGCAGCGAAGGAACAGTCTTCCGACAAAATTCATTCGTTGTGCAATCTCTTGCGCCAGCTTTGTTATTCAATAATATTACTAACATGTTCCTTTCTAAATGACAATAACAGGATAACTCAATCGCTCCTTCATGAACAACATTTAAACTAATTGAATGCTAATTGAGTTGCTTATCGTGTACCGTCATGATTAATCATTCTCCTGGACAAAATATATATGTATAATACCGAATTAGTGCGACACTGATTATTAATAATTTGCGTGAAATATGATTTTGGATTATCCCTCTTTTATCAAATTCACAAAACGATAATAGACCACTATAATAGCGGATTACCACTATAATAGTGGAATTCAGGATGTGCCTGACCTGATTACCAACACTTGTACTTACATGCATGCAGCTACATAACTTAACAATCAACGAGTGTATCAGTGTGGAGAAGGAGGGGTTCAGTACATATAGAGGTTTGACACATGCACCGTATATCGGCATATTCTAGAAGGCTGAACACTTATTTGTCAGATAATGTATCACCAAGAGTGCCGGAAGATCTTGGTGACCTTTTTTTATCAAGAGTGAGAGATTCTTGGTAATTTGCATGTTGCGATTGTTAGATAGTGCTGCTAGCTGGCGAACGTTTGGAATCCGGTAATAATATGGTCTCTCGTAATAATATTGTCTCTCGTAATAATATTGTCTCAGGTATTGTACGCATTTATCTTGGAATTCAATACATAAATAAGATAGAATTACACAAGTGTGTGAACTGGTTAACGTCATTGCACTAGTTTGTTGTGACGCGATGATAAAATGAGAACCAGAGGTTCGAGTTTTGCCTCACGGCAAGACAAACGAATGCAATAACGTTAACATGTTCACAAAACTGTGTTGTTCTTTGTTAATTGCACATTTTGAGGGTGGTAGTTTGTATCCGTACACGCCATGTACACACCCCGTACACACCATGTACACACCCCGTACACACCATGCATAATTAAAGTGAACTTTATAACATTAAAACAATATCACAGATAATAAAATTCTAGTTAATATATGTTCCTTGATAACGTATTCCGTACTGGATGAAAGTCCCAGCTCGGGATTACATGATTTAGGTAAGATTTTGTAAGACCCCCCCACCCTCCCAGTGGTGTCAGTGGTGGTGATGATGGCACATGGCGGTTGTGTTAGGATGACGGTGCATGTGCTGCGTTGGATAAGCTGTGTCAGTTGAAGTGGGTTTTTATGTGGTGGCGTTGGCATAATGGTTAATCGTTGGAAATACAAATGGACGGTTGAGCGTTTCTTCACTGTGTTTGTTTTGTTGGTTGATTAGTTACCTGGGCATGTATCTGCATTGCAAGACTCGGTATGTTCCCCTGACCCAATGCAGACTTCAGTACTAACTCCGGTCCCACACCTTCTGGTGCGCTTATGTGATCCATCTCCACAGGTCCGTGAACACGCGTCCCAAACGGACCATTCGGCCCAATCTACAAAGCAAAAATAATGGACAATATTTTTACACAATTGAAAGAGTAAGAAAAAAATGGTAATTTTTTTTTTTTTAGGCCAATGCATTCTCTTATATATGCGAGGCGACCTATGGTCGACTCGCATATATAAGAGAATGCATTGGCACAGGGCATAACTGTAACTATCACAATGTGGTCAAGGAGCCGGTTCCAATGATATCCATATTTGTATGATTCTATTGAGACAGACCGAAGATATTTTAGGCTGTTGAAGCTTTATTTGGCCGGTTTTGGCCGTTCTGTTGGGTAAAGGGTTAAGCGTGTGCTTCATTGTATATATGCGACTAGTTCTTGTTTTTATACAAACTGTATAATTATGTCAAATGAATTAGAAAAGTCGGTTTCTGATCTTTAATCGGCATGGAATAACAAAGGCGAGTATTGTTAGTCTATTCTGGATATGGTAACATAAAGAGCTTCGGTCTCAATTTTATGAAAATAAAACTGAAAAAAAAGATGGAAAATTGCTTTGACTTTGACAATTGTTTTCAGAGTATACGGAGGTTGTACATAGAGGTATTTCGACATATCTCATTTTATTTATCGTATCTCTCGTTCCAAATTACATATTCATAATGTGAAGGGTTCGACCGAGCCACGTCCGTTCAATTTGAGACCAGAATCAGCAATCAATCAGTTTATATCTCATGAACCTATACATACATAGGTATGGAGATAATAACAGTTACATATATACAATATGTACATATATATAGGCATGTGAACTTCCGGGTGACAAATGTTGTATACATGGATTACATTACATAGCCTTCATCGCTACATATATGTATAATACTGTAACATGTATATGAATATTGTAAATATATATAAGCATATACAGCTAAATAAATTTATTGTATATGATTACGTATACATATTTATAATATATATTAATAACTATGGGTATGCGTATATCGGTACTGTTCTTGCACAAATTATGATACTGTTTGTTCGACCTATTGTCCAGCTGAGTTATTCGGTCATTTCTCGATTTACAAGCTTAATAAATTCGCACAACTTGCGGAGATGTGTTACATTGTCGTCGTTGAGTAAATCACTCATCAATATTGTATTTGGACGTCGGCCAGTTAACATTGGTAACAATCTGCGCCGGGCGTTGGTCATTTTGTTTTTTACATACGAGAAGGTAGTGAAATTCGTCACCAATTAACCTTGTATCGCACAACACGCAAGTGCGGTCATCATGCCGCGGTGGGTGCTGAAATATTTGGCGGAATAGTTTTGTTATTAATTGTACAACATGTGGAGAAGGGCGCCTCGTGTTTGTGTGACACAATGTGTGTAAAAGTGTGATCCCGTTCAAATTAAACTTGCAGTATGATAACTGGATGGAACTGAATGGCTAAATATTCATGGGTCACTCTGTTACGGTGGGGAATCACGTGGTTTCGAGGATGGTGAGTACAACGCATTCAAAATGTGCAAACGCACAAAAACATAATATACGAGGAAATGACACAAAACATAGCATTTTGACTGTTATGAGAATATGCTAGTTTATTTTAAAAACAAGTTGATACTTTATCTGTTCGGAAATACTCATTAGATTTCTATAACATCCTGACCAATGTTGCCAGTCGGAAAAATACATATAGGAGAATCCTTCGACTGACAACTTTGGTCAGATTGATATAGAGCTCACAACTGTGAGTTTGGACACAGATGGAGATCAGCTTTTTTTTCTTCAAATAGTATAACATATGTCGGTAGCTGCCAAAATACTATGTAATATATCATTATCCTAGTTTATCCACAGCTCACTACGTCTATTCAGTACATAAAGCCTGCATAATAAACGTTACGTTTATTACGTCAATGTAGTTTCATTAGGTTAGTACTACTTTTATGACGTAATTTGGTATGCAAATTGCGCAGGTAACTAGGGACGTCAACCGGCCTTAATGACGTCATTGTGATTTCAGAACGTTTTTATTGTGTATAATTCACTAAAATAATTCGTAAAATGATATATGTTTTAGCTCTAAAACATCTATAAATCCCCAGAACAAGGTCTGTTTATAATCAATGTAAAAATGCCAACGAACTATTTCGCTCTAAGCTGCACTCCGGTTTTCCCACGTCATGAATGCTAATTGGTTTTGCTTGACCTAATAAATGTAATGGCGTCATCGAAGTAACGAATGTAAAACTGAGGAAAATGACAGATTTACCTCACAAAAGGCAAGTTTTGTGCGATGGATAAATAAAATATGTAGCTAATGTCGTCGCTTAAACTGTTTATGTCCGCTCGGGGGATTTGGCATCTATTGGACTCGGCAGAACCTCGCCCAATAAATGCTCAAATCCCCTCACGGACATAAACAATTTAAGCGACGACACTAGCTACATATTCTATATTTATTATTCGTTTCCTTGTTGCTGGTCGCGTTTGCGATCGTCTCGGCCATTTTGAATTCGTGATACTCATCAACTCGAAACCACGTGATTCCGAGCCGTGTCTGTCTCCAGAAACAACTTAACATAGAACCATCTACATGACTAAAAAGGGGCCTGGCAGCTAGGGGTAATGTTTTAAGATGAAGATAATGGTGCAGGTTAAACAGAGTGACGCTGTCGGGGCCAGGGATGGAAAGGAGGAGCACATAATACGCACACGATTTAATAGCGAAATATACTTAACCAATAAAACAAACGTAAAATAGAGTTGTGAAAGTGTCAGTAGGAAAGCATATACCCATAAGCTAACTAAAGTGTACAAGTGTGTATTTGCCTGGGAAAACGTCGGTACATTGTGCGCATAAGACCGCAAACGGTTGAACACACGTTTTGCCTAAAATTCTTCATATTTGAAGATGGATTTTCTCAAAATATTTCTTTTGATATTTCGTACATAAAATTTAAGAACCATCAAACAATTGGAAATGATAAGACCACTTTTTAGACTTTTTTTTGTCAAAAACAAAATCTTTAAACTTACACTGTTTTCCAAGAACTTTTGCAAAAAAAAAATAACGTTTACGCGAGCGCATTTTATATATCCATCGAATAGCATATCTACTTTATTCTTCAGTGTATAATATATGGGTATATGATATTATATCGTGCAATTAAAAATTCAACTCAATTATGACATAAATTAAGCTCCCTCTTAATTTGTATATAGGTTTCCTTGTATATATGTACATGTATGTGCTCTAATTTAGCACTTTGTTGTAGTATTGAGTCATTATATAAATCAAATGGCCAAGACAATAAGATATTTTGTTATCTGATTGTTTGGTGAAATTATTAATTATTCCTTCAGTTCGTGTTACCCAATGAGTGTGGTCGTTGAAGTATTGGACCTAGAACAAATTGTTGACAAGCTGTTTTTTGTTTGTGTCGGCATAATGTGGCGAACAACATATCCAATATCCGCTAAAATTCGCTTCGGGGAAAATTCTCTATTCAAGATGGTGTCCAAGATGGCAATCCAGAACTGGATTTTTTTCAGACGAAACTGATTAATGGTAACATACAGGTCCGAGTGGGTTTCGTTGTTACTGGGACGATATCTGATACAATTTAGGAAATATATATATATATATATATATGTGTGCTCAATTGTGACGTCATTATAAAATGGCCGTCAACATGGCTGCCGATATCTTCAAAACAGAAAGTAATGTGTTAACGTCTAAAATGTATTACAATCCACTGTTTTGGTTTACCTTTAACAACTTGTCATATTATATATGCAACGAAGATGACGATATATGAATATCGAGAATTGTCGGTGGATAGATGCAGAGACAGTCTTTATTGAAAATGTCTTGCAGATATTGTTTATATGTAGGCATTAACTTTGCCAGTTATTTATGTGGTACCTGCACATATACATAACCTTGAATCAGTGAATACTAAGTCAGCTCGGGGTCGTTTATATGTTTATATATAAGGAGTGTACATGCGTCACACAAACATTACAATTGTCGTGTCGTATACATTAAAACAAATCACATGACTGCATGCTGGTTGCAGAATGCGTGGAATCAGCAATGGGCCAACGAAATGAACAGGAATTTGCTACTTCACAACTTTCGATGAACTCCTATGTGAAAATGAACAATTGAATTATTGATTTATAAAGCGTTATTATAAATAAATCGTTTCATTTTATACCAATTGTGTTGGTTAACTAAATGAAAACCAATTATTACGTCATGACATGTTTCATGACGTCAAAGGGTCATTTTGGCTTTGCTGTTCAGGATCCAGAAAAGACTGAACATGTTGTTTCCAGACTGATTTCACAACATTATACTAGACATATGCACATTGCATATACACAGACACGCTTCAATTACTATAAACAGTGTCATTCACAAAGGACATACCGGTACGGTATCCGTTTTAAACCTCATATCTATTACCATGCGCTCGTCCCAAAATAGGTTCTTGATTAATTGCACGAGCCGTCGCAAGATTCTTACTATTAACATTATATATCATTATATTGTTGTATTATGCCATGCATTCTATCATAATAGTGTACTAACCAGAACAGGCGAAAGTATTACAGTTCTGTCTCACTCTGAGTGGCTCGGGACCGTTATATTATGCCATGCATTCTATCATATTGTACTAACCAGAACAGGCGAAAGTATTACAGTTCTGTCTCACTCTGAGTGGCTCGGGACATGTTATATTATGCCATGCATACTATCATAATAGTGTACTAACCAGAACAGGCGAACGTATTACAGTTCTGTCTCACTCTGAGTGGCTCGAGACATGTTATATTATGCCATGCATTCTATCATAATAGTGTACTAACCAGAACAGGCGAACGTATTACAGTTCTGCCTCACTCTGAGTGGCTCGAGACATGTTATATTATGCCATGCATTCTATCATAATAGTGTAATAACCAGAACAGGCGAACGTATTACAGTTCTGTCTCACTCTGAGTGGCTCGAGACATGTTATATTATGCCATGCATTCTATCATAATAGTGTACTAACCAGAACAGGCGAAAGTATTACAGTTCTGCCTCACTCTGAGTGGCTCGAGACATGTTATATTATGCCATGCATTCTATCATAATAGTGTAATAACCAGAACAGGCGAACGTATTACAGTTCTGTCTCACTCTGAGTGGCTCGAGACATGTTATATTATGCCATGCATTCTATCATAATAGTGTACTAACCAGAACAGGCGAACGTATTACAGTTCTGCCTCACTCTGAGTGGCTCGGGACATGTTATATTATGCCATGCATACTATCATAATAGTGTACTAACCAGAACAGGCGAACGTATTACAGTTCTGCCTCACTCTGAGTGGCTCGAAACATGTTATATTATGCCATGCATTCTATCATAATAGTGTACTAACCAGAACAGGCGAAAGTATTACAGTTCTGTCTCACTCTGAGTGGCTCGAGACATGTTATATTATGCCATGCATTCTATCATAATAGTGTACTAACAAGAACAGGTGAAAGTATTACAGTTCTGTCTCACTCTGAGTGGCTCGAGACATGTTATAATATGCCATGCATTCTATCATATTGTACTAACCAGAACAGGCGAAAGTATTACAGTTCTGTCTCACTCTGAGTGGCTCGGGACATGTTATATTATGCCATGCATTCTATCATAATAGTGTACTAACCAGAACAGGCGAAAGTATTACAGTTCTGTCTCACTCTGAGTGGCTCGAGACATGTTATATTATGCCATGCATTCTATCATAATAGTGTACTAACCAGAACAGGCGAAAGTATTACAGTTCTGTCTCACTCTGAGTGGCTCGGGACATGTTATATTATGCCATGCATTCTATCATAATAGTGTACTAACCAGAACAGGCGAAAGTATTACAGTTCTGTCTCACTCTGAGTGGCTCGAGACATGTTATATTATGCCATGCATTCTATCATAATAGTGTACTAACAAGAACAGGTGAAAGTATTACAGTTCTGTCTCACTCTGAGTGGCTCGAGACATGTTATATTATGCCATGCATTCTATCATAATAGTGTACTAACCAGAACAGGCGAAAGTATTACAGTTCTGTCTCACTCTGAGTGGCTCGGGACATGTTATATTATGCCATGCATTCTATCATAATAGTGTACTAACAAGAACAGGCGAAAGTATTACAGTTCTGTCTCACTCTGAGTGGCTCGGGACATGTTATATTATGCCATGCATGCTATCATAATAGTGTACTAACCAGAACAGGCGAAAGTATTACAGTTCTATCTCACTCTGAGTGGCTCGAGACATGTTATATTATGCCATGCATTCTATCATAATAGTGTACTAACCAGAACAGGCGAAAGTATTACAGTTCTGTCTCACTATGTGTGGCTCGAGACATGTTATATTATGCCATGCATTCTATCCTATTGTACTAACAAGAACAGGTGAAAGTATTACAGTTCTGTCTCACTCTGAGTGGCTCGAGACTTGTTATATTATGCCATGCATTCTATCATAATAGTGTACTAACCAGAACAGGCGAAAGTATTACAGTTCTGTCTCACTCTGAGTGGCTCGGGACCGTTATATTATGCCATGCATTCTATCATAATAGTGTAC
This sequence comes from Siphonodentalium dalli, assembly GCA_032622095.1. Lineage (NCBI taxonomy): Eukaryota > Metazoa > Mollusca > Scaphopoda > Gadilida > Siphonodentaliidae > Siphonodentalium > Siphonodentalium dalli. The sequence goes on from CP136063.1 coordinate 286,742,330, forward strand.
TAACAAGAACAGGTGAAAGTATTACAGTTCTGTCTCACTCTGAGTGGCTCGAAACATGTTATATTATGCCATGCACTCTATCATAATAGTGTACTAACCAGAACAGGCGAAAGTATTACAGTTCTGTCTCACTCTGAGTGGCTCGGGACATGTTATATTATGCCATGCATTCTATCATAATAGTGTACTAACAAGAACAGGTGAAAGTATTACAGTTCTGTCTCACTCTGAGTGGCTCGGGACATGTTATATTATGCCATGCATTCTATCATAATAGTGTACTAACAAGAACAGGTGAAAGTATTACAGTTCTGTCTCACTCTGAGTGGCTCGAAACATGTTATATTATGCCATGCATTCTATCATATTGTACTAACAAGAACAGGCGAAAGTATTACAGTTCTGTCTCACTCTGAGTGGCTCGAGACATGTTATATTATGCCATGCATTCTATCATAATAGTGTACTAACAAGAACAGGTGAAAGTATTACAGTTCTGTCTCACTCTGAGTGGCTCGAAACATGTTATATTATGCCATGCACTCTATCATATTGTACTAACAAGAACAGGCGAAAGTATTACAGTTCTGTCTCACTCTGAGTGGCTCGAGACGTGTTATATTATGCCATGCATTCTATCATAATAGTGTACTAACAAGAACAGGTGAAAGTATTACAGTTCTATCTCACTCTGAGTGGCTCGGGACATGTTATATTATGCCATGCATTCTATCATAATAGTGTACTAACAAGAACAGGTGAAAGTATTACAGTTCTGTCTCACTCTGAGTGGCTCGATCGAGACATGTTATATTATGCCATGCATTCTATCATATTGTACTAACAAGAACAGGTGAAAGTATTACAGTTCTGTCTCACTCTGAGTGGCTCGAGACATGTTATATTATGCCATGCATTCTATCATAATAGTGTACTAACAAGAACAGGTGAAAGTATTACAGTTCTGTCTCACTCTGAGTGGCTCGAGACATGTTATATTATGCCTTGCATTCTATCATAATAGTGTACTAACCAGAACAGGCGAAAGTATTACAGTTCTGTCTCACTCTGAGTGGCTCGAGACATGTTATATTATGCCTTGCATTCTATCATAATAGTGTACTAACCAGAACAGGCGAAAGTATTACAGTTCTGTCTCACTCTGAGTGGCTCGAGACATGTTATATTATGCCTTGCATTCTATCATAATAGTGTACTAACCAGAACAGGCGAAAGTATTACAGTTCTGTCTCACTCTGAGTGGCTCGGGACATGTTATATTATGCCATGCATGCTATCATAATAGTGTACTAACCAGAACAGGCGAAAGTATTACAGTTCTATCTCACTCTGAGTGGCTCGAGACATGTTATATTATGCCATGCATGCTATCATAATAGTGTACTAACCAGAACAGGCGAAAGTATTACAGTTCTGTCTCACTCTGAGTGGCTCGGGACCGTTATATTATGCCATGCATTCTATCATAATAGTGTACTAACAAGAACAGGTGAAAGTATTACAGTTCTGTCTCACTCTGAGTGGCTCGAGACATGTTATATTATGCCATGCATTCTATCATAATAGTGTACTAACCAGAACAGGCGAAAGTATTACAGTTCTGTCTCACTCTGAGTGGCTCGGGACCGTTATATTATGCCATGCATTCTATCATAATAGTGTACTAACAAGAACAGGTGAAAGTATTACAGTTCTGTCTCACTCTGAGTGGCTCGAGACATGTTATATTATGCCATGCATTCTATCATAATAGTGTACTAACCAGAACAGGCGAAAGTATTACAGTTCTGTCTCACTCTGAGTGGCTCGGGACATGTTATATTATGCCATGCATTCTATCATAATAGTGTACTAACAAGAACAGGTGAAAGTATTACAGTTCTGTCTCACTCTGAGTGGCTCGGGACATGTTATATTATGCCATGCATTCTATCATAATAGTGTACTAACAAGAACAGGTGAAAGTATTACAGTTCTGTCTCACTCTGAGTGGCTCGAGACATGTTATATTATGCCATGCATTCTATCATATTGTACTAACAAGAACAGGTGAAAGTATTACAGTTCTGTCTCACTCTGAGTGGCTCGAGACATGTTATATTATGCCATGCATTCTATCATAATAGTGTACTAACCAGAACAAGCGAAAGTATTACAGTTCTGTCTCACTCTGAGTGGCTCGGGACCGTTATATTATGCCATGCATTCTATCATAATAGTGTACTAACAAGAACAGGTGAAAGTATTACAGTTCTGTCTCACTCTGAGTGGCTCGAGACATGTTATATTATGCCATGCATTCTATGATAATAGTGTACTAACAAGAACAGGCGAAAGTATTACAGTTCTGTCTCACTCTGAGTGGCTCGGGACATGTTATATTATGCCATGCATTCTATCATAATAGTGTACTAACAAGAACAGGTGAAAGTATTACAGTTCTGTCTCACTCTGAGTGGCTCGAAACATGTTATATTATGCCATGCATTCTATCATATTGTACTAACAAGAACAGGCGAAAGTATTACAGTTCTGTCTCACTCTGAGTGGCTCGAGACATGTTATATTATGCCATGCATTCTATCATAATAGTGTACTAACAAGAACAGGTGAAAGTATTACAGTTCTATCTCACTCTGAGTGGCTCGGGACATGTTATATTATGCCATGCATTCTATCATAATAGTGTACTAACAAGAACAGGTGAAAGTATTACAGTTCTGCCTCGCTCTGAGTGGCTCGAGACATGTTATATTATGCCATGCATTCTATCATATTGTACTAACAAGAACAGGCGAAAGTATTACAGTTTTCTCTCACTCTGATTGGCTCGAGACATGTTATATTATGCCATGCATTCTATCATAATAGTGTACTAACCAGAACAGGTGAAAGTATTACAGTTCTGTCTCACTCTGAGTGGCTCGAGACATGTTATATTATGCCATGCATTCTATCATAATAGTGTACTAACCAGAACAGGCGAAAGTATTACAGTTCTGTCTCACTCTGAGTGGCTCGAGACATGTTATATTATGCCATGCATTCTATCATAATAGTGTACTAACCAGAACAGGCGAAAGTATTACAGTTCTGTCTCACTCTGATTGGCTCGAGACATGTTATATTATGCCATGCATTCTATCATAATAGTGTACTAACCAGAACAGGCGAAAGTATTACAGTTCTGTCTCACTCTGAGTGGCTCGAGACATGTTATATTATGCCATGCATTCTATCATAATAGTGTACTAACCAGAACAGGCGAAAGTATTACAGTTCTGTCTCACTCTGAGTGGCTCGAGACATGTTATATTATGCCATGCATTCTATCATATTGTACTAACCAGAACAGGCGAAAGTATTACAGTTCTGTCTCACTCTGAGTGGCTCGGGACCGTTATATTATGCCATGCATTCTATCATATTGTACTAACAAGAACAGGCGAAAGTATTACAGTTCTGTCTCACTCTGAGTGGCTCGAGACATGTTATATTATGCCATGCATTCTATCATAATAGTGTACTAACCAGAACAGGCGAAAGTGTTACAGTTCTGTCTCACTCTGAGTGGCTCGAGACATGTTATATTATGCCATGCATTCTATCATAATAGTGTACTAACCAGAACAGGCGAAAGTATTACAGTCTGTCTCACTCTGAGTGGCTCGAGACATGTTATATTATGCCTTGCATTCTATCATATTGTACTAACCAGAACAGGCGAAAGTATTACAGTTCTGTCTCACTCTGAGTGGCTCGAGACATGTTATATTATGCCTTGCATTCTATCATATTGTACTAACCAGAACAGGCGAAAGTATTACAGTTCTGTCTCACTCTGAGTGGCTCGAGACATGTTATATTATGCCTTGCATTCTATCATATTGTACTAACCAGAACAGGCGAAAGTATTACAGTTCTGTCTCACTCTGAGTGGCTCGAGACATGTTATATTATGCCATGCATTCTATCATAATAGTGTACTAACCAGAACAGGCGAAAGTATTACAGTTCTGTCTCACTCTGAGTGGCTCGAGACATGTTATATTATGCCATGCATACTATCATAATATTGTACTAACCAGAACAGGCGAAAGTATTACAGTTCTGTCTCACTCTGAGTGGCTCGAGGCATGTTATATTATGCCATGCATTCTATCATAATAGTGTACTAACCAGAACAGGCGAAAGTATTACAGTTCTGTCTCACTCTGAGTGGCCCGGGACCGTTATATTATGCCATGCATTCTATCATAATAGTGTACTAACCAGAACAGGCGAAAGTATTACAGTTCTTTCTCACTCTGAGTGGCTCGGGACATGTTATATTAAGCCTAGCATTCTATAATATTGTACTAACCAGATCAGGCGAAAGTATTACAGTTCTGTCTCACTCTGAGTGGCTCGAGACATGTTATATTATGCCATGCATTCTATCATAATAGTGTACTAACCAGAACAGGCGAAAGTATTACAGTTCTGTCTCACTCTGAGTGGCTCGAGACATGTTATATTATGCCATGCATTCTATCATAATAGTGTACTAACCAGTACAGGCGAAAGTATTACAGTTCTGTCTCACTCTGAGTGGCTCGAGACATGTTATATTATGCCATGCATTCTATCATAATAGTGTACTAACCAGAACAGGCGAAAGTATTACAGTTCTTTCTCACTCTGAGTGGCTCGGGACATGTTATATTAAGCCTAGCATTCTATAATATTGTACTAACCAGATCAGGCGAAAGTATTACAGTTCTGTCTCACTCTGAGTGGCTCGAGACATGTTATATTATGCCATGCATTCTATCATAATAGTGTACTAACCAGAACAGGCGAAAGTATTACAGTTCTGTCTCACTCTGAGTGGCTCGAGACATGTTATATTATGCCATGCATTCTATCATAATAGTGTACTAACCAGTACAGGCGAAAGTATTACAGTTCTGTCTCACTCTGAGTGGCTCGAGACATGTTATATTATGCCATGCATTCTATCATAATAGTGTACTAACCAGAACAGGCGAAAGTATTACAGTTTTCTCTCACTCTGAGTGGCTCGGGACATGCTGCTAATTTGCACGATCTCGTTCTGCTATGCTCGCCAGAATCACAAGGCTTGTTGCACTCGGACCATTCCTCCCATGGTGTATAATCACCCTGATCTATAATGATAAGCATACTCAATCATATCAGTCCCATGGTGTATAATCACCCTGATCTATAATGATAAGCATACTCAATCATAGCACTCCCATGGTGTATAATCACCCTGATCTATAATGATAAGCATACTCAATCATATCAGTCCCATGATGTGTAATAACCCTGATCTATAATGATAAGCATACTCAATCATATCAGTCCCATGATGTGTAATAACCCTGATCTATAATGATAAGCATACTCAATCATATCAGTCCCATGATGTGTAATAACCCTGATCTATAATGATAAGCATACTCAATCATATCAGTCCCATGGTGTATAATCACCCTGATCTATAATGATAAGCATACTCAATCATAGCACTCCCATGGTGTATAATCACCCTGATCTATAATGATAAGCATACTCAATCATATCAGTCCCATGATGTGTAATAACCCTGATCTATAATGATAAGCATACTCAATCATATCAGTCCCATGGTGTATAATCACCCTGATCTATAATGATAAGCATACTCAATCATATCAGTCCCATGATGTGTAATAACCCTGATCTATAATGATAAGCATACTCAATCATATCAGTCCCATGGTGTATAATCACCCTGATCTATAATGATAAGCATACTCAATCATAGCACTCCCATGGTGTATAATCACCCTGATCTATAATGATAAGCATACTCAATCATATCAGTCCCATGATGTGTAATAACCCTGATCTATAATGATAAGCATACTCAATCATATCAGTCCCATGATGTATAATCACCCTGATCTATAATGATAAGCATACTCAATCATAGCGTAGGATATGTTAGGGTATAGATTACCAATATACAGAACTAGCTGAAACAGGCCCCATGCTATTTTATATCATATGCTACTTCAATATATCCTCGGGCAAACACTGATATTATACAATTATCGCATGGTTTCGAGGTTGACATGAGGAATTGTCAACCCGAGGAAGTTAATATTCACCAACGCCGTAGACCGAGGTGAATATTGACTTCCAAGAGCTGACATAGGAATTGGGGAAAGAAACTTATGACCATATAATAATGGTTCATATTGAACTTATTTGGTCCTGATATTAGCCCATAGTGGACTTATACTCATTATGCTGTTGGATGGCGAAGCTACAGTGAGAACACATCTATAAAGAGCTCACATCTGGTGCTGAAATAGGCCCATAGTGAGCGTATTTGTTTTTTTTTTAGTTATTTATTTAATTAAAGTTTTTTAATTAATAATTTTGAAAAACTAACACGGTTATAACCTCCGCCAGGGTACCCCGAGTCACGACACCAAATTTGGTTGAAATTGGTCTTGGGGTATGTGAGAAATATCCGAACAGACAGACGGACAGACGGACTGACAGACATATCCTACTATTTGATATAGATAGATATTAAACACACATACATGTAGCAGAGTAAAACCAAGTTATAATAATAAACTAATGGATAATGTCTATATATTGTTTAACCCTTTCAGTGCCAGGTCCGATTTTTGTATCAACCCATATACCCTGTACCAATGCATTCTCTTATATATGCGAGTCGACCTAATATGGTCGACTCGCATATATAGGAGAATGCATTGGCCTAACAATTTTTCATCATTTGTTATTATTTTTTACAATTTTTTACAATTTTAATAAGTTTTTCTTATATTCTTTAACAGACTTATTTTGTAGGTTTAGTGCCAGGGAATCTTACATTTTTCATGGGCATCAAAATTATTACTATGAATACTTGGTGATAGTTTTGAGTTATAACATGCCCCTAAGGTTTTAACCAGTTTGTTTTTAAATTCGCTATAGCATGCTTAAGCATACCCAAAACAAATTCAACCCCCAAAAAACTGGCACTCTACATACCGTAAATTAGGGCCGATGAGATCGGCCCCTGGCACCAAAAATAAATTCGAAAATATATATATATTTTTTTATTTTTTAGGGCCGATTTTACAGACCGTAAATTAGTGCCGATGAGATCGGCCCCTGGCACTGGAAGGGTTAATCACATGAGTCCCTAAGCACTTGAACAGTTACATTATTTCCCCAGTTGTTGGTCAATTCCCAGTCTAATTATTGCGGCCATTTTATATGCAATTCACCAGAAGGGTTCGCTATTTCATGGGAATATTACAGTTACATAGTTCTTGTTTTATCAAAATACCTGCATAACTATCTCGCTGTATAACTCGGAAAGCAGTACGAAGCCACAATATACAAAACAGTAGTTAACAAGAAAATCAATGTCAGAAATGGTAACGCGCTCAAGATCATATATTACATACCCATGATTGTAATTATAGAATATAAAATATATTGGTAATTTGGTTTCGCAAATGACCAACTCAGAATTCCGTTAAAATAAACGAAATTGAAATTCCCAAACTACACCTTTTACCGGACTCGGCATCCGGCTCGCAGTTCAACTTTTAATCCTTCCAAAAAATTCCCATTCTATAAATAAAACACCCATGTTGATGGATGTGCCCAGGCGAAACAAGAATCTCTACATTAGTATACACACGGCGCGCGTAATTTCATTATGTTTGTTTTATACAGGTATCGGGTTTACCAAGAAGGTATATATATGAAGTTATATACTGTAAATTTCCACGGTTATTATTTAGTGATTGCAACATGATAGGTATATACTCACTATTATACGAATACCCTGCACCAATTCTTTATATATATGCCTAATATATACGCCGTTGTCAGGTTACAATAAACCAAATAATTTACATAGACCTCAGTGTTAACCATGCTGGTCTGTATTCGCATGAACGCGTTGACCCTTCATGTGTATCAACAATTAAAGAACGTCCCTTTTAAGCACATGAAAATGTGCCCAAAAGTTATTGTCAACGTATTTCTTCACACTACAGACGTCACACTACCCTTAAAGGGATACTCTACTCAAATGTTGTTGGTTTCTATGGACTCTGAATCATAGAATAAGGTAACCAGATTTCGATTATTTGAAAGTCTGTTGAGTACGAAGTAATGTTACGGATGGCAGATTAGTCGGAATGCGAAAATACAAATTGTCGTTATCGAGTAATTTTTGTACAGTTTTCAAGCAAATGTATCAAATAAATGTTATATTATATGCATACTAGTCCCATATATTCATTTAAGTTATTGTATGGTCACCAGTCAGTGAGTGGCTTGAGTTCACGCCCCGTATCAATATAATTTTTTACACGATCATGTGTGCCACACGTTGCCCAATCCACTATCCGTTAATTAATGTGATTACGTCTTGTACATGGAAATTTATTTCAAATCATTAACTTTGATTTTAAGATAACCTATTAACCTGAACGTTTACAGAATATATCTTCGACTCAAATTAGTTATTTTTCTATATATGATCGATAATAGATCGTTGTTATCACTGGAATTTATTGAAAACGGCGTGCAGTACCCCTTTAAAAAGGAGAAAAAAATGACAATGAAAAAAAATACCAACCCTCCCATAAATTTGTTGACCATTTGACCGTGTGTCTTTATTTGACGTTTCTCGTCGGGAAACACTGCATTGTTCCGTACACTTTTCGTCCATGTATTATTGACCATTCAACGGCCAGGATGCTTTAAAGATATGGGCGGCGTTGGCGGGGGGTATGCTGTTACAATATTCACCTCCGTCAAAAACCGCCATAAACAGAAGGAATAGTAAGATATATACATACCTTGTTCTTATACCAATCAGAAATATGTCATAAACAGTATTTTATTGTCAATTGTTTTCCCTTTGTTATGTAAAAAGCAAAAAAACGTTACATTTCCTGACTTTTGTTTCTATCCGGATATGGTAAACATAAAGAGCGTTATTTGTTACTGTTTTCCTGATATGGAAATAATAAAGAGCGTTTGTATCATTTGTGTGTGATTAACCAATAGAATTGCGCTGCATTATGTAAACAGAAGCAAAACTTCTGTAACACGAGCAGGCACTTGTTTACGTACACCATCGTGCGTCTTGGCGACAATATACTATTTACGCGCTGATTATGTTTGGCATATGAACAAAACTATATATTTTTTAATATTCCTTCTGTTGATGGCGATTTGAACAAATATGAATATTTCTGCAACGAACGCCGCCCGTGCGTTTAATACTGATACAAGCTATATGTCCCAGGGGAAATCACTCTACTAATTTGTAATTGTGTATTATAACCGTCACCATACTAAGCGCGGTTGCCAGTGGCCACATGTCAGGATCATTGCGCAGTGTGACAGTTTGTTGGTACGTGGAGTGTAAAATCAGAGGGTTTCAATCTAAACATCTCTAATATATAAACTATTGGATTACCTGGGCATGACTCTGGGTTGCAGCCTATGCTGTGTTGTAGATCCCCTACACAGTTCTTCCCTCCGTACAGAGGTCCAATGCATGTTCGGGCTTGCGCTTGAGATCCGCCGTCACACGTGACTGAACAAGCACCGTGTTCTCCCCAAGCCCCCCATACGCCATCGACTGGAATGGATGCAATGAGTTATATATACATGTGATTGTACCACTATAGTTCACACCAATGAGTAATATATACATGTGATTGTACCACTATAGTTCACACCTTTACAGTCAACTGTTTATTTCTCCCGTTCCACGAGAACATTGGGTTACAGAAGAAAATAGTTACTTTTAATCCGTCCCAAAAATTCCCATTTCTATAAATAAAACGCCCATGGCACATGTATACCAAGAATCAGCGAAACATTATACACGCGGAACGCGAAATAAATAAAAATGCCGAAACCGAAATATAAGGGTGCAGTTCGTGAGGTTGGGACTGAGATACACTGAAAATTTTGTTGACTCAAATGTCTACAAAAGAAGTTGAGTGATAATTTGCTGAGTGATTTGTATTCAGTGGTTGAGTATAATGCGTACTCAACAATGACAAACCGGGATATCTGTTTCTGATTTAATCAACACGTTGACTAAAAGTTGTAGCAACAATAACTCAATTTAAAACACTGTGTATCGATAATGGTAATCATTTCGAGATGTTTAATATATACGTTGCCCCATAGTTTCTGGATATATAACTGCAACATACAGATGGGAGAAGATGACCGATATAGGTATCTCATAACTGCATAAGTTCCTAACCTCGATCACTAAAGCGAAACCATTTTGAATATGATGTTCAAATTGTATATATAATTGTATGTATAATTGTATGTATACACCTTATTTGGCTTTGATATAGAGTTACAGCATGTCGTAAAACCGAGAAGTCCGCAGCCGGGAGGTCCGCAGCCGGGAGGTCCGCAGCCGGGAGTTAGCGTGGGAGGTCCACAGCCGGGAGTTAGCGTGGGAGATCCGCAGCCGGGAGTTAGCGTACTGGCCTCTCGTGCTAGCGGACTGAGGATCGAAACATGGACAGGGTATTCTAACAAAAAATCAGAACTAGGTCTGATACCAAGTTTGTCAGGCTGAAAAGTCTCATTCGAGATAATTGAAAAAATGCGGACCCCCCCCCCCATTACAACATTTGTCCAGGTATGTTGTCGTAGCTGCAGTATGCCGTCCTGACTGGCATATCATTCACACCTGTTTATACACATTACCGCTGTACTTCGAACCCAACTCGATTCATGATCCATTTCGGAATTCGCGTAGAAAAACGTACTGTGAAATCTTCGTACCAAAAAACTAAATTGTTTAGTGTAATCTTGATATCCCCATTGCACCGGAGACATGCATATAGTTTGTGTATATATCTTCATATCCTTTTGTAAATATCACTCTGTATTTCTCAATATTCATTTGTAATTATGAGAATAAAGCATCAATCAATCCGATCGGGTGCGGATATTAATGGCTGACCCGTGTACACGCCTCGGTATGTGCACATTAAAGTCGCACATGGTTATACAGTTACTCGACCGTGGTAGCTACCTGGACCTCCGCCTAATATTCAGTAAATTGAAGAAATCGGAGTAATATGTAGAAGATATGTAGAGGTATTACTCGGATATGTAGATGTATTACTCGGAGTAATATGTAGAAGATATGTAGAGGTATTACTCGGAGTAATATGTAGAAGATATGTAGATGTATTACTCGGATTTGTGATGTAGTAAAATGATATTACTCTGTTTAAGGCAAATTTTAAACGATAATCACCTATTTCGATATCAAGCAGTTCTGGGCAAAATGTCATATCTAATTAATAACACCAATTAATAAATACCACTCAAAATCCAAGGACGTGATATGTAATACCGCGTCGTATTATATGTCAGGGTGTATACATGCATGATATGTTTTTATCTTAACAGCATTAATCTGAATGGCATCAAAATTATATCTCTGACAGCCCCCAATGCCATTGTGGAAATCCATGCGAAGATACTTACCACTTCCTCTGGGCGTGTCCCCTATTCCACACCGAAAGAATGGAAATGTGTCAAAAATTATACCAAGAAGGACTGAAAATTACACATATCAACGATTTACTTCTCGGAATTCCCTCAAATAGAAGAAACAAAATTCTCTTCAAAATAGTCCATCGATATATAACATCGACTAAACGATTCGAAGTCGGATAATCAAACGCATTTCAGAATAGCCACAAAAAAGCAAATTAGTCACAAAATCGGTTTTGGCACCTCCCACCCCAAACTCCAAACCCACTCATTTGTAAATGTAAATATGTTTAACCTACATATGATTTTGAATCTTTCCTTCGCCATTTTGTATGAATAATATTATTGTAAACAGGGAGAGGGGCAAAGTAAGTTTTGTAACTTGTTCCCAATCCCTTTTGTATTATTCGATATACAAATAAAATATGTTTAAAGTACCCTAAAAAAATAAAATCTGATGGCATATTAATTCCAAATCTGAGTAATATTCAACATTACATTGCTCGTATGTGATTTGGACTGGTTTGGAATTTGAACCATCCATGGATTCAACTTCGCGACCACGTAGTACAGGATTTCTTATTATGTGCTTTCATGAATATCTCTACTTCTTTATTATCCTTAGTGACTTTTCGATTAAAACATATGCGGAACTCGTTGCTTTGAAATACGGTAATATTATTGCTCCTTACAGTATATGACCATGTTAATTGTTTTATATGATTTCATCCCGTGAGCTGTCGAAAATGCTAATAAAGTTTATTCCATTCTATGAATTTTAGGATTGCTTTTGTATTCATTTGTTTTCATATAACCGGATATGTAATCAAAACGAGGATGTAAAACGCATATTTCAGTGTGTTTTGCTATATACAACACATAAGGTAAGTACATAATTGAGAGGAGTTTTGACTAAGTTGCCGGTGCTTGTCTCCCGATCCCGTTACCAATGACAAATATATTTCACGGGCATATTCTGTTGGCAAATAACCAGGTGTGTTGATTAGTACATGTACATGCATATGTATTGAATAGTCCACTGCATCTGGATTTATCCATGTACTATCAAGATTATATATCTTCTCATTATATTCGAGTTTGCGAATGTATGTCTGTTCGTTTGTTCGATATAGAAGAATTAACCAGAAGACACTCTAGAAGATTCATAATGGGTCAGACAGGGGTAACATATTTACGAAGAAGTTAACGGTGCATGTTTCTATAGGGTGGAAAAGGGAGGTGTACCAAATTCAATGGAAATGTTTTTTTGTCGTAGATTTCCACCAACGTTATGAATAGTCATCACCATATACATGTAGGAAATCTAATGTCGTGAGTTAAAAATGCCTAAGTGGCATCGCCGGAGTCAGGGATGGGTGTTGTGGAGGGCGACACATTCTTTAAAAATGTTGTTGCCAATCTTTCCCAAACATACAGTGCATGCTCTCTATGGTAGGGAATTTAATGGTGTATGTGATCGGTGATAGCAATGTTCTCTATGGTAGGGAATTTAACGGTGCATGTGGTCGGTGATAGCTATGCTCTCTATGGTAGGAGATTTAATGGTGTATGTGATCGGTGATAGCTATGTTCTCTATGGTATGGCATTTAATGGTGTATGTGATCGGTGATAGCTATGCTCTCTATGGTATGGCATTTAATGGTGTATGTGATCGGTGATAGCTATGCTCTCTATGGTATGGCATTTAATGGTGTATGTGATCGGTGATAGCTATGCTCTCTATGGTATGGCATTTAATGGTGTATGTGATCGGTGATAGCTATGCTCTCTATGGTAGGGAATTTAATGGTGTATGTGATCCGGTGATAGCTATGCTCTCTATGGTAGGGAATTTAATGGTGTATGTGATCGGTGATAGCTATGCTCTCTGTGGTAGAAAATTTAATGGTGTATGTGATCGGTGATGCAAAACATTTATTTAAAAAACTTTTTGTCGCCGATTCCCAGCAAACATACATATAGTAATCTCCATTATATAGCGAATTTATGGTAGATTCAAAATGGCATCGTCGGAGTCATTAATGGTGTTTGATGAATTAGCACAAATATTAATAAAATATTTTTGTTGCCGATTGTCCTGTATACAAACTGATATATAATATATATATATATATATATATATATATATATATATATATATATATATATATATATATATATATATAGATATATATATATATATATATATAGATATATATATGCGTCTCCGTGATACGATAAATTAAATTGTGTGATTCAAAGTTCACAAAATGGTTCATGACGTGTTTGTACAATGATATAGTTTACATATTCCGAAGTGAAGGCCGTTCGAGTTAGGCTGAATATGTCACTCTCATGATAAAGTTACCCAGGTTCATGAACTTGTGATAAAATAACCCAGGTTGGAAAGGAATGTGATAAAGTTACCCAGGTTAATAACATTTCATGTTTAGCAACAACTATATTGATTTTCTTGATCCAAGTGACGAACTACAGTACTAATATGTCTTAATTTACGCTTAATAAGGGCTATTACTTGCCAAAACTGAACAATATTTCCCTCTGTAACTTTTAAATCGAGTTGATATTGTGAGATTTGCTTAACCAGGGTAAATTTATCACAATTCTCTCCATCCTGGGTAACTTTATCACAAATTTAGGAACCTGGGTAACTTTATCACAGAAAACTGGTGAGAGTGATCTATTCAGCCCGAGTTAGGGTGTTGATCAAGGTACCATATAAGCTGGGAACGTGGGCTAATCTTTGGGACTCATTCGATTGCTAATGAGATCGAAGTTATTGCGCGATTAACACTTGCCAAATATTTAAAGGCTAACATCGAGAAAATATATGAATAACATATCGAGGATTACGTAGATATCAGAGCTCATGCAGTGATTTGTTGGGCATGTAAGTATGTGTAGTTTGGCATGTAAGTATGTGTAGTTTGGCATGTAAGTATGTGTAGTTTGGCATGTAAGTATGTGTAGTTTGTTTGGCATGTAAGTATGTGTAGTTTGGCATGTAAGTATGTGTAGTTTGGCAAGTAAGTATGCGTAGTTTGGCATGTACGTATGTGTAGTTTGGCATGTACGTATGTGTAGTTTGGCATGTAAGTATGTGTAGTTTGTTGTTCGTAACATAGCACACATGAGTGAAGGAGAAGATCTTCCGATCTTTTAGACCATCCGGGGTTATCCGCCCAGACACTCCCTATATACCACAGCACATCAGACCCTCTACGACGAATTTCCCACATTTTCCAGGCAAATTTGCCACCGTGTAAACGTACAGTAACAAATCTTACCTGGACTTGGCCCTCGATTACACCCCACCGTGTAAACGTACCCCAACAAGTCTTACCTGGACTTGGCCCTCGATTACACCCCACCGTGTAAACGTACCCCAACAAGTCTTACCTGGACATGGTCCTCGATTACACACCAGCGTGTAAACGTACCCTAACAAGTCTTACCTGGGCATGGCCCTCGATTACACACCAGCGTGTAAACGTACCCTAACAAGTCTTACCTGGACATGGTCCTCGAGTACACACCAGCGACTCATCTGTACGCCCAGTACAACCGGTTCCGGTCGAACACGTCCGAGTTCTAGTACTAGTACCAGCACCGCCACATGAGATCGAACAATCTGACCAAGCTGTCCATGAGTTGAATCCTGTGTGAATAAGGGGTATATAGAATCCTGTGTGAATAAGGGGTATATAGAATCCTGTGTGAATAAGGGGTATATAGAATCCTGTGTGAATAAGGGGTATATAGAATCCTGTGTGAATAAGGGGTATATAGAATCCTGTGTGAATAAGGGGTATATAGAATCCTGTGTGAATAAGGGGTATATAGAATCCTGTGTGAATAAGGGGTATATAGAATCCTGTGTGAATAAGGGGTATATAGAATCCTGTGTGAATAAGGGGTATATAGAATCCTGTGTGAATAAGGGTATATAGAATCCTGTGTGAATAAGGGGTCTATAGAATCATGTGTGAATAAGGGGTATACAGAACTGTATATTTTCTGCATCATCTACACATGCGGACAAATTATTTACAATTATCACGCTATGACGCCTAACGGCCTTAACATTTATAATATACCTGGTTTTCGAACTCGATCGATTTATTGTTGCAATGTAAGATATCCATATACCAAATATGAATGGAATTGGTTATCTTTGTACATGTCATCGTACAATTGCTATAAAAACTAGAGAAAATGGCCATAACTCTGTACCCTTACTTACAACTACAATAACCGCGAAATAATAAACGTCGCGTGTTTAAACCCAGTGTTATCTCAATAACAACAGTTACTGTCACAGTTTCATTGTCGTTTCGTCGCAGATATTACTAACGCGTTCGAACAAAATGATCGAATCATGAAGACTGAACATTACAAAAGATAAAATTTTGACTAATGTTAATGTGTATGCTCAGTAGTGTATTCTCCCACGTTGTGTTCTACAAGCACCGGTTATATATATGTGACTAAATTGTCGTCCAATTTCTGTATTAATTATATAATTGTCCATCTGCAGTATATGTTCCAATAACCAACAACAAGTAATTGAAGAACACACTTATAAAATACATTCGGATGTATTCTTTGAAAATGGTAGAACCACAGGGGCGTGTGATGCGCTCGCTGCTCCACCACTATATTTATATACGACGTATTTACCCCACCCCCACACAGACATTATGCACATACCTGCTCTACATGTTCCTGCTTTACGTCATTGTAGTATACATGAGACACATGTATACATGCCCATGTGGGAGAAACATTAAACCCGAAATAAAATGTTGTTATTTAAAAGATGAATACATGTTTTGTAATAATTCGTTATTTTCAATTACTCAGCTTTTTTATTATATTGGCAGGTTAGTACTCCAAGATCCCATCTACCCTATCAATGATGAACATCATAAAATGATGAACAGCATATACTAATACAGGAAATCAGTTTATCTTTCAATATTCCTACAAATTAAAGTACCAGAAGAATTAAATGAGCTGACATTGGCATCGCAGCTATGATGAATGTCAAAAACAACAATGAGAACTGATGGAAAATCTTTTTGTTTTGTTTTTTCAGTTCAATGTTGTGCTCGTAAGAAGCTAGGTATCCCATGATATTGTGTTATAAAAGAACAATTATTGTGATTCTCCTAGTTAATGTTCTATATTGGTCCAGTTTATGAGCCTGTGCATTAAAAAAATATGACCGTCGATCAGGAACGACAACTCTCCCGCCTGTGCATTAAAAAAATATCAGTTTAGTAGTCATGATTCTGAGATTGTCTCAAAATTAACTCATCAACCAAAATTAATTAGAAATATGTGGTTTTCATTCTATCAGTCAGGTTGAAAACTGAAAATTTGAATAGTTGAAAAATTAAATTCATATTATTAATTTGTTAACATTTGGTACTACTGGTCGTGTTCGGCCAAATAAATAGACTTAGTGATGTCAAGTACTTTGCTAACAGTAAAAACCGATGGGTACTAGTCGAACCACTGTGTGGGGGGGGGGGGGGTAGTCGAACCACTGTGGGGGGGGGGGGGGTACTAGTCGAACCACTGTGGGGGGACTCCTGGCGATTTGGTTCTCTGCTGAGTTTTTATTTACATTCTCTACCGAATAAAGTTTCGATTCTTTGCATTTTTTGCTCATTTTCGTGACATCATACTCAAAGCAATCGCACCATTCCAAAAGAAGGAGAAATGTTTGTTTTATGGTTTATGCCAGCATGGCAAAGGGGATGTCAAGAACTAATAACTTCAAACTGGGTGGATAGCACCACACCGACCCCCCGGACTAGCAGGAAAATACTAGTATGAAGGATCGACTGGTAACCGAGAGTGAACCCTCGGCTATCTACAAGTCAACAAAGGATACAGGATAGTAAAATGGCCGATCATTCTGCCGCCATACTTGTAAATTTTTCACGTGATATGTGTATAAAATAGGTGTATGCATACCACGCCGGAAAAGGAAAGATATGGGGATATGTTATGGTTCTGTTGCCCAATTTGTACAGGTACATGTTTTCCCGTCCATCATGATATGCAATTTGTGAGGCATGATACAGGAAATGAGTTAGTCGACGCTCTTCATTTAGCATCAGCCAATGATATTGCGTGTAGCTGTGCAGATTATATATTACTACTATAGCTACCTTTATTGTGATTTAAGTCTGACAAATAACCAGTAATTATGGGGGAATCACCGGAAGCGGATGATCGACGTAATGTACGTCATCATTCTTGGCAACAACGTCAACAAGAATAGTTCCGGCTTGTATTCCACTAGAGGTATACACTTATATGTATCCAATGACTGGGATTCCGTTGAATACATGTACCTCACGTCAATGGGTGTGGAATAAAATTTCTTATCTGATCCTTTAAAATATATCATTTTATAGTGTACATAGGAGTTCCCGCAAATGAACGCATAGGAGAGTATGCCACTAACATAGGGATGATAACAGTTAAGGACATATAGTAGTCAAACAACAGGTACAGATAAATAGTTTATTGTTTAAATAATAGTATAAGTACAGTAATTCTGATCTGTGAATGTCGCTGAGCATTTTGAGAGCGCACAGTGAAATGTTTCAGAGAAAGAATTACTACGACCAATGTCACAATTATAAAGTTGGATTTGCCAGAAAATAAAATTAGACTGCGGTGATCGTCAGAAGGAGCATTGTTTGCACAACTGAAGGTTTGTACTATATGTCCCAAAATGGGCCCAGTTTATCGTCACAATTTCATATACTTATATTTGTCAGTTGGTGAAGAAAATTCTTCATTTCACAAACTAACACTCACAGAAATTCGTCGTAACTTTGAAAAGATGAAGGCCGTAACATCCACCCACTGGGGGTTCCAACAAAACAATCAAACTAGATCTCGCATTTTTTTTTGGAGAAATAAAAATTATATCTTGTGGAGGTTACGGTTCTCTAGTGATTCTTTGCATCGTAATTGCGGTAGCTCCGGTTCTCTATAGATGTGCGGAGTTGTTTTTATTCACAAAACAGCCCACATGTAATACCAAAATGTTCAAACAAACATTGCGCTAAAACAATTTATTATATGATCATAAGTTTCTTTCCCAAAATCCTATGTTAAAACGTAACGAAAAACTTGAGATATCTAACGATGTTCACCTCATTAATGAAACAACAGGTTAATAACAGTTCTGAGTGACGTCAGATACTTCAGGGGTTAACATAACTTATTATCAGACCTGAAAATTGATCAGTTTTCACAGCGACGTTCAACGTCACAACGTCTTGTCCAATCAAAGCGCGTTTCATATAATAAAACAGTTATCGCATTGTTTCGAGGTTGACACGAGGAATTGTCAGCCCTTGAAAGTCAATATTCACCTCGGCCTTCGGCCTTGGTGGATATTGACTTCCTCGGGT
This sequence comes from Siphonodentalium dalli, assembly GCA_032622095.1. Classification (NCBI taxonomy): domain Eukaryota; kingdom Metazoa; phylum Mollusca; class Scaphopoda; order Gadilida; family Siphonodentaliidae; genus Siphonodentalium; species Siphonodentalium dalli. The sequence goes on from CP136063.1 coordinate 286,761,398, forward strand.
TGACAATTCCTCGTGTCAACCTCGAAACAATGCGATAATTGTATAATATTGTATAAGGTTCATATATTACCCAACTACAGTTATTTTGTCATAGTCACAACATCTCTTTCTCACAGTTACGCCATGCAAACAATGAGTGTTCAAAGTTGTATTTTTATTACTTCCATGCGTCTTTCTATGACATATAGTGTTCGTAGAAAGGCACTTCAAGTATTGATCGACCTATTTTGATGAAATCTTTGTTTCGATGGTAACCACATTCAATTTCATTGAAAATCATGAAATATATATGCATTATTTGAAGACAAATTGATCCACTGCTATATTATCTATGTAGGATCATAGAATAGATAGTTCCGGAGAAACTGACACTAATCTAGCCAAACATGGATGTCAAGGTCACGTGTGAATGTCAAGGTCATCCAAAAATGAACTGTATTTTCTGATAAATACTTGCAAGACATAAGTATGATAAACCTTAAGACAGTAATACTGTTCATAGTTTAATATCACTGGCTTGCGACCACAGTGTAATTACATGTAGTTTTAAGTTGTAACCCAGCTTTTACGTGGTAGGTTACAGTACACCAATTATTCTCCATTTTATGTCCGGGACTATGCTCCATTCCTTGTGAATGCTGGAACTTTCTGACCTAGTCAATTTTGAAGAATGACTCTTCGGACCCAATATGACCCAAACAAATTAATAGGTCCGTGTACCTTTTCCATCTTTCCATCTTTTGATACTACCCTAATTCCGCACAAAACATCATCACCAAATTTTCAAACATACCCCCATTAAATGCCAGGTTAAATTATTTCACCAACTCTGGATCAATATTCATCTAGGTATAATATTTCCATGGTGGCTTTTATTTTTTCTTGTTTTAGCATTAATTTTATCCCAATCACAATCAACCATTCAGCTGCCAGATGTGATTTTATGCTGACTTGTGTGTAGGTGACAGCACACCAATGGGGGGGGGGGTATTATTTATATTTGATGTACTATAACCGGTATATAATTAAGAGTATTGCTAAGAAACTAGAGTGCGCCCCAACAAGCGACCCAGAGTTACGTGATATATTAAAAGAACCACATTTAATGTCATACCGATAATCTCGAAGCATGTTGGTTAATGGATAGCGCATATCAAACTCCATACAGCGCCCTCTACGCTATCGCTGCGATAATTATATCACTGCCACAATGAGTGTACTTTGCAGACGATAAATCTATTTTTACATATCGTCGCGGAACTGTATTTACAACTATTTAGTCGCCTATTATCTTGTTTTGACCACCAAATATTTTTTTATGTTTGCAATAATGGTAATTCTTTCGGTATTGATAAGAACAATTTTAATCCTAAAACATAAGAACTAAAAACACGTAAGAATTCCTTACAAATTAATGTCCTTATGGCAGTGGTATATCAGCGGAGCGATGGGAGATAACACTGCCTGGAGTTTGAGCGCATATGCAACACTTACCTGGACACACTCCATTGTTACACACCGCTGTTTCCACTGCGCTACCAACACATCCGGTTCCGGTTGAGCATGTGCGAGTTCTTGTCCTCGAACCATCATCACATGTCTCCGAACAAACAGACCAATCTGTCCAGCTATTGTATACTGTGTGAATGACAGAAAGGAATGTGGAGACGAGCTATATATAATAATTATCGTATACCGGGGTACCACACACACTTAGTTCTGGCCATTCAACGCTGTCTTGTGTTTCATGCTATACTGCTGCATTTGAAAGTACAATATTAATTGTGTTAAAGACATATTATGTACTTATTCGTGTGGGAGCAACTAATAAGTTGGTATTCAGCCGCTATGCCAACTTGAGGAATGTAGCATTCTAGTAAAATCACAGAACATTTCAAACAAATCGACCTCACCACTTCATAGAAAACATCGTCTGAACTGTGCACAATTGTAAATATTTACTTCTCGATTCGGGACGCAACTATCTGCGATAAACCATCGAAAACGATTTCGCCATCGAGAGTCACTGTATTTAATTAATATATAAGAATGACGGTGCTTATTGTCAATTTGGATATAATATTTATAAAATTTACTACTTTGAGTAAGATTATTTCCATTATTACCCAACCGGAGTGTTTCACATCACTTTAAACCGCGTGAGTTAGCCGAGTTCACCAAACTGTCCGAAGTTTGTGTTTTTAATGATCCGTACGGTGTGCGGAGTAAATGAACTTCTGAAGTGATCATCCGACCGATTAATAAAAAACGTTCCATAACAGCGCTTCCATATTTTACTTTGTCTCAGAAAGCCGCTCGGTTTCCGGATGAGAAATTTGACAAATCGGGGAAATCCTAATCCACCACTGCTATAAATAAGAGAGAACTGGTAATTATTTAAATAGAAAGTCTACCATATGGGTTATCCCACGAACAATTATTTTAAGTGGCCTGGCGACTCGGTCCAAGATAACGGCTTATCTACATTCCATCTGAATTGGAACTAGAACTCAGTGCGTTTAACACGTAGGCAATGATTGGGTTGTCAGTGGACACATATTACATCGTCTGTATGATCCATGTAAAACGCCAAATACACGATAATTACAGAGATTACATGCATGTGTGTATCCAATCTTAGGGTTTATCATCAAATCCTTCTATGCAGATAACAATTCATCCGATAATCCCATGAACAGTAACAAGCGGGCGCAAATTACGTTTACGTATATGATCATATTATATCTCAATTATAGTCGGACAGTAAAAACTAACACAGTCATTATTAAATTTGTTTAAGGGGGAGACGCACGTTTTGCATAAATCACAGTAATTCCAGCCAGAAATGGCAAGTGATTTTCAACAAAGAATTTCTCTGGATCTATCTGGTGAAAAATCTTGAATTTTACATATGATAATTTTCATTATATATAGAATCAGAGCAATTATAAAGAGACAATAACAATAATGGATTTTAATACATTTGAGAGGTTGAAAATATTTGTTTCGTTTCTGTCCCTTTAGGTACCGAGAACTGCCAGAAAAATTTATAATTTCAAACAACATGTCAACCATCAAATAGCTTATTGTCTTGACTCCATGAGAGGAGGCTTCATTTGTATCATAATGTTGAGTTAGCTTTTTAATTGCATATTATAGCATCATACCCCAAGTATTATAATGACGAATAAAGCAGTCACAAATATGCCAGCCCAATGAAAACAAATGTTCAAATGTGGTGCTGTCCACTCAAGCAGGGAGCAATCAACAGAAATTAGGCCACAGTGTTAAGAGATATGGTGGTCAGATTTAACTTGGTTATGAACCCATGACCCAGAACTCAACTGAGCCCAATTTTTCAATGACTAACAAGCATGGCATGAAAATTCTCAATAATAAAAAATTATTTATGGTAGTTGTCTTTCTGAATGAAAATAATCATTTAATTTCATGAATCAAGAAAAATTCAGTCTCCTCTCATGATCTTCAGATATGATATCATGCATATATGAAATGCACTTTCGAAAAAAATCTGTTTTACAGTAGTTCTCGGTACCTGAACACAGTGAAATTTTAAAGATTTTTCATGCCATAAAAGTAAAGTAAATGAAATTATAATAACCAAATGTCCAATGGTTCTAATGTATGGTACCACAATAATCTCTTGTACAAAATTTCACAAAGATATTCCTGATAGATTTAGAGAAAATACATTTTGAAATACCAGGAAATTTTGGCAAAACGTGCGTCTGACCCTTAAGGGTGGATACACACATGCATGTAATGTCTGTATGTAAAATACATGTATTTTACATGGTCACACCAATCATTGATAGCATTAATCGCCTGCGCGTGATCGTTCCATTTCAACAGGCGAGACCGGTGAGTAGGTATAAGCCAAAATCAAACTAACTGTCATCAAGAGATTTCAGGCCAGTCATAAACATGTCTTTTTTCATGGGTGCCGAAATGAATAAATCCTGTCTGATATATGTTGCTGTTTTTCACGAGTTTTAGTTCATTTCGAAAAGTGGATTTGAGTCTGTCGATTTTATACTTGATTTGTTTCTCGTCATTTCCTGGAAACAGGGTCATCCAAAATAAAAATAAATGTGTAGACTTTTGAAGCTATTTTAGGACGATTGTGATACATGAGTGTTTAATGCCCCACACACTGACTCCCAATTTGATCTCGTCCAGCAGAACCCGAACGGCTTTCTGGCTCCACATTTTGGAAGTGCTATATTAATACACATGGCAATCAACTAACTCATACATGGTGAATTCCATGTTATAAAGTGATTTAGCCTAATCGGACAACGCCGAATCGAGTCAGGATAAGGATATTTGTTCCTCGACTCTGCATGGCCTCAGTTCAAATTTTAACAATCCGATATGGTGCTCTCATGCCTTGAATACAGGCATTGGAACATTAAGACAGACAATGCCAGTTTGTTGAGATTGCTCGGATAATTTGAGGGCGAGCTCATGTGATAACTTTCAATTGGGATTTCTTTGCATATATCATATTACAGCGCCAAAAACATTAATGCAGGTACAACGTTGAAAGAAAAAAGAGTCACCCCCCCCCCCCCATTTTAACCCAGAATTTACAGAGCAGTATATGTTTCTCAGGCCAAAGGATGAACAAGTTCCTAACTGTCACCATTTTAGCCTGTACAGGCTTGAATGATCACATTTTGGACTATAATCCATGATTGGGGGAGGGGGCTGGTTCTCGAAAGTTTCGAATAACTAAGGGATCTAGTTGAATGTATCGGCCGGGATTATCTGGACAAGAATGTACAACATAATGTTTTACTTAAATATTCCATAGTTGTAAATTGTGTGTATATAACACAAGAGAGGAAAGGTGACGTAGTTGTGGACTCGTAGCTGGACAACCCTTTTCCCGAATGAAGACACACATGCAGCAACACCACCTTCTGTATACCTTCAAATTTAAAGCTGTAATAATATGTTCATAATTATATGAATAGCATCAATTGCTGCATATGAGATTAATCACTCGTAGCAAACAGGCACGGCAGATATGACTGTCAACTACAATATTTACAAATCAGGAGTGGCTTCGTGGCTTCAGGGGGGTATGCCTCATGTTGTTGCATGCCCCCCCCCCTCCGGTCGATGAAATATGTAATGGCCAGTCCGGTAGCTTCCGGTATAATATAGCCCCTGCATTGTGGAAATCCTGGGACCATCACTGGTATACAACCAAGAGAAGACTGACAATGATTTAAACAGAACGTCCAACATTTGGGTTATCGGGCGAACAATTATTTTAAGCGGCCTGACGACTTCGTCCAGTCAACGACACTTTACACGTTCAGAGCGTTACTCACTGTGGTCGAACATAGCCGCAATGATTGGGTTATCAGCAGACACATATTACATGGTCTGTATGATCCATGTAAAACGCCAAATACACGATATTTACAGATATTACATGCATGTGTGTATCCACCCTAAACATATTTTATTTGTTCATATATTGATTTATGACAAAAGAGATCGGAGGACAAGTGCTATAATCACTTAGAATACCCTCCTCTCCCTAGTATAATACACTGACAAATGTTATAACACTAAAGACGAACAAACACAAGGTATATTATATACATACATATAATGAACAATATTAAAAAAATAAACAGAATGGCGATTGTGGAGCAGAATCGGAAGTTCGGTACAGTGACGAGATGGGATGAGTGTGTGTATGCTTCACTGATCAACATTATTAAATAGTTCTCAATATACATGTATTCGATTGTTGTATATATATATATATATATATATATATATATATATATATAGCTAACAACACTAACGACCTTGGGGAGACTGTTGAAATAATCCGACCTTAGGGAGACATCTCGATATATCATTTTCTATGCAACGCATATCGTCTGTGTGTGGTGAGAGCATTTGGTATTAATCGAAAAACCATCTATGATGTCATTTGTTATGACTATTATAATATTTAAAAATATATAACAAGTGTCCCCCTAATACCGTCTCCCTAATGTTTGCTCATTTTACATACAACATGAACCATATTAGGGGGACATATGCAATAAATACCACTACATGCGGTATTAGGTATTATATACATACATATAATGAACAATATTAAAAAAATAAACAGAATGGCGATTGTGGAGCAGAATCGGAAGTTCGGTACAGTGACGAGATGGGATGAGTGTGTGTATGCTTCACTGATCAACATTATTAAATAGTTCTCAATATACATGTATTCGATTGTTGTATATATATATATATATATATATATATATATATATATATATATATATATATATATATATATATATATATATATCTCATATATATATATATATATCTCATATATATTTTGAAGACCTCTGTCTGTATGTTTGTATGTTTGTCTGTATGTTTGTCATTTATACAAATCTACGATTCTCGACCGATCGGGACGAAACTTGATACGTGTTTGTAGTTTGACCAGGCGGTGGAGGTTGTCGTATTGGCGAGCCCGTGCGGCGCCCGTGCAACGCATGCGCAGACGAGATCTTGGAAACGGGTGGAGCTATCGACTTGAAATTTGCTATGTGAATGTATCTTGCCCCGGATACGAATTGTATCGGGTCGCCGAGCCCGTGCGACGCCAGCTTCGCGCATGCGCAGACGAGATCTCGGAAACGGGTGGAGCTATCGACTTGAAATTTGCTATGTGAATGTATCTTGCCCCGGATACGAATTGTATCGGGTCGCCGAGCCCGTGCGACGCCAGGTTCGCGCATGCGCAGACCGGATCTCGGAAACGGGTGGAGCTATCGGCTTGAAATTTGGTATGTGAATGTATCTTGCCCCGGATACGAATTTTATCGGGTCGCCGAGCCCGTGCGACGCCAGCTTCGTGCATGCGCAGACCAGATCTCGGAAACGGGTGGAGCTATCGACTTGAAATTTGGTTTTTGAATAGCCCGGACAACGTCGGGCTCATGGAAACGGGTGGAGCTATCGACTTGAAATTTGGTTTTTGAATAGCCCGGACAACGTCGGGCTCATCGGCTAGTATATATATATATATATAAAGGCTTTTCACTGATTCGTTCGGATTAGCCAATATATACGTATATACTCCTGAAATGTTCATACACTATTTTGAAGCTCATTATGCAGCGCGTCTTTCGATGGTAACCATATTAAATTTCATTGAAAATCAGGAAATATGCAATATTTGAGAAAAAATTACCCATTGCTATATTATCTATGTAGGATCATAGAAAAGACAGTTCCGGAGAAAATGGTACTAATCTCACCAAACATCGATGTCAAGGTCACGTGCGAATGTCAAGGTCATCCAAAATGAACTGTATTTTCTGATAAATATTTGCAAGAAATTGTATGATACACATTAAGACAATATTACTGTTTGTAGCTTACGACGGAGTGCCATTAGTTGTAAGGTGTTTACCCAGCTCTTACGTGCTATATAATTAAGAACATTGCTAAGAAACTACAGTGCGCCACTGCAATCGGTCCAGAGTTACGTGTCACATTCAAATGACCACACTTAACCCTTTGAGTGCCAGGTCCGATTTTTGTATCGACCCATATATCCTGTGCCAATGCATTCTCGTATATATGCGAGTCGACCATACTCGTCTCGCATATATAAGAGAATGCATTGGCCTAACCCAAAAAAAAAACCTTAAAAAAAAAAAAAATATTAGTACTCATCTCGAGAAAATAACAAATTTCAAAAATCAATATCTAATAACTCTGAGCTTTGTTTGATGGGTTCCTCGACTCGAATCAAATATATTTTACCCCCAAAGCCAAAGAAATAGTAATATAGGACTCTCTGATCAGATTGTTGTTGTTGGAATCTGTTGAGATGGGCACCCTCTGATCGGATTGAGTACCTTTAATGTAATACCGATAATCTCGAAGCATATTGGTTTCTGGACAGATCATATGCGACACACTTACCTGGACACAATTGACTGTTGCACCCCACATTTTCATTTGCATGTCCAACACATCCGGTTCCGGTTGAACATGTGCGAGTTCTCGTCATCGAACCACCACCACATGTCTCCGAACAATCTGTCCAATCTGTCCAGCTATTGTATACTGTGTGAATGACAGAAAGGAAATGTGGAGAGTGGAGAGCGATATATATAAATATCGTACCTCATGTACGTGACTTTTCGGCCTTTTAATTTGCTGAGAGCTGTAACCATATTTCGTGTAGAATTCAGCAGTGAGATTGTCGACTCTGTCTCTATACCGGGGCACTACACATGTACACTATTGTCAAACTCCATGCAGTGCCCTCTACGTTAGCACTGCGATATAGCACTGCCACAAGGATGGTACTTTGCGGACCGATACATCTATTTTTGCGCTTCGTCGGAACTATATTTAGTTACCTATTATCTTATTTTGACCACCAACAGTTTGCAATAATGGTAATTCTTTCGGTATTGATAAGAACAATATAAACTGAGCCAGACATAGACAATTTTAATCTTAAAACATAAGAACTAAGAACACGTAAGAAATCCTTACCAAATGGCCTTACGGCAGTGATATATCAGCGGAGCGATGGGAGATAACTCTGCCTGGAGTTTGCAATATTGTTTGTGTTAAACTGAGTTAGCTGAGTTCACCAAACTGTCCGCAGTTTGTGTTTTAATGTTCCGTACGGTGTGCGGAGTAGATGAACTTCTGAAGTGATCATCCGGCCGATTTATAAAAAACGTTCTGCAACAGCGCTTCCATATTTTACTTTGTCTTAGAAAGTCGCTCGGTTTCAGGATGAGAAATTTGACACTATTCGTGTCGTTATTTATGTTAAGCGGATGAATAATACAATTTCCTTCTGTGTTGTGATTACTTCATCTAATATGCCAGTTTGAAATACAGATGATCTGAGTGAAAATTGTAGAACTGGTCAATTTGGCCTTCTGTTTCATATTGCAATTTTCAAATGCAGACAAGGAAAATTCCGTAATGGTGGCATACAATATATGGTAAAAAGAAGTTACTCGATAGACTATAATGATTAGAGCATGAAATGTCGTTACTCCAATTTATGGGCTTGTTACATGAGCCGGGACAACTCGGCTAGCCGGGACAACTCGGCTAGCCGGGACAACTCGGTCACGCTGTTATATGAGCCGAGACAACTCGGTTAACCGGGACAACTCGATTTGACGTCCACGCAACTAGCTATCCATCTAGCTGTCAATCACGCGTCACGACGTCAGTCCCTAACACCGGCCCAAAACTGAGGGGCTTGGGTTGTCACTAAACATCACTCACATGACGCGAACATACTATTGGCTAACGTCATGTCAAGTCACAACGGATCGTGTTACGTTCCATATTTTCATCCCGGCTAGCCGGGATGACTCGCTGTGACGTAAGCCGAGTTGTCCCGGCTAACCGAGTTAGCCATGATCTATTCATTAAATAATTTATTCCTCAGATATGGCGGAGTTTCATACTTTAACAGTTTAGTTGCTATACCTGGTTAAGCGGTCGTGCTAATTTGCTATGATGGTGATGGATCCTGCTAAGATTATGGTAGGACAGACTGGTGTTACGACAGGACTAGATGTCTCAATTATAGTCGGACAGTAACAACCAACGCAGTCATTATTAAATATTTTATGATATACATGTATTCGACTGTTGTATACATATATAACGGCATTTCATCGATTCGTTCGGATTAGCCAATATATACCTTACGTATATATATATAAATGAAATGTTCATATACACCATTTTGAAGCTCATTATGCAGCGCGTCTTGTATGTCTTGCTCTGATAACCAAAGTTGGCATGTTTATGGTGAAATTTTGTTTCGATTGTAATCACATTCAATTTCATTGAAAATCAGGAAATATGCATTATTTGAGGAAACATTTACCCATTATCGCTATATTATCTATTTAGGATCACAGAAAATACAGTTCCTGAGAAAATGATACTGATCTCACCAAACATCAACGTCAAGGTCACGTGTGAATTTCAAGGTCATCCAAAAATGAACTGTATTTCCTTATAGATATTTCCAAGATTACTGTTTATAGATTAATATCACTGGCTTACCACCAGAGTGCCATTAGTTGTAAGTGGTATATAATTAGACCATTACTAAGAAACTACAGTTGGCCACAACAAGCGACCCAGAGCTACGTGACATACTCAAAGAACCACATTTAATGTCATACCGATAATCTCGAAGTATATATGTTGGTTAATGCATGGATAGCGCATATACGACACACTTACCTGGACACGATTGCATGGAGCACACCACTGTTTCCTCTGAGCTCCCAACACACCCGGTTCCGGTTGAGCATGTGCGAGTTCTCCTACTCGTACCAAAACCACATGTCGCCGAACAATCAGACCAATCTGTCCAGCTGTCGAATACTGTGTGAATAACAGAATACTGTGTGAATAACAGAATACTGTGTGAATAACAGAATACTGTGTGAATAACAGAATACTGTGTGAATAACAGAATACTGTGTGAATAACAGAATACTGTGTGAATAACAGAATACTGTGTGAATAACAGAATACTGTGTGAATAACAGAATACTGTGTGAATAACAGAATACTGTGTGAATAACAGAATACTGTGTGAATAACAGAATACTGTGTGAATAACAGAATACTGTGTGAATAACAGAATACTGTGTGAATAACAGAATACTGTGTGAATAACAGAATACTGTGTGAATAACAGAAAGACTGGAGATATATATAACTATCGTATCTCACGTTACTTTCTCGCCGTTTGTTTTGCTGAGAGCTGCGCAATATATACATGTATTCGATTGTTGTATATGGATATAATGGCTTTCCCTCGATTCGTTTGGATTAGCCAAACACCGCGAAAATTACAACTTTAGAAAAGATAACGGTAATTTTTTTCTTAACTAGAGGGCACCTCGCAAGCGATCCAGAGTTACGTGACATATTCAGAGACCCATGCGCAATCTAAACCGATAATCGCGCAGCATGCAGGTTTATGGAGAAAGCATATGCGACACAATTACCTGCTCCACACGATATAATGTTACACGTTTGTGTTTCCACTGCGCTCCCAATACATCCGGTTCCGGTTGAACATGTGCGAGTTCTCGTCCTGAAACCAGCATCACATGTCTCCGAACAATCGGTCCAATCTGTCCAGCTACTGTATACTGTGTGAATAAGGGAAAGGAATGTGGAGACCGGCGAGCGATAAATAATAATTATAAATATCGTGTCTCACGTGACTTTCCCACCATTTGATTTACTGAGAGCTATCTCACGTGACTTTCCCACCATTTGATTTGCTGAGAGCTCTCTCACGTGACTTTCCCACCATTTAATTTGCTGAGAGCTATCTCACGGGACTTTCCCACCATTTGATTTACTGAGAGCTGTAACCATGTAGGCCCGGCCATAATTATATCTGGCACTTCACGACTTTGTGCTTGCCGTTCAACACTGTCTTATGTTTCATGATGTTCTGCTGCATTTGAAAATACGATAGTGTTCGTGTTAAACCAAGTTAGCTGAGTTCACCAAACTGTCCGAAGTTTGTGTTTTAATGTTAAAGTACGGTGCTCGGAGTAAATGAACTTCTGAAGTGATCATCCGACCGATTAATAAAAAACGTTCCACAACAGCGCTTCCATATTTTACTTTGTCTCAGAACTGTGTCTGCAAGTATAATATAATAATCAACACAGAGGAACTCCACACATCGCCGAGCAATATGTCTACTTTATAATTTGATAGAAATCTGTCAACTCTAGGAAGAGTTGCTAAGATAGTCATATCTCAACAAGAAATTCTCACAGGAAATTGAGACGAAAATTAATAATGATCTACAATATAACCGTTAAACAGTCAGGGTATATTTACATTGCTGTAGATCTGTATACATATCTGTGTGAAGTCACGTGTCGCAGATTACTGTGATCACAATATGATTAATGATAGTGAACAGGCGCTCATCAGTACTTTGGTAATTGCTAATTCACTATGAGTGGTGTCAGTTTAGGCCAGACACAAAAATTAATCAACTATCAGCAGACCAAAGCAGTTTATTCTTACACCAGTTGATAATGGTTCGAAGAAAGAATGAAATTCGCACGAGAACAAATCACATAGGAATACAAAATAAACAACAGTGTACACAAATAGAAATAGTGCTACTTCATCTAAGACCCCTATCACAGAAATGCGGAATTTCCCATCTAATCACAAGATGAACAAATATTAATAAGATATACTGTATATAGTAAAAACTTTACTTTATGTACTTTGTCACCACACGCACCATCACACAGGTTCTCGCTTACATAGTGTGAAATACATGGGTTGAAATGACAAAGAAAGATTAAGCATATTCGCCAAGCCCGAGTAACAATTAATCAAATCAGATCTGCCTGTCGCAATGCCTCGGTGTTGACCGTGACCTATAACGGACATGATATTTGTTCACACTAACGAATACCGTTTTCTTTCTGTGTGCATTTCTATATCAACCCGTTTACACTAATATGCTTGTAGAACTGTATACAGATCTACATCAATGTAAACGGGCCCTCATGTGGCATTCGGGGGTATATTTTACTCCCATTCGGAGTATATTTTAGTCCCATTCGGAATATATTTTACTCCCATTCGGAGTATATTTTACTCCCATTCGGAGTATATTTTACTCCCATTCGGAGTATATTTTACTCCCATTCGGAGTATATTTTACTCCCATTCGGAGTATATTTTACTCCCATTCGGAGTATAATTTACACCCATTCGGAGTATATTTTAGTTCTTTTGTATTAGAAATATTATTTAGATAGCTGCTGACGGTCCATATTTCGAAAAATCGAACATTTTCTCCGCCATAAAATTTATTATAGTCAGTGAGTATGTCATTTGTGGCAGCGGTTAAAAAACTACAATAGTTTCTTCTTTTTTTTTCCAAGAATTTGCTTTGTTTTGGTGAGCAGTATATATCGCACAAACTAATGAGACCATGTACATGTAATAAAACTAATGAGACCATGTACATGTATTAAAACTAATGAGACCATGCACATGTATTAAACTAATGAGACCATGCACATGTATTAAACTAATGAGACCATGTACATGTATTAAAACTAATGAGACCATGTACATGTATTAAAACTAATGAGACCATGTACATGTATTAAAACTAATGAGACCATGTACATGTATTAAAACTAATGAGACCATGTACATGTATTAAAACTAATGAGACCATGTACATGTATTAAAACTAATGAGACCATGTACATGTATTAAACTAATGAGACCATGCACATGTATTAAAACTAATGAGACCATGTACATGTATTAAAACTAATGAGACCATGCACATGTATTAAAACTAATGAGACCATGCACATGTATTAAAACTAATGAGACCATGCACATGTATTAAAACTAATGAGACCATGTACATGTATTAAAACTAATGAGACCATGCACATGTATTAAAACTAATGAGACCATGCACATGTATTAAAACTAATGAGACCATGCACATGTATTAAAACTAATGAGACCATGCACATGTATTAAAACTAATGAGACCATGTACATGTATTAAACTAATGAGACCATGCACATGTATTAAAACTAATGAGACCATGTACATGTATTAAAACTAATGAGACCATGTACATGTATTAAAACTAATGAGACCATGTACATGTATTAAACTAATGAGACCATGCACATGTATTAAAACTAATGAGACCATGCACATGTATTAAAACTAATGAGACCATGTACATGTATTAAAACTAATGAGACCATGTACATGTATTAAAACTAATGAGACCATGCACATGTATTAAAACTAATGAGACCATGTACATGTATTAAAACTAATGAGACCATGTACATGTATTAAAACTAATGAGACCATGTACATGTATTAAAACTAATGAGACCATGCACATGTATTAAAACTAATGAGACCATGTACATGTATTAAACTAATGAGACCATGCACATGTATTAAAACTAATGAGACCATGTACATGTATTAAAACTAATGAGACCATGCACATGTATTAAAACTAATGAGACCATGCACATGTATTAAAACTAATGAGACCATGCACATGTATTAAAACTAATGAGACCATGTACATGTATTAAAACTAATGAGACCATGTACATGTATTAAAACTAATGAGACCATGCACATGTATTAAAACTAATGAGACCATGTACATGTATTAAACTAATGAGACCATGCACATGTATTAAAACTAATGAGACCATGTACATGTATTAAAACTAATGAGACCATGTACATGTATTAAAACTAATGAGACCATGTACATGTATTAAAACTAATGAGACCATGTACATGTATTAAACTAATGAGACCATGCACATGTATTAAAACTAATGAGACCATGCACATGTATTAAAACTAATGAGACCATGCACATGTATTAAACTAATGAGACCATGCACATGTATTAAAACTAATGAGACCATGCACATGTATTAAAACTAATGAGACCATGCACATGTATTAAAACTAATGAGACCATGCACATGTATTAAAACTAATGAGACCATGCACATGTATTAAAACTAATGAGACCATGCACATGTATTAAACTAATGAGACCATGCACATGTATTAAACTAATGAGACCATGCACATGTATTAAAACTAATGAGACCATGCACATGTATTAAAACTAATGAGACCATGCACATGTATTAAACTAATGAGACCATGCACATGTATTAAACTAATGAAACCATGCACATGTATTAAAACTAATGAGACCATGCACATGTATTAAACTAATGAAACCATGCACATGTATTAAAACTAATGAAACCATGCACATGTATTAAACTAATGAAACCATGCACATGTATTAAAACTAATGAGACCATGCACATGTATTAAACTAATGAAACCATGCACATGTATTAAAACTAATGAGACCATGCACATGTATTAAACTAATGAGACCATGCACATGTATTAAACTAATGAAACCATGCACATGTATTAAAATCGACAGTAAATACATGTACTAACATTCTTCCCCGACATATATTAATCTCCGTGATGAAAAAAGCATCTCAAATCTAAATTTAGCTCTTAGAGACTATCTTTTTTCCTCTTAGAGGGCGCCGATCAACTGAGAGGAAGATTATTGTTTACGTGGTATGATTATAAACCGTGGTTAAACTTTCCCCCACATTAATCGCGATAACATATAGGGATGGATGCGTGTCAAACACCATAACATAACAAGAAAACCAATGTCAGAAATGGTAACGCGTTCAAGATCATATATTATATACCCATGTTTGTTATTATAGAATATAAAATATATTGGTTTCGCGAATGACCAACTCAGAATTCCGTTAAAATAACAAGAACAACCAGCACCTAATTAAAGTGATGTGAAACACTCCGGTATGGTGATCAAATAGAAATGGAGAATAATCTTGTTCAACGTAGTTATTTTTACAAGCGATGCAACAAAGATATTGTGAAATATTCCTTTAGTCAACAGGTCAGGCACATCCTGAATTTCACTATTATAGTGATATTTGACTATAACATATCCATGTTTCCTTTGCGTCGGGAATAGAAGACGGCGCGTACCAGTGCACATCCAAATGTCACTCTTAACAATATCGCAGCGAATGAACAGTCTTCCTACAAAATTCGTTGTTCTAAATGACAATAGCAGGATGACTCAATCACTCCTTCATAACAATATTTCAACTAATTGCATGCTAATTGAGTTGCTTATCGTGTGCCGTCATGATAAATAATTCTGCTGGACAAACTATATGTATGATACCGAATTAGTGCGTCCAATTTGAATAATATTTGTGTGAAATATGATTTTGGATTATCCCTCTTTTATCAAATTAACAAAACGTAATGGTCAAATACCACTTTAATAGTGGTATTCAGGATGTGCCTGACCAGGTCAGCGGATAGTGATGACCTGGAATAGCTTGCCAGATGTGGCTGTCAGTGCTGGAACGTTAACAGAATTCAAAAGGCTGATTGATTCAAATTTATACCAACATAAATATGGCGTTTATTGCTGACTTCAAATTGTTGTGATATTATAGCATTACCAAATGAAATACTTTATTGGGACAAAAAAGTCGAATGACTTGTTCCTTATTAAATTGATAGATATCGATATTGATAAGAAACCACAAGAAAATGCAACAAAATAAAAAAACGATATTGGTGTACACTAAGAAGCACAAGTATTACATGTTCTCAGAATTATTATTCCCAGTATTTTCTAGAACCGAATATAGCTTGAGAAAATTGAAAATGCTTGTAACAAATTCGAGACTATCAGTTATGAAAAAACCTGTAGGATGATCAGATGTATCTTATCAACGGCTACCTGTTCTCCAGACTGAAAGGGGAGCAGGTAGCAACCACCTGTCAGGCCTGATAAACCTGCCATAACCGATACACTCCTTACGTGTTTTTTGTAAAATCCCCTCTCACGTCCTGATAACACATACATGCAAACTTTATGGAGTACATGCAACGAATGGTCTAAAATTAACGTACAATTTAAGTAAATATGCTTTACTATTTAACATAAATTGTTATCCGCACGTGACAGGGGATAGGTGTTGTTATTGTAATCTGTTCCGTCTCTGTACCATGAAAGGCCACACAATACATTCAGAACTTCCTCCTCTACTAAATTGGGTGTAAAATAGTGTGAATAACATGGGAATGTTCTACTTGATGAAACTGGCACCTATATGTGACCCGCCATATCAAATCCAGTCGGAAGTCGGGATTTTTTTACCCTGTGCCAATGCATTCTCTTATATATGCGAGTCGCATATATAAGAGAATGCATTGGCCTAACAATTTTTTATCATGTTTTTTAAATAAATGTTTCTTAAAATGTTTAGGACATAAAATAAAAAAAAACCATCCATTACCCTGCAGGGAGCCCCACACATATATAGAAGCACCTAGAAGAGTGTCGTCCGCTCATGTTTGTCTGGGGCTCTGTATGGGTGAAATTATAAAATTGTTAAAGAATACAAGAACAAATTATTAAAATTGTAAAAAATTGTTAGGCCAATGCATTCTCTTATATATGCGAGGCAACCTATGGTCGACTCGCATATATAAGAGAATGCATTGGCACAGGGTAAAAAAATAGATGAGAGAATAAACATATATTTAAAGCATTAAATGATTCTTACCTCCTGAGCATGCACCCTGGTTACACGACACTTACCTCATGAGCATGCACCCTGGTTACACGACACTTACCTCCTGAGCATGCACCCTGGTTACACGACACTTTCCTCCTGAGCATGCACCCTGGTTACACGACACTTACCTCCTGAGCATGCACCCTGGTTACACGACACTTACCTCCTGAGCATGCACCCTGGTTACACGACACTGATTCTTACTTCTGAGCATGCACCCTGGTTACACGACACTTACCTCCTGAGCATGCACCCTGGTTACACGACACTGTCCTCCTGAGCATGCACCCTGGTTACACGACACTTACCTCCTGAGCATGCACCCTGGTTACACGACACTTACCTCCTGAGCATGCACCCTGGTTACACGACACTGATTCTTACCTCCTGAGCATGCACCCTGGTTACACGACACTAACCTCCTGAGCATGCACCCTGGTTACACGACACTAACCTCCTGAGCATGCACCCTGGTTACACGACACTTACCTCGTGAGCATGCACCCTGGTTACACGACACTGATTCTTACCTCCTGAGCATGCACCCTGGTTACACGACACTTACCTCCTGAGCATGCACCCTGGTTACACGACACTTACCTCCTGAGCATGCACCCTGGTTACACGACACTAACCTCCTGAGCATGCACCCTGGTTACACGACACTGATTCTTACCTTCTGAGCATGCACCCTGGTTACACGACACTGATTCTTACCTCCTGAGCATGCACCCTGGTTACACGACACTGATTCTTACCTCCTGAGCATGCACCCTGGTTACACGACACTTACCTCCTGAGCATGCACCCTGGTTACACGACACTTACCTCCTGAGCATGCACCCTGGTTACACGACACTGATTCTTACCTCATGAGCATGCACCCTGGTTACACGACACTGATTCTTACCTCCTGAGCATGCACCCTGGTTACACGACACTTACCTCCTGAGCATGCACCCTGGTTACACGACACTTACCTCCTGAGCATGCACCCTGGTTACACGACACTTACCTCCTGAGCATGCACCCTGGTTACACGACACTTACCTCCTGAGCATGCACCCTGGTTACACGACACTGATTCTTACCTCCTGAGCATGCATCCTGGTTACACGACACTTACCTCCTGAGCATGGACCCTGGTTACACGACACTGATTCTTACCTCCTGAGCATGCACCCTGGTTACACGACACTTACCTCCTGAGCATGCACCCTGGTTACACGACACTTACCTCCTGAGCATGCACCCTGGTTACACGACACTTACCTCCTGAGCATGCACCCTGGTTACACGACACTGATTCTTACCTCCTGAGCATGCATCCTGGTTACACGACACTTACCTCCTGAGCATGGACCCTGGTTACACGACACTGATTCTTACCTCCTGCGCATGCACCCTGGTTACACGACACTGATTCTAACATCCTGAGCATGCACCCTGGTTACACGACACTTACCTCCTGAGCATGCACCCTGGTTACACGACACTTACCTCCTGAGCATGCACCCTGGTTACACGACACTGATTCTTACCTCCTGAGCATGCACCCTGGTTACACGACATTGATTCTTACCTCCTGAGCATGCACCCTGGTTACACGACAATTACCTCCTGAGCATGCACCCTGGTTACACGACACTTACCTCCTGAGCATGCACCCTGGTTACACGACACTTACCTCCTGATCATGCACCCTGGTTACACGACACTGATTCTTACCTCCTGAGCATGCATCCTGGTTACACGACACTTACCTCCTGAGCATGGACCCTGGTTACACGACACTGATTCTTACCTCCTGAGCATGCACCCTGGTTACACGACACTGATTCTAACATCCCGAGCATGCACCCTGGTTACACGACACTTACCTCCTGAGCATGCACCCTGGTTACACGACACTTACCTCCTGAGCATGCACCCTGGTTACACGACACTTACCTCCTGAGCATGCACCCTGGTTACACGACACTGATTCTTACCTCATGAGCATGCACCCTGGTTACACGGCACTGATTCTAACATCCTGAGCATGCACCCTGGTTACACGACACTGATTCTTACCTCCTGAGCATGCACCCTGGTTACACGACACTTACCTCCTGAGCATGCACCCTGGTTACACGACACTGATTCTTACCTCCTGAGCATGCACCCTGGTTACACGACACTGATTCTTACCTCCTGAGCATGCACCCTGGTTACACGACACTTACCTCCTGAGCATGCATCCTGGTTACACGACACTTACCTCCTGAGCATGCACCTTGGTTACACGACACTGATTCTTACCTCCTGAGCATGCACCCTGGTTACACGACACTTACCTCCTGAGCATGCATCCTGGTTACACGACACTTACCTCCTGAGCATGCACCCTGGTTACACGACACTGATTCTTACCTCCTGGGCATGCACCCTGGTTACACGACACTTTTCTCCTGAGCATGCACCCTGGTTACACGACACTGATGCTTACCTCCTGAGCATGCACCCTGGTTACACGGCACTGATTCTTACCTCCTGAGCATGCACCCTGGTTGCACGACACTTTTCTCCTGAGCATGCACCCTGGTTACACGACACTTACCTCATGAGCATGCACCCTGGTTACACGACACTTACCTCCTGAGCATGCATCCTGGTTACACGACACTTATTCTTACCTCCTGAGCATGCATCCTGGTTACACGACACTGATTCTTACCTCCTGAGCATGCACCCTGGTTACACGACACTGATTCTTACCTCCTGAGCATGCACCCTGGTTACACGACACTTACCTCCTGAGAATGCACCCTGGTTACACGACACTTACCTCCTGAACATGCACCCTGGTTACACGACCCTGATTCCTGAACATCCGCGGTACACGTGCCGCCGGTGGTACACGTCCTTGTTCTGGTCGTTGTGCCAACACCACACGTCAGCGAACAAGATGTCCACTGTGACCAACTACCTAGTCCTGTTTGACAGAAGCGAATGTAGAGAAAGTGGAGGGTACGTTATGTTGAAATATTATAACTTCGGCCATCAAATACCAACACTATAATATCCCATACAGCGGTGGGAGAGCATGTTAACCCTTTACCCAACAAACCGGCCAAAAACGCCCAAATAAAGCTTCAACAGCCTAAAATATATTCGGTCTGTCTCAATAACACCATACAAATATTGATATCATTGGAACCGGTTCATTGACCACATTGTGATGGTTACAGTTATGCCCTGTGTCAATGCATTCTCTTATATATGCGAGTCGACCATAGGTTTTTTAATTTTACATTTTTTAACAATTTTTATAATATTTTTCTACATTCTTTGACAATTTTATCATTTTTAATATGTTATGCCAATGCATTCTCTTATATATGCGAGGCGACCTATGGTCGACTCGCATATATAAGAGAATGCATTGGCACAGGGTCGTTCTGTTGGGTAAAGGGTTAAATGGTAGTTCGACTATAATATCTTTATTTACTCCGCTTAAAGAGATATAATCAGAATTAACGCTCCTAAATTACTATTTCTTTGGCTTCGGGGGTAACAAATATCTGATTCGAACCGACGAACCCACCAATCAAAGCTTAGAGTGATCAGATATCGAGTTTGAAACATGTTATTGTTCACCACCTGGAATATTTGGCGGTCTAGCGAATATTCGACGGTGCACCTGATACAGACCAATGTTACTCTGTAGTAATACAAAACTATTAGTTAAAAGGCCTCAGTGGTATAGGGTATGTTGCATGCTACGCCAGCCGTTGAGGCATGCCACAGGCCCATCGCGATCACGGGAATATTTAATCTGAAGGGTAATAACTCTATAAAGAATATACATTTACGAAATAACGGCGATTTGTATGAGAAATTACAACACCACAATAGATCAACTCTGGTGAAATATAAGTCAAATTCTTCTATAGGGTGGGTGGGCATTTAAAACACTAAATGGTAGTTCGCTCTTTAAAACACTTCTTCAAATATCTCCGTTATTTAGTTAATAAAAATAATTTCTTATTTCTATAATTCGCGCAATTTCGTCATCTTTTATTAGCTGTATTTTCCTATTTCGCTTTTTCGTTGTATTTCATATTTCGATAATTCGCTATATTTGACATATTATTGGATACGTGGCATGCCTCAACGGCTGGCGTAGCATGCCACATACCCTATACCACTGGGGCCTTTTAACTAATAGTTTTGTATTACTACAGAGTAACATTGGTCTGTATCAGGTGCGACGAACATACTCTCGTTACCAAATTGCGTTGAACAAAATGTTGATATATAACACTATTTAGAAACCTTTGTACTAGAGTTGACAGTGGTTAGAATTATTTTTTGGAAATAAATCGATTCTGATAACTAAGGAGTCTTTTGAAGAAATGTTGTTTTTGCAATCTGATGATACGGCGACCATCGAATCGGATTGTGTACCTTTAACACCGATAGAGAACTGTTACGCACCATGCAGTGCCAGCCTCGTTTAATTAACGCCACCGGTGTATACTGTTCTACAAATTTTAGAAAGCTGTGGTCCCATTGGGATTTTATTAATAGATAATTGTTTTTTTTCCGGTTATTTTGGGACGCATTAAAGTTGTACTGCGACCCCGAGCCCGGTAAAAACTGTAGTTGGAATGTCCAAGTTCGTGAAAGTTCTACTGACTATGCCGATGATTTGAGAAGCTTTATTGTTTTAGGATATTGAAGGAAGGCTAATCTGGCCGTGTCTAATTGAACTATAGCGATGGGATATCTCGCAGAACAACACATTTCGGGTTTTCGTGGGGTGTGTATTCGCTGGATGTCTTATAGTTGCAGTGTGTAACTATTATGACCGCGTTAATTGCGTTCGATGTTTAGGTATGAACAATGGCTGGGCCATGCACACTTGAAGATTTTATGGCGGGAACATAATTTTTTATCCGCATTTATAAGCTTCTGGTTTGGTGAATGAAAAACCTGCAGTAATAAGCCGTAGTTTTTTTTTATAATTTGAAGGATTAGTTGTTTTAACGGAATTTATGGCTAATAATATGATCTTGGGGGCGTTACCATTTCTGACTTTATGGTTTTCTTGTACTGACTATGGTGTGGCATGTTTCTTGTCTTACTCACAACATTAACTTACATTCATTTACCTGAGGTATTCGGGAGAATATGTTTATCTACAGTGTGAGCAATATTTTACTTCACAAATAAGCATATAAATTCATTTATAACATACACTATAAGATAAAAATAGATAAAAATAATCTGGCAGTAAGCCAAGGCTTATTCGTGCTTCAATATATTTATTTTAGTATCGAGCAATGAAGTGTCCGTTCCACAAACAACCGCGATTATTGAACGCTGCGTGTCTAATACCCACATGCACTACACCATTTTGGTATGCGAAAGGGAGAGTAGTCAGAGTACTCTTATATATGTGTATCCCGATTACATAACTAATGTATTGCGCATTTATATATGTTCATATGGTAAATACATATGTTCAATGGTACTCAATCCGATTCGATGGTCCTCATATAATCAGATTCCAACAAGAACAACAACAACATTGTTAGAAACCAACAACCGCGATCATTTCCGTGGATGAACGCTGCATGTCCAATACCCACATGCACTACACCATTTTGGTATGCGAAAGGGAGAGTACTCTTATATATTTGTATCGTAGTGGCCAGCATTTGTCTCCCGATCCCATTATTAATGTATTGCACATGTGTGTTCATATGGTAAATATATACGTTTAATGGTACTCAATCCGATTCGAGGATCCCATATAATCAGACAACAGTAACAGCGACAACAACAACAACAAAAACATTTTTAGAAATGCTGCTTCAGTTATCAGAATCGATTATTTGCCCAAAAATAATGCTAACCACTGTCAACTATAGTATAACATTGCCCGGAACATGTTATTTATCAACATGTTGTTCGACGAAATTTGGCCTCTTAATTTTAAAGTTATCCACCTTCATCCGCAAAATGGTGGAGCCCGTCAGCTCGTCGACTTTTTACTGGGCAACTAATAAGCCTCGATGGCGAAACATAATAAATTTCAAAAATCGATATCTAATAACTCTGAGCTTTGATAGGTCGGTTCCTCGACTCGAATCAAATATGTTTACCCCCGAATCCAAATAAATAGTTAATGAGGGGCGGTTAATCGGATTATGCATCTTCAAACATACCAAATAACGAAACCTAAGTGGAATGTTCCAAGGACTTTCTTTGTAAATAGAATATAACTGTCTCACTATAGTGAGTAACATGTCCCAACCGAGCACATTCTATTATAGTAATATGTTGTACTCAATTGTCGAAATTAGTTTTCAATATATACATATCCATTGCATGGTGTGTGAGGAAGACATATTTGTCGACTTTTTCAACAGCTAACTGCATATATTCACCCATAAAGCTATTAACGCTCTATGTCCTACAGTTTACATGTATTATAGTGTCTTATGTGTGATCTTCAATGGATATACATTTTAAGTAGACGTCATATAGAATGTATTATAGAAAACTTAATCAGATTTCGCGAAGCGAAATCTGAAAGTTTTCATGACGGTAACGCGCATGAGATCCGTATACCCATGAAGCTGTATTATTGTGTTCTATATATAGTTCACGTTACCTGAGAATAGTATCAGAGCACGCGCTTAACGTAACGTAAAGTGGCGCTCTCTTAAATGAAAGGCGCAATAAAAACGATTTTCCTATTGGTCAGATTATCTATCTTAACCAATCAGATTTGACGTTGCATAGACATGGTTGTTGCTAAGCCTTGTAGTTCAAATACAGAACTCACCACCTCGGCGTTTAGTATTTCCACAAATTACCTATTATCACACAACAAAAGGATGAGATGAAAACTATATACATAGAAGGTGGGTGATCTAAATAAAAAATTGTACTTCATATATTGTTTCGGACCGAAAAATGTCACCAAAACACTTCTTTTACTGTGATTTGAGACTTCCGTTGTTAACTTGTTTGAGTCTGACTTGGTCAAGTTTGTGTTTGAAACTCTGAGTCTGTGTTATTGCCGTTCATGTTTCAATGAATGATTAACTGAAAGTTAACTTGGCAAGATAACTAGATCATAGGTGCCATCAACTGAATGAATTTAATCGCAAAAATGCGTCTAATTTATCAATTCTCAACAGTCTCTGTTCCAACTCCAAAGCTTAACAACAGTTGTCATTAGCGAAGACCGGAAAAAAAAACTAAACACATTTCCGGTTATTCCAACAAGGTGAAGGACAGGTCGATTGGGACAATTCTCAAAACAAAAATTAAAATCATTGAAATTGAAATGAAATTAGGCTTCATCTTGGACGTGAGGAATTATTCTGACTTCGTCTTTTCAATGTGGATTTAGCGGGCGTTAGTTCAAAATTATCTGATTCTAATTAATGGCCAGATTTCCGGTGAATACCGTCAATCGTGATCACATTTACCAGTTTACACTAGTCACAACGTGAATTCAAGGATTGTACTATTTGTATATGCATCCCGCTTTGTTTAATTTGAATCATGTGAATACTACTAGTGCTAGTTTTGTGAAAGTAACATAAATAGGATACATAAAAACACGGAGACACACTTGTCCCAAACGACATACATGTAATGTATCAACACAAGTAAGAAGAAGTAAGATGGATGCTGATTGTTTATGTCTAGATCATGCCATGATTCATGAATCTCTACTGAAGCTAGAACGCTGTAGAGATCATATTCCACCTTTACAATTCCCAGGATTTTTTTTTAAGTTTTGACAGGGAACCTTATAAAGTAACGCGGGGAATGTACTTCTTTTTTCATACCTGTTGCTTAGGCCAAAACAAAAATGATGTGTGTTTCCCGTTACCCGACCGACCGTCTTCAAAACCCCCCGACCGAAGTTCATTTTATTGGTTTCAAATAAAAAAAATCAATCTATAAACCGACCGACCGCACTGATAACCAAACTATGTACACGTGGTTCCATTTTATCTGATTCACCTCGCGAGATAAATAATATCTTTGATATATTTTTCGCAAAGCATCGTCACTCTAACGGAAAGTCATATTTAATACGATCTGATGCAATACCGGAAGAAATACCGGAAGAACTCATCACGAGTTATCGTTCCTCTTCGCTGACCGGAAGCACGTGTTTGTGTTGAGATTTACATTAAACATGATGTCTGTTGCGGTTGATTAGAATCGAATCGATTCGAACAAGTTCATCTCAACAATGGCGGTCGCACATGGGTCGATTTGAAGTCTCTGTGTGGAAATGGAGACGTATTCTCTTTAATATTTACAAGCTGTATAACCACAGACTACAATCGATGCAATCAGGTTCCTCTATCGGTGTCCGGTTCGGAGTTATATCGTCCGGTTTGATAGCACAAAATACACTGTTTTCGAACAGTTGTCGAATGTCGTTCTCTTTCTCAAGAATTGACAAGTTACTGAATCCGATTTTTGGCGCATTAATTAGAATGGTTTTTCGTCACAAGAACACAACAATGATCGGATTGCCAGATCACAATTTTACTGGGTGCATACAAGATTCAGGATTTGTTGATAAAAATCTTATAAATGTTGTCTCACATTAAATTATGTGATTTAATCGCTCGTTTCATATATATACAACCCAGAAATATCATTTACATCTAAATATTAACTCAAATAATAGTTATCTTCCCCATAAACATGCAAGATTTGCGATCGAAAACTCAGAAAGTTTGTGCTGATTATTAGCGGCAAGTGCAGGGCTTTGTATTTTTTTCGCATGCATGTTAATCGCAATTTACCACAGATATAATACACAAAATGAAGCCCATGGAATGACTTTGCATGAACAGGATGTTGTATTGTGGTATGGTATTAAGATATATATATTACATATAGAATACCTTTACTTTGTCCATAGTGTGCACAATTTTAATTCCACATGCCATGCATGATTAACTAACCGATAAGCTACATACTATGATATACAGGTAGATACCAACACTAACTAGTAATCAACAGAAAACCGACTTGCCACTTCAAATTTTCTGGTTTAATACAAAAACGTCCAACAGGACATCGAAAGTGGGCCTGTGATAACAACAAAATTCCATTCATGGGGTGTAAGGTCAACTCATGGGGTGTTAGGTCCATTCATGGGGTGTCAGGTCCATTCATGGGGTGTAAGGTCCACTCATGGGGTGTTTGGTCTATTCATGGGGTGTTAGGTCCATTCATGGGGTGTAAGGTCCACTCAAAATTTTGCTTGGTTCAGGGGGTGTGAACTTCAGTTTGAAATAGGGGGTCCTGACATTTCCCAACAAAGACCTGAAGCCAACTAATAAACTACTCATCTCTCCCCCGCGCCCCCTAAAATGTTAACTGTCAACTAATAAATTACTCATCTCTCCCCCGTGCCCCCTACAACAACTCATCTCTCCCCCGCATCCCCTACAATGTTAACTGTCAACTAATAGATTACTTATCTCTCCCACATGCTCCCTACATGTACCACTCATCTCTCCCCCACTCCCCCTACAACGTTGACTGTTCCCCGCACCCACTACAACATTAACTGTCCACTACTAACAAATCACTCATCTCTCCCACGTGCCCCCTACAACAACACCCCCCCCCCCCCCCCCCCCCCCCCCCCCCCCCCCCCCCCCGCGCTCCTACAACATTCATTCATCTCTCCCCGTGCCATGCGGACATGTAAACTATCTACTGTTATCTGTTTTATGTTTCCCCTCAATATATCAGTTTTATCACCAATTTGTTGGTTGCTCTGGGTCATTGTATGGTGTTTGATGCTGGTTAGGCATGGCCCACACGAGACCATAAAAAAATAAAATGAAAAAATAAAATGAAAAGCCTACCTACCGCCCGCCCCTATTTTTTTTGGGCTCGTTACGGGAAACACGCATTCATTTTGTTTTGGCCTTAATGATCTATTCATCGGTAAGTGAAGTTCCCAGCTCGAGATTATATTATTTACGTGACTTTTGAGACCCGATTCCGCGATAAATATTTATTTTATTCCCTGTCATGGAAATTATTGTCGTAAGGCCAAAGTAAAAAGATACTATGTTTCCGCACATCGACCGACCCTAAAAATAATATATAGAGGTTATCACCACATATGTTAGGGGTATAGCTACTGTCTCCAAAAACCAGGCATGCTCGGTGGATGTACTGGCTACCCCCAGACAATGGGATGTAGTCGTCACAATACAAGTACAGTACAGCATATATAATGGCGGTATTATTGGTAAAATTCTTATAAAAAGTTAGTGACATCAATTTCCTACCAAGTTTATAGCCAAATTTATGAAAATGTGCTACATGTACATGTCATGTACATATGTGAATAATAAAAAACACACCTAAGCATGAAATTTGATTTTTTTTATCAACCTTAATGTATATTTCCAGTTTCCACTGTGTTGATCAAGTAATACTTTCCCCACAACACGGGTTGGCATTTTATGTCACTTCGGTCGATGTAGTTCAATATTTCTGCAGCTGGATAAAAAATATCGAAATAAAATTAAAAACAAAAATTTCCCTACCTACCTACCCTAATTTTTTCGCTCTGTTACCGGAAACATACAATCTTTTTTCTTTGGCCTAAGCGACATAATGCGAAAGCAATTCTGTAATATCGAGCTGGGAACTTCACGTACCGATGAATAAATCATTAAGCCACAGGTACGTACATGTATGAACAAAGAAGTACATTCCCCATGTTATTTTTTTTGACTTTATACGTTTCCCTGTCAAAACTTAAAAAAAGTTCCCGGGTTTTGTACAGGTGGAATATGATCTCTACGGGCGTCAGCATTAGTAGAGATTCATGGCATGATCTAGTTTATGTCATGATGACATGTAAATCCTACCACACAGTGGCGCTCTCTATTTGTGGAACTTTTGGGCAAATTGCATGCTGCTTCGGGGAAGGTTGTGCAAACTTAATGTAATTTCTACATTTCAGTCCGTTTATACCTATAATTCAAGTTATTTGAAATGTGTTTTGCTGCGTACATGCAATGCATATTCTGAACTATTAGTGGGCCCCTTTTTTTGGAACTTCTCCGGGTACCAAATTCATTTGTTACAGAGTGTTTATTTTAGCTTAGGCATGGAATAGGATGCTATTATAAATGAGAAACAAAATTATCATTATACGAGGTCACCATTCGTCACTGCGTGCTGAAATTTCAATAATTTTTCCAAGTCTAAAAGACTAAATTGAATCGCGATATGCATATAATATATCATTAGCACAAATAGTGCTATCAAGTACCAATCACTGTAGCAGAAGTGTACATGCAATATCCAGTTCATTGAATGGATCATGAGTATAGCCTGGTTGAAATACTACTGTGTGGCGAGTCACACTCGTCTTCGGGCTATTGAGGCCATGTATGCATGGTGTTATGAACGGTTTGTATTGTGAATGGGTTAAATTATCTGCTCGTAAACCCTCACAGTAGACAATTTTATACCAGGTTCTATTCAGTATTCAGAAATAGCTCGCAATGGAAATTTGCATGGTACATATTTTGTTAAGATTTTTTGGTCAAAGGTGGTAGCCGGATATTTGGTTTAAATAACCATCAGTGGCAGTGCTTTGGTTTGTTTTGCCATCAGTCTGTCTGGATCACTTTATGTTTTACTTTTACAAACATATTTCAGAGTTAATAAATGGCTGATATATAGAGTCCTGACGAATCTTCCAAAATGAGGACTTAGCCCACCAGATGTACACAAGTACCATGAACCTAAATGCCTGACTTAAATAACTAATAGTTGTATTAAATGCTATTTCTAAATCATGTAATATGAACCCCATGTTATGTAAACAAACAGTATGTATGAGATAACCAAAACACTAATCGCCAGATATACCCCATGCATTAAGTGAACTTTGGTTAGAAATTCCACCAAATTGTTTATAACGTATCAGTATAGCGCTAGCTAACCCTCACCTTTCAAGATATCGGTGTTGAATGAGTCACTGCGAATAAGTCTCTTAAACACATTTCCTCGGTGTTGTTCTTATTGCTCACTCTCTATGTGCTGTATATAAACAAACGCTCGACTCACACAATGTGTGTTTTGAGGATAATATGGCATTCATACTATCATACATGTAGTATTATTATACTATTATAGTATAATATTAGTATATTCTTTACAACATACAGGGTCAGGGTATTATAATTTAGTAACTGGTATTCCTAAATTATAACCTATAACGAAGGCCATCCACGTCTTAACCAATAATGTCCAAATGATATGTATGCTTTCAGTAACAGTGCGTGGAACATACCGGTACATTCAATTGTTAATTTGTTATATACCGGTACATGTCCGTGAAATATAAATACACGGTACCATTGAAACCGGATTTAAACCGGCACATGCGACTTGAGAATATACTTCAAAGTATCAACCTGTGCGGGTGCAATTATTATTCATCTAATCTAATTGTATATTTACATATCATGGCCTTGGATGGAGTAAGTTTTCGAATAACGTAGTACGTTCTTGTCATATTAGTCTCTTATGTGTGATCTTCAATGGATATACATTTTAATTAGACGTCATATAGAATGTATTATAGTGTCTTATGTGTGATCTTCAATGGATATACATTGTAAGTAGACGTCAGATAGAATGTATTATAGTGTCTTATGTGTGATCTTCAATGGATATACATTTTAATTAGACGTCATATAGATTGTATTATAGTGTATTATGTGTGATCTTCAATGGATATACATTTTAAGTAGACGTCATATAGAATGTATTATAGTGTCTTATGTGTGATCTTCAATGGATATACATTTTAATTAGACGTCATATAGATTGTATTATAGTGTATTATGTGTGATCTTCAATGGATATACATTTTAAGTAGACGTCATATAGAATGTATTATAGTGTCTTATGTGTGATCTTCAATGGATATACATTTTAAGTAGACGTCATATAGAATGTATTATAGTGTATTATGTGTGATCTTCAATGGATATACATTTTAAGTAGACGTCAGATAGAATGTATTATAGTGTCTTATGTGTGATCTTCAATGGATATACATTTTAAGTAGACGTCAGATAGAATGTATTATAGTGTATTCTGGGTGATGTTCAATGGATATACATTTTAAGTAGACGTCATATAGAATGTATTATAGTGTCGTCTGGGTGATGTTCAATGAATATACATTTTAAGTAGACGTCATATAGAATGTATTATAGTGTCGTCTGGGTGATGTTCAATGGATATACATTTTAAGTAGACGTCATATAGAATGTATTATATTGTCTTATGTGTGATCTTCAATGGATATACATTGTAAGTAGACGTCAGATAGAATGTATTATAGTGTCTCATGTGTGATCTTCAATGGATATACATTTTAAGTAGACGTCAGATAGAATGTATTATAGTGTCTCATGTGTGATCTTCAATGGATATACATTTTAAGTAGACGTCAGATAGAATGTATTATAGTGTCTTATGTGTGATCTTCAATGGATATACATTTTAATTAGACGTCATATAGATTGTATTATAGTGTATTATGTGTGATCTTCAATGGATATACATTTTAAGTAGACGTCATATAGAATGTATTATAGTGTCTTATGTGTGATCTTCAATGGATATACATTTTAAGTAGACGTCATATAGAATGTATTATAGTGTCTTATGTGTGATCTTCAATGGATATACATTTTAAGTAGACGTCATATAGAATGTATTATAGTGTCGTCTGGGTGATGTTCAATGGATATACATTTTAAGTAGACGTCATATAGAATGTATTATAGTGTCTTATGTGTGATCTTCAATGGATATACATTTTAAGTAGACGTCATATAGAATGTATTATAGTGTCTTATGTGTGATCTTCAATGGATATACATTGTAAGTAGACGTCAGATAGATTGTATTATAGTGTCTTATGTGTGATCTTCAATGGATATACATTGTAAGTAGACGTCATATAGAATGTATTATAGTGTCTTATGTGTGATCTTCAATGGATATACATTGTAAGTAGACGTCAGATAGAATGTATTATAGTGTCGTATGGGTGATGTTCAATGGATATACATTGTAAGTAGACGTCATATAGAATGTATTATAGTGTCTTATGTGTGATCTTCAATGGATATACATTTTAAGTAGACGTCATATAGAATGTATTATAGTGTCGTCTGGGTGATGTTCAATGGATATACATTGTAAGTAGACGTCAGATAGAATGCATTATAGTGTATTCTGGGTGATGTTCAATGGATATACATTGTAAGTAGACGTCATATAGAATGTATTATAGTGTCTTATGTGTGATCTTCAATGGATATACATTGTAAGTAGACGTCATATAGAATGTATTATAGTGTCTTATGTGTGATCTTCAATGGATATACATTTTAAGTAGACGTCATATAGAATGTATTATAGTGTCTTATGTGTGATCTTCAATGGATATACATTGTAAGTAGACGTCATATAGAATGTATTATAGTGTCTTATGTGTGATCTTCAATGGATATACATTGTAAGTAGACGTCATATAGAATGTATTATAGTGTCTTATGTGTGATGTTCAATGGATATACATTTTAAGTAGACGTCATATAGAATGTATTATAGTGTCTTATGTGTGATCTTCAATGGATATACATTGTAAGTAGACGTCATATAGAATGTATTATAGTGTCTTATGTGTGATCTTCAATGGATATACATTTTAAGTAGACGTCATATAGAATGTATTATAGTGTCTTATGTGTGATCTTCAATGGATATACATTGTAAGTAGACGTCATATAGAATGTATTATAGTGTCTTATGTGTGATCTTCAATGGATATACATTGTAAGTAGACGTCATATAGAATGTATTATAGTGTCTTATGTGTGATCTTCAATGGATATACATTGTAAGTAGACGTCATATAGAATGTATTATAGTGTCTTATGTGTGATCTTCAATGGATATACATTGTAAGTAGACGTCATATAGAATGTATTATAGTGTATTCTGGGTGATGTTCAATGGATATACATTTTAAGTAGACGTCATATAGAATGTATTATAGTGTCTTATGTGTGATCTTCAATGGATATACATTTTAAGTAGACGTCAGATAGAATGTATTATAGTGTCTTATGGGTGATGTTCAATGGATATACATTGTAAGTAGACGTCATATAGAATGTATTATAGTGTCTTATGTGTGATCTTCAATGGATATACATTTTAAGTAGACGTCATATAGAATGTATTATAGTGTATTCTGGGTGATGTTCAATGGATATACATTGTAAGTAGACGTCATATAGAATGTATTATAGTGTCTTATGTGTGATCTTCAATGGATATACATTGTAAGTAGACGTCATATAGAATGTATTATAGTGTCTTATGTGTGATCTTCAATGGATATACATTGTAAGTAGACGTCATATAGAATGTATTATAGTGTATTCTGGGTGATGTTCAATGGATATACATTTTAAGTAGACGTCATATAGAATGTATTATAGTGTCTTATGTGTGATCTTCAATGGATATACATTTTAAGTAGACGTCAGATAGAATGTATTATAGTGTCTTATGGGTGATGTTCAATGGATATACATTGTAAGTAGACGTCATATAGAATGTATTATAGTGTCTTATGTGTGATCTTCAATGGATATACATTTTAAGTAGACGTCATATAGAATGTATTATAGTGTATTCTGGGTGATGTTCAATGGATATACATTGTAAGTAGACGTCATATAGAATGTATTATAGTGTCTTATGTGTGATCTTCAATGGATATACATTGTAAGTAGACGTCATATAGAATGTATTATAGTGTATTATGTGTGATCTTCAATGGATATACATTTTAAGTAGACGTCATATAGAATGTATTATAGTCTCTTATGTGTGATCTTCAATGGATATACATTGTAAGTAGACGTCATATAGAATGTATTATAGTGTCTTATGTGTGATCTTCAATGGATATACATTGTAAGTAGACGTCATATAGAATGTATTATAGTGTCTTATGTGTGATCTTCAATGGATATACATTTTAAGTAGACGTCATATAGAATGTATTATAGTGTCTTATGTGTGATCTTCAATGGATATACATTGTAAGTAGACGTCATATAGAATGTATTATAGTGTCTTATGTGTGATCTTCAATGGATATACATTGTAAGTAGACGTCATATAGAATGTATTATAGTGTATTCTGGGTGATGTTCAATGGATATACATTTTAAGTAGACGTCATATAGAATGTATTATAGTGTCTTATGTGTGATCTTCAATGGATATACATTTTAAGTAGACGTCAGATAGAATGTATTATAGTGTCTTATGGGTGATGTTCAATGGATATACATTGTAAGTAGACGTCATATAGAATGTATTATAGTGTCTTATGTGTGATCTTCAATGGATATACATTTTAAGTAGACGTCATATAGAATGTATTATAGTGTCTTATGTGTGATCTTCAATGGATATACATTGTAAGTAGACGTCATATAGAATGTATTATAGTGTCTTATGTGTGATGTTCAATGGATATACATTTTAAGTAGACGTCATATAGAATGTATTATAGTGTATTCTGGGTGATGTTCAATGGATATACATTTTAAGTAGACGTCATATAGAATGTATTATAGTCTCTTATGTGTGATGTTCAATGGATATACATTTTAATTAGACGTCATATAGAATGTATTATAGTGTCTTATGTGTGATCTTCAATGGATATACATTTTAAGTAGACGTCATATAGAATGTATTATAGTGTCTTATGTGTGATGTTCAATGGATATACATTTTAATTAGACGTCATATAGAATGTATTATAGTGTCTTATGTGTGATCTTCAATGGATATACATTTTAATTAGACGTCATATAGAATGTATTATAGTGTCTTATGTGTGATCTTCAATGGATATACATTTTAAGTAGACGTCATATAGAATGTATTATAGTGTATTCTGGGTGATGTTCAATGGATATACATTTTAAGTAGACGTCATATAGAATGTATTATAGTGTATTCTGGGTGATCTTCAATGGATATACATTTTAAGTAGACGTCATATAGAATGTATTATAGTGTCTTATGTGTGATCTTCAATGGATATACATTTTAAGTAGACGTCATATAGAATGTATTATAGTGTCTTATGTGTGATCTTCAATGGATATACATTTTAAGTAGACGTCATATAGAATGTATTATAGTGTCTTATGCGTGATCTTCAATGGATATACATTTTAATTAGACGTCATATAGATTGTATTATAGTGTCTTATGTGTGATCTTCAATGGATATACATTTTAATTAGACGTCATATAGATTGTATTATAGTGTCTTATGTGTGATCTTCAATGGATATACATTGTAAGTAGACGTCATATAGAATGTATTATAGTGTCTTATGTGTGATCTTCAATGGATATACATTTTAAGTAGACGTCAGATAGAATGTATTATAGTGTATTCTGGGTGATCTTCAATGGATATACATTTTAAGTAGACGTCATATAGAATGTATTATAGTGTCTTATGTGTGATCTTCAATGGATATACATTTTAAGTAGACGTCAGATAGAATGTATTATAGTGTATTCTGGGTGATCTTCAATGGATATACATTGTAAGTAGACGTCATATAGAATGTATTATAGTGTATTATGTGTGATCTTCAATGGATATACATTTTAAGTAGACGTCATATAGAATGTATTATAGTGTATTCTGGGTGATGTTCAATGGATATACATTTTAAGTAGACGTCATATAGAATGTATTATAGTGTCTTATGTGTGATCTTCAATGGATATACATTGTAAGTAGACGTCATATAGAATGTATTATAGTGTCTTATGTGTGATCTTCAATGGATATACATTTTAAGTAGACGTCAGATAGAATGTATTATAGTGTATTCTGGGTGATGTTCAATGGATATACATTTTAAGTAGACGTCATATAGAATGTATTATAGTGTCTTATGTGTGATCTTCAATGGATATACATTGTAAGTAGACGTCATATAGAATGTATTATAGTGTATTCTGGGTGATGTTCAATGGATATACATTGTAAGTAGACGTCATATAGAATGTATTATAGTGTATTCTGGGTGATCTTCAATGGATATACATTGTAAGTAGACGTCATATAGAATGTATTATAGTGTCTTATGTGTGATCTTCAATGGATATACATTTTAAGTAGACGTCAGATAGAATGTATTATAGTGTATTCTGGGTGATGTTCAATGGATATACATTTTAAGTAGACGTCATATAGAATGTATTATAGTGTCTTATGTGTGATCTTCAATGGATATACATTGTAAGTAGACGTCATATAGAATGTATTATAGTCTCTTATGTGTGATCTTCAATGGATATACATTTTAAGTAGACGTCATATAGAATGTATTATAGTGTCTTATGTGTGATCTTCAATGGATATACATTTTAAGTAGACGTCATATAGAATGTATTATAGTCTCTTATGTGTGATCTTCAATGGATATACATTTTAAGTAGACGTCATATAGAATGTATTATAGTGTCTTATGTGTGATCTTCAATGGATATACATTTTAAGTAGACGTCAGATAGAATGTATTATAGTGTCGTCTGGGTGATCTTCAATGGATATACATTGTAAGTAGACGTCATATAGAATGTATTATAGTGTATTATGTGTGATCTTCAATGGATATACATTTTAAGTAGACGTCATATAGAATGTATTATAGTGTCTTATGTGTGATCTTCAATGGATATACATTTTAAGTAGACGTCATATAGAATGTATTATAGTGTATTATGTGTGATCTTCAATGGATATACATTTTAAGTAGACGTCATATAGAATGTATTATAGTGTCTTATGTGTGATCTTCAATGGATATACATTTTAAGTAGACGTCATATAGAATGTATTATAGTGTCTTATGTGTGATCTTCAATGGATATACATTTTAAGTAGACGTCATATAGAATGTATTATAGTGTATTATGTGTGATCTTCAATGGATATACATTTTAAGTAGACGTCATATAGAATGTATTATAGTGTCTTATGTGTGATCTTCAATGGATATACATTTTAAGTAGACGTCATATAGAATGTATTATAGTGTCTTATGTGTGATCTTCAATGGATATACATTGTAAGTAGACGTCATATAGAATGTATTATAGTGTCTTATGTGTGATCTTCAATGGATATACATTGTAAGTAGACGTCATATAGAATGTATTATAGTGTCTTATGTGTGATCTTCAATGGATATACATTTTAAGTAGACGTCATATAGAATGTATTATAGTGTCTTATGTGTGATCTTCAATGGATATACATTGTAAGTAGACGTCAGATAGAATGTATTATAGTGTATTATGTGTGATCTTCAATGGATATACATTGTAAGTAGACGTCATATAGAATGTATTATAGTGTCTTCTGGGTGATGTTCAATGGATATACATTGTAAGTAGACGTCATATAGAATGTATTATATTGTCTTATGTGTGATCTTCAATGGATATACATTGTAAGTAGACGTCATATAGAATGTATTATAGTGTCTTCTGGGTGATGTTCAATGGATATACATTGTAAGTAGACGTCATATAGAATGTATTATATTGTCTTATGTGTGATCTTCAATGGATATACATTGTAAGTAGACGTCATATAGAATGTATTATATTGTCTTATGTGTGATCTTCAATGGATATACATTTTAAGTAGACGTCATATAGAATGTATTATAGTGTCGTCTGGGTGATCTTCAATGGATATACATTGTAAGTAGACGTCATATAGAATGTATTATAGTGTCTTATGTGTGATCTTCAATGGATATACATTGTAAGTAGACGTCATATAGAATGTATTATAGTGTCTTATGTGTGATCTTCAATGGATATACATTGTAAGTAGACGTCATATAGAATGTATTATAGTGTCTTATGTGTGATCTTCAATGGATATACATTTTAAGTAGACGTCATATAGAATGTATTATAGTGTATTATGTGTGATCTTCAATGGATATACATTGTAAGTAGACGTCATATAGAATGTATTATAGTGTCTTATGTGTGATGTTCAATGGATATACATTTTAAGTAGACGCCATATAGAATGTATTATAGTCTCTTATGTGTGATCTTCAATGGATATACATTTTAAGTAGACGTCATATAGATTGTATTATAGTGTCTTATGTGTTATCTTCAATGGATATACATTTTAAGTAGACGTCATATAGAATGTATTATAGTGTATTCTGGGTGATCTTCAATGGATATACATTGTAAGTAGACGTCATATAGAATGTATTATAGTGTCTTATGTGTGATTTTCAATGGATATACATTTTAAGTAGACGTCATATAGAATGTATTATAGTGTCTTATGTGTGATCTTCAATGGATATACATTGTAAGTAGACGTCATATAGAATGTATTATAGTGTCTTATGTGTGATCTTCAATGGATATACATTGTAAGTAGACGTCATATAGAATGTATTATAGTGTATTCTGGGTGATGTTCAACGGATATACATTGTAAGTAGACGTCATATAGAATGTATTATAGTGTCTTATGTGTGATCTTCAATGGATATACATTGTAAGTAGACGTCATATAGATTGTATTATAGTGTCTTATGTGTGATCTTCAATGGATATACATTGTAAGTAGACGTCATATAGATTGTATTATAGTGTCTTATGTGTGATCTTCAATGGATATACATTGTAAGTAGACGTCATATAGATTGTATTATAGTGTCTTATGTGTGATCTTCAATGGATATACATTGTAAGTAGACGTCATATAGATTGTATTATAGTGTCTTATGTGTGATCTTCAATGGATATACATTGTAAGTAGACGTCATATAGATTGTATTATAGTGTCTTATGTGTGATCTTCAATGGATATACATTGTAAGTAGACGTCATATAGAATGTATTATAGTGTCTTATGTGTGATCTTCAATGGATATACATTGTAAGTAGACGTCATATAGAATGTATTATAGTGTCTTATGTGTGATCTTCAATGGATATACATTGTAAGTAGACGTCATATAGAATGTATTATAGTGTATTCTGGGTGATGTTCAATGGATATACATTGTAAGTAGACGTCATATAGATTGTATTATAGTGTCTTATGTGTGATCTTCAATGGATATACATTGTAAGTAGACGTCATATAGAATGTATTATAGTGTCTTATGTGTGATCTTCAATGGATATACATTGTAAGTAGACGTCATATAGAATGTATTATAGTGTCTTATGTGTGATCTTCAATGGATATACATTGTAAGTAGACGTCATATAGAATGTATTATAGTGTATTCTGGGTGATGTTCAATGGATATACATTTTAAGTAGACGTCATATAGATTGTATTATAGTGTCTTATGTGTGATCTTCAATGGATATACATTGTAAGTAGACGTCATATAGAATGTATTATAGTGTCTTATGTGTGATCTTCAATGGATATACATTTTAAGTAGACGTCATATAGATTGTATTATAGTGTCTTATGTGTGATCTTCAATGGATATACATTGTAAGTAGACGTCATATAGAATGTATTATAGTGTCTTATGTGTGATCTTCAATGGCTATACATTGTAAGTAGACGTCATATAGATTGTATTATAGTGTCTTATGTGTGATCTTCAATGGATATACATTGTAAGTAGACGTCATATAGATTGTATTATAGTGTCTTATGTGTGATCTTCAATGGATATACATTGTAAGTAGACGTCATATAGATTGTATTATAGTGTCTTATGTGTGATCTTCAATGGATATACATTGTAAGTAGACGTCATATAGATTGTATTATAGTGTCTTATGTGTGATCTTCAATGGATATACATTGTAAGTAGACGTCATATAGATTGTATTATAGTGTCTTATGTGTGATCTTCAATGGATATACATTGTAAGTAGACGTCATATAGATTGTATTATAGTGTCTTATGTGTGATCTTCAATGGATATACATTGTAAGTAGACGTCATATAGATTGTATTATAGTGTCTTATGTGTGATCTTCAATGGATATACATTGTAAGTAGACGTCATATAGATTGTATTATAGTGTCTTATGTGTGATCTTCAATGGATATACATTGTAAGTAGACGTCATATAGATTGTATTATAGTGTCTTATGTGTGATCTTCAATGGATATACATTGTAAGTAGACGTCATATAGATTGTATTATAGTGTCTTATGTGTGATCTTCAATGGATATACATTGTAAGTAGACGTCATATAGATTGTATTATAGTGTCTTATGTGTGATCTTCAATGGATATACATTGTAAGTAGACGTCATATAGATTGTATTATAGTGTCTTATGTGTGATCTTCAATGGATATACATTGTAAGTAGACGTCATATAGATTGTATTATAGTGTCTTATGTGTGATCTTCAATGGATATACATTGTAAGTAGACGTCATATAGAATGTATTATAGTGTCTTATGTGTGATCTTCAATGGATATACATTGTAAGTAGACGTCATATAGAATGTATTATAGTGTCTTATGTGTGATCTTCAATGGATATACATTGTAAGTAGACGTCATATAGAATGTATTATAGTGTATTCTGGGTGATGTTCAATGGATATACATTTTAAGTAGACGTCATATAGATTGTATTATAGTGTCTTATGTGTGATCTTCAATGGATATACATTGTAAGTAGACGTCATATAGAATGTATTATAGTCTCTTATGTGTGATCTTCAATGGATATACATTTTAAGTAGACGTCATATAGAATGTATTATAGTGTATTCTGGGTGATCTTCAATGGATATACATTGTAAGTAGACGTCATATAGAATGTATTATAGTCTCTTATGTGTGATCTTCAATGGATATACATTGTAAGTAGACGTCATATAGAATGTATTATAGTGTCTTATGTGTGATCTTCAATGGATATACATTGTAAGTAGACGTCATATAGATTGTATTATAGTGTCTTATGTGTGATCTTCAATGGATATACATTGTAAGTAGACGTCATATAGATTGTATTATAGTGTCTTATGTGTGATCTTCAATGGATATACATTGTAAGTAGACGTCATATAGATTGTATTATAGTGTCTTATGTGTGATCTTCAATGGATATACATTGTAAGTAGACGTCATATAGAATGTATTATAGTGTCTTATGTGTGATCTTCAATGGATATACATTTTAAGTAGACGTCATATAGAATGTATTATATTGTCTTATGTGTGATCTTCAATGGATATACATTTTAAGTAGACGTCATATAGAATGTATTATAGTGTCGTCTGCGTGATCTTCAATGGATATACATTGTAAGTAGACGTCATATAGATTGTATTATAGTGTCTTATGTGTGATCTTCAATGGATATACATTTTAAGTAGACGTCAGATAGAATGTATTATAGTGTCTTATGTGTGATCTTCAATGGATATACATTGTAAGTAGACGTCATATAGATTGTATTATAGTGTCTTATGTGTGATCTTCAATGGATATACATTGTAAGTAGACGTCATATAGATTGTATTATAGTGTCTTATGTGTGATCTTCAATGGATATACATTGTAAGTAGACGTCATATAGATTGTATTATAGTGTCTTATGTGTGATCTTCAATGGATATACATTGTAAGTAGACGTCATATAGATTGTATTATAGTGTCTTATGTGTGATGTTCAATGGATATACATTGTAAGTAGACGTCATATAGAATGTATTATAGTGTCTTATGTGTGATCTTCAATGGATATACATTGTAAGTAGACGTCATATAGATTGTATTATAGTGTCTTATGTGTGATCTTCAATGGATATACATTGTAAGTAGACGTCATATAGATTGTATTATAGTGTCTTATGTGTGATCTTCAATGGATATACATTGTAAGTAGACGTCATATAGATTGTATTATAGTGTCTTATGTGTGATCTTCAATGGATATACATTGTAAGTAGACGTCATATAGAATGTATTATAGTGTCTTATGTGTGATCTTCAATGGATATACATTTTAAGTAGACGTC
This sequence comes from Siphonodentalium dalli, assembly GCA_032622095.1. Classification (NCBI taxonomy): domain Eukaryota; kingdom Metazoa; phylum Mollusca; class Scaphopoda; order Gadilida; family Siphonodentaliidae; genus Siphonodentalium; species Siphonodentalium dalli. The sequence goes on from CP136063.1 coordinate 286,802,944, forward strand.
ATATAGATTGTATTATAGTGTCTTATGTGTGATCTTCAATGGATATACATTTTAAGTAGACGTCATATAGAATGTATTATAGTGTCTTATGTGTGATCTTCAATGGATATACATTGTAAGTAGACGTCATATAGAATGTATTATAGTGTCTTATGTGTGATCTTCAATGGATATACATTTTAAGTAGACGTCATATAGAATGTATTATAGTGTCTTATGTGTGATCTTCAATGGATATACATTGTAAGTAGACGTCATATAGAATGTATTATAGTGTATTCTGTGTGATATTCAATGGATATACATTGTAAGTAGACGTCATATAGAATGTATTATAGTGTCTTATGTGTGATCTTCAATGGATATACATTTTAAGTAGACGTCATATAGAATGTATTATAGTGTCTTATGTGTGATCTTCAATGGATATACATTGTAAGTAGACGTCATATAGAATGTATTATAGTGTATTCTGTGTGATATTCAATGGATATACATTGTAAGTAGACGTCATATAGATTGTATTATAGTGTCTTATGTGTGATCTTCAATGGATATACATTTTAAGTAGACGTCATATAGAATGTATTATAGTGTCTTATGTGTGATCTTCAATGGATATACATTGTAAGTAGACGTCATATAGAATGTATTATAGTGTCTTATGTGTGATATTCAATGGATATACATTGTAAGTAGACGTCATATAGAATGTATTATAGTGTCGTCTGGGTGATCTTCAATGGATATACATTGTAAGTAGACGTCATATAGAATGTATTATAGTGTCTTATGTGTGATCTTCAATGGATATACATTGTAAGTAGACGTCATATAGAATGTATTATAGTGTCTTATGTGTGATCTTCAATGGATATACATTGTAAGTAGACGTCATATAGAATGTATTATAGTGTCTTATGTGTGATCTTCAATGGATATACATTGTAAGTAGACGTCATATAGAATGTATTATAGTGTCTTATGTGTGATCTTCAATGGATATACATTTTAAGTAGACGTCAGATAGAATGTATTATAGTGTCTTATGTGTGATGTTCAATGGATATACATTGTAAGTAGACGTCATATAGATTGTATTATAGTGTATTCTGGGTGATCTTCAATGGATATACATTTTAAGTAGACGTCAGATAGAATGTATTATAGTGTCTTCTGGGTGATGTTCAATGGATATACATTTTAAGTAGACGTCATATAGAATGTATTATAGTGTATTATGTGTGATCTTCAATGGATATACATTTTAAGTAGACGTCATATAGAATGTATTATAGTGTATTCTGGGTGATCTTCAATGGATATACATTTTAAGTAGACGTCATATAGATTGTATTATAGTGTATTCTGGGTGATGTTCAATGGATATACATTTTAAGTAGACGTCAGATAGAATGTATTATAGTGTCTTCTGGGTGATGTTCAATGGATATACATTTTAAGTAGACGTCATATAGAATGTATTATAGTGTATTATGTGTGATCTTCAATGGATATACATTTTAAGTAGACGTCATATAGAATGTATTATAGTGTATTCTGGGTGATCTTCAATGGATATACATTTTAAGTAGACGTCAGATAGAATGTATTATAGTGTCTTCTGGGTGATGTTCAATGGATATACATTTTAAGTAGACGTCATATAGAATGTATTATAGTGTATTCTGGGTGATCTTCAATGGATATACATTTTAAGTAGACGTCAGATAGAATGTATTATAGTGTCTTCTGGGTGATGTTCAATGGATATACATTTTAAGTAGACGTCATATAGAATGTATTATAGTGTATTATGTGTGATCTTCAATGGATATACATTTTAAGTAGACGTCATATAGAATGTATTATAGTGTATTCTGGGTGATCTTCAATGGATATACATTTTAAGTAGACGTCAGATAGAATGTATTATAGTGTCTTCTGGGTGATGTTCAATGGATATACATTTTAAGTAGACGTCATATAGAATGTATTATAGTGTATTATGTGTGATCTTCAATGGATATACATTTTAAGTAGACGTCATATAGAATGTATTATAGTGTATTCTGGGTGATCTTCAATGGATATACATTTTAAGTAGACGTCATATAGATTGTATTATAGTGTATTCTGGGTGATGTTCAATGGATATACATTTTAAGTAGACGTCAGATAGAATGTATTATAGTGTCTTCTGGGTGATGTTCAATGGATATACATTTTAAGTAGACGTCATATAGAATGTATTATAGTGTATTATGTGTGATCTTCAATGGATATACATTTTAAGTAGACGTCATATAGAATGTATTATAGTGTATTCTGGGTGATCTTCAATGGATATACATTTTAAGTAGACGTCAGATAGAATGTATTATAGTGTCTTCTGGGTGATGTTCAATGGATATACATTTTAAGTAGACGTCATATAGAATGTATTATAGTGTATTATGTGTGATCTTCAATGGATATACATTTTAAGTAGACGTCATATAGAATGTATTATAGTGTATTCTGGGTGATCTTCAATGGATATACATTTTAAGTAGACGTCATATAGATTGTATTATAGTGTATTCTGGGTGATGTTCAATGGATATACATTTTAAGTAGACGTCAGATAGAATGTATTATAGTGTCTTCTGGGTGATGTTCAATGGATATACATTTTAAGTAGACGTCATATAGAATGTATTATAGTGTATTATGTGTGATCTTCAATGGATATACATTTTAAGTAGACGTCATATAGAATGTATTATAGTGTATTCTGGGTGATCTTCAATGGATATACATTTTAAGTAGACGTCAGATAGAATGTATTATAGTGTCTTATGTGTGATCTTCAATGGATATACATTGTAAGTAGACGTCATATAGAATGTATTATAGTGTATTATGTGTGATCTTCAATGGATATACATTGTAAGTAGACGTCATATAGAATGTATTATAGTGTATTATGTGTGATCTTCAATGGATATACATTGTAAGTAGACGTCATATAGAATGTATTATAGTCTCTTATGTGTGATCTTCAATGGATATACATTTTAAGTAGACGTCATATAGAATGTATTATAGTGTCTTATGTGTGATCTTCAATGGATATACATTTTAAGTAGACGTCATATAGATTGTATTATAGTGTCTTATGTGTGATCTTCAATGGATATACATTTTAAGTAGACGTCATATAGAATGTATTATAGTGTCTTATGTGTGATCTTCAATGGATATACATTTTAAGTAGACGTCATATAGAATGTATTATAGTGTCTTATGTGTGATCTTCAATGGATATACATTTTAAGTAGACGTCATATAGAATGTATTATAGTGTCTTATGTGTGATCTTCAATGGATATACATTGTAAGTAGACGTCATATAGAATGTATTATAGTGTCTTATGTGTGATCTTCAATGGATATACATTGTAAGTAGACGTCATATAGAATGTATTATAGTGTCTTATGTGTGATGTTCAATGGATATACATTTTAAGTAGACGTCATATAGAATGTATTATAGTGTCTTATGTGTGATCTTCAATGGATATACATTTTAATTAGACGTCATATAGAATGTATTATAGTGTCTTATGTGTGATCTTCAATGGATATACATTTTAATTAGACGTCATATAGAATGTATTATAGTGTCTTATGTGTGATCTTCAATGGATATACATTTTAAGTAGACGTCATATAGAATGTATTATAGTGTCTTATGTGTGATCTTCAATGGATATACATTGTAAGTAGACGTCATATAGAATGTATTATAGTGTCTTATGTGTGATCTTCAATGGATATACATTGTAAGTAGACGTCATATAGAATGTATTATAGTGTCTTATGTGTGATCTTCAATGGATATACATTTTAAGTAGACGTCATATAGAATGTATTATAGTGTCTTATGTGTGATCTTCAATGGATATACATTGTAAGTAGACGTCATATAGAATGTATTATAGTGTCTTATGTGTGATGTTCAATGGATATACATTTTAAGTAGACGTCATATAGAATGTATTATAGTGTCTTATGTGTGATCTTCAATGGATATACATTTTAAGTAGACGTCATATAGAATGTATTATAGTGTATTCTGGGTGATCTTCAATGGATATACATTTTAAGTAGACGTCATATAGATTGTATTATAGTGTATTCTGGGTGATCTTCAATGGATATACATTTTAAGTAGACGTCAGATAGAATGTATTATAGTGTCTTCTGGGTGATGTTCAATGGATATACATTTTAAGTAGACGTCATATAGAATGTATTATAGTGTATTATGTGTGATCTTCAATGGATATACATTTTAAGTAGACGTCATATAGAATGTATTATAGTGTATTCTGGGTGATCTTCAATGGATATACATTTTAAGTAGACGTCATATAGAATGTATTATAGTGTATTCTGGGTGATGTTCAATGGATATACATTTTAAGTAGACGTCATATAGAATGTATTATAGTGTATTATGTGTGATCTTCAATGGATATACATTTTAAGTAGACGTCATATAGAATGTATTATAGTGTCTTATGTGTGATCTTCAATGGATATACATTTTAAGTAGACGTCAGATAGAATGTATTATAGTGTCTTATGTGTGATGTTCAATGGATATACATTTTAAGTAGACGTCATATAGAATGTATTATAGTGTATTATGTGTGATGTTCAATGGATATACATTGTAAGTAGACGTCAGATAGAATGTATTATAGTGTCGTCTGGGTGATCTTCAATGGATATACATTTTAAGTAGACGTCATATAGAATGTATTATAGTCTCTTATGTGTGATCTTCAATGGATATACATTTTAAGTAGACGTCATATAGAATGTATTATAGTGTATTATGTGTGATGTTCAATGGATATACATTGTAAGTAGACGTCAGATAGAATGTATTATAGTGTCGTCTGGGTGATCTTCAATGATATACATTTTAAGTAGACGTCATATAGAATGTATTATAGTGTCTTATGTGTGATCTTCAATGGATATACATTTTAAGTAGACGTCATATAGAATGTATTATAGTGTCTTATGTGTGATCTTCAATGGATATACATTTTAAGTAGACGTCATATAGAATGTATTATAGTGTATTCTGGGTGATGTTCAATGGATATACATTGTAAGTAGACGTCAGATAGAATGTATTATAGTGTCGTCTGGGTGATCTTCAATGGATATACATTTTAAGTAGACGTCATATAGAATGTATTATAGTCTCTTATGTGTGATCTTCAATGGATATACATTTTAAGTAGACGTCATATAGAATGTATTATAGTGTATTATGTGTGATGTTCAATGGATATACATTGTAAGTAGACGTCAGATAGAATGTATTATAGTGTCGTCTGGGTGATCTTCAATGATATACATTTTAAGTAGACGTCATATAGAATGTATTATAGTGTCTTATGTGTGATCTTCAATGGATATACATTTTAAGTAGACGTCATATAGAATGTATTATAGTGTCTTATGTGTGATCTTCAATGGATATACATTTTAAGTAGACGTCATATAGAATGTATTATAGTGTATTCTGGGTGATGTTCAATGGATATACATTTTAAGTAGACGTCATATAGAATGTATTATAGTGTATTCTGGGTGATCTTCAATGGATATACATTTTAAGTAGACGTCATATAGAATGTATTATAGTGTCTTATGTGTGATGTTCAATGGATAAACATTGTAAGTAGACGTCAGATAGATTGTATTATAGTGTCTTCTGGGTGATCTTCAATGGATATACATTGTAAGTAGACGTCAGATAGAATGTATTATAGTGTATTCTGGGTGATGTTCAATGGATATACATTTTAAGTAGACGTCATATAGAATGTATTATAGTGTCTTATGTGTGATCTTCAATGGATATACATTTTAAGTAGACGTCAGATAGAATGTATTATATTGTCTTATGTGTGATGTTCAATGGATATACATTGTAAGTAGACGTCAGATAGAATGTATTATAGTGTCTTATGTGTGATCTTCAATGGATATACATTTTAAGTAGACGTCATATAGAATGTATTATAGTCTCTTATGTGTGATGTTCAATGGATATACATTGTAAGTAGACGTCATATAGAATGTATTATAGTGTCTTATGTGTGATCTTCAATGGATATACATTTTAAGTAGACGTCATATAGAATGTATTATAGTGTCTTATGTGTGATCTTCAATGGATATACATTGTAAGTAGACGTCATATAGAATGTATTATAGTGTCTTATGTGTGATCTTCAATGGATATACATTGTAAGTAGACGTCATATAGAATGTATTATAGTGTATTCTGGGTGATGTTCAATGGATATACATTGTAAGTAGACGTCATATAGAATGTATTATAGTGTCTTATGTGTGATCTTCAATGGATATACATTGTAAGTAGACGTCATATAGAATGTATTATAGTGTCTTATGTGTGATGTTCAATGGATATACATTGTAAGTAGACGTCATATAGAATGTATTATAGTGTCTTATGTGTGATGTTCAATGGATATACATTGTAAGTAGACGTCATATAGAATGTATTATAGTGTCTTATGTGTGATGTTCAATGGATATACATTTTAAGTAGACGTCATATAGAATGTATTATAGTGTCTTATGTGTGATCTTCAATGGATATACATTGTAAGTAGACGTCATATAGAATGTATTATAGTGTCTTATGTGTGATCTTCAATGGATATACATTGTAAGTAGACGTCATATAGAATGTATTATAGTGTATTCTGGGTGATGTTCAATGGATATACATTGTAAGTAGACGTCATATAGAATGTATTATAGTGTCTTATGTGTGATCTTCAATGGATATACATTGTAAGTAGACGTCATATAGAATGTATTATAGTGTCTTATGTGTGATGTTCAATGGATATACATTGTAAGTAGACGTCATATAGAATGTATTATAGTGTCTTATGTGTGATGTTCAATGGATATACATTGTAAGTAGACGTCATATAGAATGTATTATAGTGTCTTATGTGTGATCTTCAATGGATATACATTGTAAGTAGACGTCATATAGAATGTATTATAGTGTCGTCTGGGTGATGTTCAATGGATATACATTTTAAGTAGACGTCATATAGAATGTATTATAGTGTCGTCTGGGTGATGTTCAATGGATATACATTTTAAGTAGACGTCATATAGAATGTATTATAGTGTCGTCTGGGTGATGTTCAATGGATATACATTTTAAGTAGACGTCATATAGAATGTATTATAGTGTCGTCTGGGTGATGTTCAATGGATATACATTTTAAGTAGACGTCATATAGAATGTATTATAGTGTCGTCTGGGTGATGTTCAATGGATATACATTTTAAGTAGACGTCATATAGAATGTATTATAGTGTCGTCTGGGTGATGTTCAATGGATATACATTTTAAGTAGACGTCATATAGAATGTATTATAGTGTCGTCTGGGTGATGTTCAATGGATATACATTGTAAGTAGACGTCATATAGAATGTATTATAGTGTCTTATGTGTGATGTTCAATGGATATACATTGTAAGTAGACGTCATATAGAATGTATTATAGTGTCTTATGTGTGATGTTCAATGGATATACATTGTAAGTAGACGTCATATAGAATGTATTATAGTGTCTTATGTGTGATCTTCAATGGATATACATTGTAAGTAGACGTCATATAGAATGTATTATAGTGTCGTCTGGGTGATCTTCAATGGATATACATTGTAAGTAGACGTCATATAGAATGTATTATAGTGTCTTATGTGTGATGTTCAATGGATATACATTGTAAGTAGACGTCATATAGAATGTATTATAGTGTCTTATGTGTGATCTTCAATGGATATACATTGTAAGTAGACGTCATATAGAATGTATTATAGTGTCGTCTGGGTGATGTTCAATGGATATACATTTTAAGTAGACGTCATATAGAATGTATTATAGTGTATTCTGGGTGATCTTCAATGGATATACATTTTAAGTAGACGTCATATAGAATGTATTATAGTGTCTTATGTGTGATCTTCAATGGATATACATTTTAAGTAGACGTCATATAGAATGTATTATAGTGTATTATGTGTGATCTTCAATGGATATACATTTTAAGTAGACGTCATATAGAATGTATTATAGTGTCTTATGTGTGATCTTCAATGGATATACATTTTAAGTAGACGTCATATAGAATGTATTATAGTGTCTTATGTGTGATCTTCAATGGATATACATTGTAAGTAGACGTCATATAGATTGTATTATAGTCTCTTATGTGTGATCTTCAATGGATATACATTTTAAGTAGACGTCATATAGAATGTATTATAGTGTATTATGTGTGATCTTCAATGGATATACATTGTAAGTAGACGTCATATAGAATGTATTATAGTCTCTTATGTGTGATCTTCAATGGATATACATTTTAAGTAGACGTCATATAGAATGTATTATAGTGTATTATGTGTGATCTTCAATGGATATACATTGTAAGTAGACGTCATATAGAATGTATTATAGTGTCTTATGTGTGATGTTCAATGGATATACATTGTAAGTAGACGTCATATAGAATGTATTATAGTGTCTTATGTGTGATCTTCAATGGATATACATTTTAAGTAGACGTCATATAGAATGTATTATAGTGTATTGTGTGTGATCTTCAATGGATATACATTGTAAGTAGACGTCATATAGAATGTATTATATTGTCTTATGTGTGATCTTCAATGGATATACATTGTAAGTAGACGTCATATAGAATGTATTATAGTCTCTTATGTGTGATCTTCAATGGATATACATTTTAAGTAGACGTCATATAGAATGTATTATAGTGTCGTCTGGGTGATGTTCAATGGATATACATTTTAAGTAGACGTCATATAGAATGTATTATAGTGTCTTATGTGTGATCTTCAATGGATATACATTGTAAGTAGACGTCATATAGAATGTATTATAGTCTCTTATGTGTGATCTTCAATGGATATACATTGTAAGTAGACGTCATATAGAATGTATTATAGTGTCGTCTGGGTGATCTTCAATGGATATACATTTTAAGTAGACGTCATATAGAATGTATTATAGTGTCTTATGTGTGATCTTCAATGGATATACATTTTAAGTAGACGTCATATAGAATGTATTATAGTGTCTTATGTGTGATCTTCAATGGATATACATTGTAAGTAGACGTCATATAGATTGTATTATAGTGTCGTCTGGGTGATGTTCAATGGATATACATTTTAAGTAGACGTCATATAGAATGTATTATAGTGTCTTATGTGTGATCTTCAATGGATATACATTTTAAGTAGACGTCAGATAGAATGTATTATAGTGTCGTCTGGGTGATCTTCAATGGATATACATTTTAAGTAGACGTCATATAGAATGTATTATAGTGTATTCTGGGTGATGTTCAATGGATATACATTTTAAGTAGACGTCATATAGAATGTATTATAGTGTCTTATGTGTGATCTTCAATGGATATACATTTTAAGTAGACGTCATATAGAATGTATTATAGTGTCTTATGTGTGATCTTCAATGGATATACATTTTAAGTAGACGTCATATAGAATGTATTATAGTGTCTTATGTGTGATCTTCAATGGATATACATTGTAAGTAGACGTCAGATAGAATGTATTATAGTGTCGTCTGGGTGATCTTCAATGGATATACATTTTAAGTAGACGTCATATAGAATGTATTATAGTCTCTTATGTGTGATCTTCAATGGATATACATTTTAAGTAGACGTCATATAGAATGTATTATAGTGTCTTATGTGTGATCTTCAATGGATATACATTTTAAGTAGACGTCATATAGAATGTATTATAGTGTCTTATGTGTGATCTTCAATGGATATACATTGTAAGTAGACGTCATATAGATTGTATTATAGTGTCGTCTGGGTGATGTTCAATGGATATACATTTTAAGTAGACTTCATATAGAATGTATTATAGTGTCTTATGTGTGATCTTCAATGGATATACATTGTAAGTAGACGTCATATAGAATGTATTATAGTGTCTTATGTGTGATCTTCAATGGATATACATTGTAAGTAGACGTCAGATAGAATGTATTATAGTGTCTTATGTGTGATCTTCAATGGATATACATTGTAAGTAGACGTCATATAGAATGTATTATAGTGTATTCTGGGTGATCTTCAATGGATATACATTGTAAGTAGACGTCAGATAGATTGTATTATAGTGTCGTCTGGGTGATGTTCAATGGATATACATTTTAAGTAGACGTCATATAGAATGTATTATAGTGTCTTATGTGTGATCTTCAATGGCTATACATTTTAATTAGACGTCATATAGATTGTATTATAGTGTCTTATGTGTGATCTTCAATGGATATACATTGTAAGTAGACGTCATATAGAATGTATTATAGTGTCTTATGTGTGATCTTCAATGGATATACATTGTAAGTAGACGTCAGATAGATTGTATTATAGTGTCGTCTGGGTGATCTTCAATGGATATACATTGTAAGTAGACGTCATATAGAATGTATTATAGTGTCTTATGTGTGATCTTCAATGGATATACATTGTAAGTAGACGTCATATAGAATGTATTATAGTCTCTTATGTGTGATGTTCAATGGATATACATTTTAAGTAGACGTCATATAGAATGTATTATAGTGTCTTATGTGTGATCTTCAATGGATATACATTTTAAGTAGACGTCAGATAGAATGTATTATAGTGTCTTATGTGTGATCTTCAATGGATATACATTTTAAGTAGACGTCATATAGAATGTATTATAGTGTCTTATGTGTGATCTTCAATGGATATACATTGTAAGTAGACGTCAGATAGATTGTATTATAGTGTCGTCTGGGTGATCTTCAATGGATATACATTGTAAGTAGACGTCATATAGAATGTATTATAGTGTATTCTGGGTGATGTTCAATGGATATACATTTTAAGTAGACGTCAGATAGAATGTATTATATTGTCTTATGTGTGATCTTCAATGGATATACATTGTAAGTAGACGTCAGATAGATTGTATTATAGTGTCGTCTGGGTGATGTTCAATGGATATACATTTTAAGTAGACGTCATATAGAATGAATTATAGTGTCTTATGTGTGATCTTCAATGGATATACATTGTAAGTAGACGTCAGATAGATTGTATTATAGTGTCGTCTGGGTGATCTTCAATGGATATACATTGTAAGTAGACGTCATATAGAATGTATTATAGTGTATTCTGGGTGATGTTCAATGGATATACATTTTAAGTAGACGTCAGATAGAATGTATTATATTGTCTTATGTGTGATCTTCAATGGATATACATTGTAAGTAGACGTCAGATAGATTGTATTATAGTGTCGTCTGGGTGATGTTCAATGGATATACATTTTAAGTAGACGTCATATAGAATGAATTATAGTGTCTTATGTGTGATCTTCAATGGATATACATTGTAAGTAGACGTCAGATAGATTGTATTATAGTGTCTTATGTGTGATCTTCAATGGATATACATTTTAAGTAGACGTCAGATAGAATGTATTATATTGTCTTATGTGTGATCTTCAATGGATATACATTGTAAGTAGACGTCAGATAGATTGTATTATAGTGTCGTCTGGGTGATGTTCAATGGATATACATTTTAAGTAGACGTCATATAGAATGTATTATAGTGTCTTATGTGTGATCTTCAATGGATATACATTGTAAGTAGACGTCAGATAGAATGTATTATAGTGTCTTATGTGTGATATTCAATGGATATACATTGTAAGTAGACGTCATATAGAATGTATTATAGTGTATTCTGGGTGATGTTCAATGGATATACATTGTAAGTAGACGTCATATAGATTGTATTATAGTGTCTTATGTGTGATCTTCAATGGATATACATTGTAAGTAGACGTCAGATAGTTTGTATTATAGTGTATTCTGGGTGATGTTCAATGGATATACATTTTAAGTAGACGCCATATAGAATGTATTATAGTGTCTTATGTGTGATCTTCAATGGATATACATTGTAAGTAGACGTCATATAGATTGTATTATAGTGTCTTATGTGTGATCTTCAATGGATATACATTGTAAGTAGACGTCAGATAGATTGTATTATAGTGTATTCTGGGTGATGTTCAATGGATATACATTTTAAGTAGACGTCATATAGAATGTATTATAGTGTATTCTGGGTGATGTTCAATGGATATACATTTTAAGTAGACGTCAGATAGAATGTATTATATTGTCTTATGTGTGATCTTCAATGGATATACATTGTAAGTAGACGTCAGATAGATTGTATTATAGTGTCGTCTGGGTGATGTTCAATGGATATACATTTTAAGTAGACGTCATATAGAATGTATTATAGTGTCTTATGTGTGATCTTCAATGGATATACATTGTAAGTAGACGTCAGATAGATTGTATTATAGTGTCTTATGTGTGATCTTCAATGGATATACATTTTAAGTAGACGTCAGATAGAATGTATTATATTGTCTTATGTGTGATCTTCAATGGATATACATTTTAAGTAGACGTCATATAGAATGTATTATAGTGTATTATGTGTGATGTTCAATGGATATACATTGTAAGTAGACGTCAGATAGAATGTATTATAGTGTCTTATGTGTGATGTTCAATGGATATACATTGTAAGTAGACGTCATATAGAATGTATTATAGTGTCGTCTGGGTGATCTTCAATGGATATACATTTTAAGTAGACGTCATATAGAATGTATTATAGTGTATTCTGGGTGATCTTCAATGGATATACATTGTAAGTAGACGTCATATAGAATGTATTATAGTGTCGTCTGGGTGATCTTCAATGGATATACATTGTAAGTAGACGTCATATAGATTGTATTATAGTGTCGTCTGGGTGATCTTCAATGGATATACATTTTAAGTAGACGTCAGATAGAATGTATTATAGTGTCTTATGTGTGATCTTCAATGGATATACATTTTAAGTAGACGTCATATAGAATGTATTATAGTGTCTTATGTGTGATCTTCAATGGATATACATTTTAAGTAGACGTCATATAGAATGTATTATAGTGTCTTATGTGTGATCTTCAATGGATATACATTTTAAGTAGACGTCATATAGAATGTATTATAGTCTCTTATGTGTGATCTTCAATGGATATACATTTTAAGTAGACGTCATATAGAATGTATTATAGTCTCTTATGTGTGATCTTCAATGGATATACATTGTAAGTAGACGTCATATAGATTGTATTATAGTGTCGTCTGGGTGATCTTCAATGGATATACATTTTAAGTAGACGTCAGATAGAATGTATTATAGTGTCTTATGTGTGATCTTCAATGGATATACATTTTAAGTAGACGTCATATAGAATGTATTATAGTGTCTTATGTGTGATCTTCAATGGATATACATTTTAAGTAGACGTCATATAGAATGTATTATAGTGTCTTATGTGTGATCTTCAATGGATATACATTGTAAGTAGACGTCATATAGAATGTATTATAGTGTCTTATGTGTGATCTTCAATGGATATACATTTTAAGTAGACGTCATATAGAATGTATTATAGTGTCGTCTGGGTGATCTTCAATGGATATACATTTTAAGTAGACGTCAGATAGAATGTATTATAGTGTCTTATGTGTGATCTTCAATGGATATACATTTTAAGTAGACGTCATATAGAATGTATTATAGTGTCTTATGTGTGATCTTCAATGGATATACATTTTAAGTAGACGTCATATAGAATGTATTATAGTCTCTTATGTGTGATCTTCAATGGATATACATTTTAAGTAGACGTCATATAGAATGTATTATAGTGTCTTATGTGTGATCTTCAATGGATATACATTTTAAGTAGACGTCATATAGAATGTATTATAGTGTCTTATGTGTGATCTTCAATGGATATACATTGTAAGTAGACGTCATATAGATTGTATTATAGTGTATTCTGGGTGATCTTCAATGGATATACATTTTAAGTAGACGTCATATAGAATGTATTATAGTGTCGTCTGGGTGATGTTCAATGGATATACATTTTAAGTAGACGTCATATAGAATGTATTATAGTGTCTTATGTGTGATCTTCAATGGATATACATTTTAAGTAGACGTCATATAGAATGTATTATAGTGTCTTATGTGTGATCTTCAATGGATATACATTGTAAGTAGACGTCATATAGATTGTATTATAGTGTATTCTGGGTGATCTTCAATGGATATACATTTTAAGTAGACGTCATATAGAATGTATTATAGTGTCTTATGTGTGATCTTCAATGGATATACATTTTAAGTAGACGTCATATAGAATGTATTATAGTGTCTTATGTGTGATCTTCAATGGATATACATTGTAAGTAGACGTCATATAGAATGTATTATAGTGTCTTATGTGTGATCTTCAATGGATATACATTTTAAGTAGACGTCATATAGAATGTATTATAGTGTCTTATGTGTGATCTTCAATGGATATACATTTTAAGTAGACGTCATATAGAATGTATTATAGTGTCTTATGTGTGATCTTCAATGGATATACATTTTAAGTAGACGTCATATAGAATGTATTATAGTGTCTTATGTGTGATCTTCAATGGATATACATTGTAAGTAGACGTCATATAGAATGTATTATAGTGTCTTATGTGTGATCTTCAATGGATATACATTGTAAGTAGACGTCATATAGAATGTATTATAGTGTCGTCTGGGTGATCTTCAATGGATATACATTGTAAGTAGACGTCATATAGAATGTATTATAGTGTCTTATGTGTGATCTTCAATGGATATACATTGTAAGTAGACGTCATATAGAATGTATTATAGTGTCTTATGTGTGATATTCAATGGATATACATTTTAAGTAGACGTCATATAGAATGTATTATAGTGTCTTATGTGTGATATTCAATGGATATACATTGTAAGTAGACGTCATATAGAATGTATTATAGTGTATTCTGGGTGATGTTCAATGGATATACATTGTAAGTAGACGTCATGAAGAATGTATTATAGTGTCTTATGTGTGATCTTCAATGGATATACATTGTAAGTAGACGTCATATAGAATGTATTATAGTGTCTTATGTGTGATCTTCAATGGATATACATTGTAAGTAGACGTCATATAGAATGTATTATAGTGTATTCTGGGTGATGTTCAATGGATATACATTGTAAGTAGACGTCATATAGAATGTATTATAGTGTCTTATGTGTGATCTTCAATGGATATACATTGTAAGTAGACGTCATATAGAATGTATTATAGTGTCGTCTGGGTGATGTTCAATGGATATACATTGTAAGTAGACGTCATATAGAATGTATTATAGTGTCTTATGTGTGATCTTCAATGGATATACATTGTAAGTAGACGTCATATAGAATGTATTATATTGTCTTATGTGTGATCTTCAATGGATATACATTGTAAGTAGACGTCATATAGAATGTATTATAGTGTCGTCTGGGTGATGTTCAATGGATATACATTGTAAGTAGACGTCATATAGAATGTATTATAGTGTCTTATGCGTGATCTTCAATGGATATACATTGTAAGTAGACGTCATATAGAATGTATTATAGTGTCTTATGCGTGATCTTCAATGGATATACATTGTAAGTAGACGTCATATAGAATGTATTATAGTGTCTTATGTGTGATCTTCAATGGATATACATTTTAAGTAGACGTCATATAGAATGTATTATAGTGTCTTATGTGTGATCTTCAATGGATATACATTTTAAGTAGACGTCATATAGAATGTATTATAGTGTCTTATGTGTGATCTTCAATGGATATACATTTTAAGTAGACGTCATATAGAATGTATTATAGTGTCTTATGTGTGATCTTCAATGGATATACATTGTAAGTAGACGTCATATAGAATGTATTATAGTGTCTTATGTGTGATCTTCAATGGATATACATTGTAAGTAGACGTCATATAGAATGTATTATAGTGTCGTCTGGGTGATCTTCAATGGATATACATTGTAAGTAGACGTCATATAGAATGTATTATAGTGTCTTATGTGTGATCTTCAATGGATATACATTGTAAGTAGACGTCATATAGAATGTATTATAGTGTCTTATGTGTGATATTCAATGGATATACATTTTAAGTAGACGTCATATAGAATGTATTATAGTGTCTTATGTGTGATATTCAATGGATATACATTGTAAGTAGACGTCATATAGAATGTATTATAGTGTATTCTGGGTGATGTTCAATGGATATACATTGTAAGTAGACGTCATGAAGAATGTATTATAGTGTCTTATGTGTGATCTTCAATGGATATACATTGTAAGTAGACGTCATATAGAATGTATTATAGTGTCTTATGTGTGATCTTCAATGGATATACATTGTAAGTAGACGTCATATAGAATGTATTATAGTGTCGTCTGGGTGATGTTCAATGGATATACATTGTAAGTAGACGTCATATAGAATGTATTATAGTGTCTTATGTGTGATCTTCAATGGATATACATTTTAAGTAGACGTCATATAGAATGTATTATAGTGTCTTATGTGTGATCTTCAATGGATATACATTGTAAGTAGACGTCATATAGAATGTATTATAGTGTCGTCTGGGTGATGTTCAATGGATATACATTGTAAGTAGACGTCATATAGAATGTATTATAGTGTCTTATGTGTGATCTTCAATGGATATACATTGTAAGTAGACGTCATATAGAATGTATTATAGTGTATTCTGGGTGATGTTCAATGGATATACATTGTAAGTAGACGTCATATAGAATGTATTATAGTGTCGTCTGGGTGATCTTCAATGGATATACATTGTAAGTAGACGTCATATAGATTGTATTATAGTGTATTATGTGTGATGTTCAATGGATATACATTGTAAGTAGACGTCATATAGAATGTATTATAGTGTCTTATGTGTGATCTTCAATGGATATACATTTTAAGTAGACGTCATATAGAATGTATTATAGTGTCTTATGTGTGATCTTCAATGGATATACATTGTAAGTAGACGTCATATAGAATGTATTATAGTGTCGTCTGGGTGATGTTCAATGGATATACATTGTAAGTAGACGTCATATAGAATGTATTATAGTGTCTTATGTGTGATCTTCAATGGATATACATTGTAAGTAGACGTCATATAGAATGTATTATAGTGTCTTATGTGTGATATTCAATGGATATACATTTTAAGTAGACGTCATATAGAATGTATTATAGTGTCTTATGTGTGATATTCAATGGATATACATTGTAAGTAGACGTCATATAGAATGTATTATAGTGTCTTATGTGTGATCTTCAATGGATATACATTTTAAGTAGACGTCATATAGGATGTATTATAGTGTCTTATGTGTGATCTTCAATGGATATACATTTTAAGTAGACGTCATATAGAATGTATTATAGTGTCTTATGTGTGATCTTCAATGGATATACATTTTAAGTAGACGTCATATAGAATGTATTATAGTCTCTTATGTGTGATCTTCAATGGATATACATTGTAAGTAGACGTCATATAGAATGTATTATAGTGTCTTATGTGTGATCTTCAATGGATATACATTTTAAGTAGACGTCATATAGAATGTATTATAGTGTCTTATGTGTGATCTTCAATGGATATACATTGTAAGTAGACGTCATATAGAATGTATTATAGTGTCTTATGTGTGATCTTCAATGGATATACATTTTAAGTAGACGTCATATAGGATGTATTATAGTGTCTTATGTGTGATATTCAATGGATATACATTTTAAGTAGACGTCATATAGAATGTATTATAGTGTCTTATGTGTGATATTCAATGGATATACATTTTAAGTAGACGTCATATAGAATGTATTATAGTGTCGTCTGGGTGATCTTCAATGGATATACATTTTAAGTAGACGTCATATAGAATGTATTATAGTGTCTTATGTGTGATCTTCAATGGATATACATTTTAAGTAGACGTCATATAGAATGTATTATAGTGTCTTATGTGTGATCTTCAATGGATATACATTTTAAGTAGACGTCATATAGAATGTATTATAGTGTCTTATGTGTGATCTTCAATGGATATACATTGTAAGTAGACGTCATATAGAATGTATTATAGTGTCTTATGTGTGATCTTCAATGGATATACATTGTAAGTAGACGTCATATAGAATGTATTATAGTGTCTTATGTGTGATCTTCAATGGATATACATTTTAAGTAGACGTCATATAGAATGTATTATAGTGTCTTATGTGTGATCTTCAATGGATATACATTGTAAGTAGACGTCATATAGAATGTATTATAGTGTCTTATGTGTGATCTTCAATGGATATACATTGTAAGTAGACGTCATATAGAATGTATTATAGTGTCTTATGTGTGATCTTCAATGGATATACATTTTAAGTAGACGTCATATAGAATGTATTATAGTGTCTTATGTGTGATCTTCAATGGATATACATTTTAAGTAGACGTCATATAGAATGTATTATAGTGTCTTATGTGTGATCTTCAATGGATATACATTGTAAGTAGACGTCATATAGAATGTATTATAGTGTATTATGTGTGATCTTCAATGGATATACATTTTAAGTAGACGTCATATAGAATGTATTATAGTGTCGTCTGGGTGATCTTCAATGGATATACATTTTAAGTAGACGTCATATAGAATGTATTATAGTGTCTTATGTGTGATCTTCAATGGATATACATTGTAAGTAGACGTCAGATAGAATGTATTATAGTCTCTTATGTGTGATCTTCAATGGATATACATTGTAAGTAGACGTCATATAGAATGTATTATAGTGTCTTATGTGTGATCTTCAATGGATATACATTTTAAGTAGACGTCATATAGAATGTATTATAGTGTCTTATGTGTGATCTTCAATGGATATACATTTTAAGTAGACGTCATATAGAATGTATTATAGTGTCTTATGTGTGATCTTCAATGGATATACATTTTAAGTAGACGTCATATAGAATGTATTATAGTGTATTATGTGTGATATTCAATGGATATACATTTTAAGTAGACGTCAGATAGAATGTATTATAGTGTCTTATGTGTGATCTTCAATGGATATACATTTTAAGTAGACGTCAGATAGAATGTATTATAGTGTATTATGTGTGATGTTCAATGGATATACATTTTAAGTAGACGTCATATAGAATGTATTATAGTCTCTTATGGGTGATCTTCAATGGATATACATTGTAAGTAGACGTCAGATAGAATGTATTATAGTGTCGTCTGGGTGATGTTCAATGGATATACATTGTAAGTAGACGTCATATAGAATGTATTATAGTGTCTTATGTGTGATCTTCAATGGATATACATTGTAAGTAGACGTCATATAGAATGTATTATAGTCTGTTATGTGTGATCTTCAATGGATATACATTTTAAGTAGACGTCATATAGAATGTATTATAGTGTCTTATGTGTGATCTTCAATGGATATACATTGTAAGTAGACGTCATATAGAATGTATTATAGTGTCTTATGTGTGATCTTCAATGGATATACATTGTAAGTAGACGTCATATAGAATGTATTATAGTCTGTTATGTGTGATCTTCAATGGATATACATTGTAAGTAGACGTCATATAGAATGTATTATAGTGTCTTATGTGTGATCTTCAATGGATATACATTGTAAGTAGACGTCATATAGAATGTATTATAGTGTCTTATGTGTGATCTTCAATGGATATACATTTTAAGTAGACGTCATATAGAATGTATTATAGTGTCTTATGTGTGATCTTCAATGGATATACATTGTAAGTAGACGTCATATAGAATGTATTATAGTGTCTTATGTGTGATCTTCAATGGATATACATTGTAAGTAGACGTCATATAGAATGTATTATAGTCTGTTATGTGTGATCTTCAATGGATATACATTTTAAGTAGACGTCATATAGAATGTATTATAGTGTCTTATGTGTGATCTTCAATGGATATACATTTTAAGTAGACGTCATATAGAATGTATTATAGTGTCTTATGTGTGATCTTCAATGGATATACATTGTAAGTAGACGTCATATAGAATGTATTATAGTGTCTTATGTGTGATCTTCAATGGATATACATTGTAAGTAGACGTCATATAGAATGTATTATAGTCTGTTATGTGTGATCTTCAATGGATATACATTTTAAGTAGACGTCATATAGAATGTATTATAGTGTCTTATGTGTGATCTTCAATGGATATACATTGTAAGTAGACGTCATATAGAATGTATTATAGTGTCTTATGTGTGATCTTCAATGGATATACATTTTAAGTAGACGTCATATAGAATGTATTATAGTGTCTTATGGGTGATCTTCAATGGATATACATTTTAAGTAGACGTCATATAGAATGTATTATAGTGTCTTATGTGTGATCTTCAATGGATATACATTTTAAGTAGACGTCATATAGAATGTATTATAGTGTCTTATGTGTGATCTTCAATGGATATACATTTTAAGTAGACGTCATATAGAATGTATTATAGTGTCTTATGTGTGATCTTCAATGGATATACATTTTAAGTAGACGTCATATAGAATGTATTATAGTCTGTTATGTGTGATCTTCAATGGATATACATTTTAAGTAGACGTCATATAGAATGTATTATAGTGTATTCTGTGTGATCTTCAATGGATATACATTTTAAGTAGACGTCATATAGAATGTATTATAGTCTGTTATGTGTGATCTTCAATGGATATACATTTTAAGTAGACGTCATATAGAATGTATTATAGTGTCTTATGTGTGATCTTCAATGGATATACATTGTAAGTAGACGTCATATAGAATGTATTATAGTCTGTTATGTGTGATCTTCAATGGATATACATTTTAAGTAGACGTCATATAGAATGTATTATAGTGTCTTATGTGTGATCTTCAATGGATATACATTTTAAGTAGACGTCATATAGAATGTATTATAGTGTCTTATGTGTGATCTTCAATGGATATACATTTTAAGTAGACGTCATATAGAATGTATTATAGTCTGTTATGTGTGATCTTCAATGGATATACATTTTAAGTAGACGTCATATAGAATGTATTATAGTGTCGTCTGGGTGATCTTCAATGGATATACATTGTAAGTAGACGTCATATAGAATGTATTATAGTGTCTTATGTGTGATCTTCAATGGATATACATTTTAAGTAGACGTCATATAGAATGTATTATAGTCTCTTATGTGTGATCTTCAATGGATATACATTGTAAGTAGACGTCAGATAGAATGTATTATAGTGTCTTATGTGTGATCTTCAATGGATATACATTGTAAGTAGACGTCATATAGAATGTATTATAGTGTCTTATGTGTGATCTTCAATGGATATACATTGTAAGTAGACGTCATATAGAATGTATTATAGTCTGTTATGTGTGATCTTCAATGGATATACATTTTAAGTAGACGTCATATAGAATGTATTATAGTGTCTTATGTGTGATCTTCAATGGATATACATTTTAAGTAGACGTCATATAGAATGTATTATAGTGTCTTATGTGTGATCTTCAATGGATATACATTTTAAGTAGACGTCATATAGAATGTATTATAGTCTGTTATGTGTGATCTTCAATGGATATACATTTTAAGTAGACGTCATATAGAATGTATTATAGTGTATTCTGTGTGATCTTCAATGGATATACATTTTAAGTAGACGTCATATAGAATGTATTATAGTCTGTTATGTGTGATCTTCAATGGATATACATTTTAAGTAGACGTCATATAGAATGTATTATAGTGTCTTATGTGTGATCTTCAATGGATATACATTGTAAGTAGACGTCATATAGAATGTATTATAGTGTCTTATGTGTGATCTTCAATGGATATACATTTTAAGTAGACGTCATATAGAATGTATTATAGTCTCTTATGTGTGATCTTCAATGGATATACATTTTAAGTAGACGTCATATAGAATGTATTATAGTGTCTTATGTGTGATATTCAATGGATATACATTTTAAGTAGACGTCATATAGAATGTATTATAGTGTCTTATGTGTGATCTTCAATGGATATACATTTTAAGTAGACGTCATATAGAATGTATTATAGTCTCTTATGTGTGATCTTCAATGGATATACATTTTAAGTAGACGTCATATAGAATGTATTATAGTGTCTTATGTGTGATCTTCAATGGATATACATTTTAAGTAGACGTCATATAGAATGTATTATAGTGTCTTATGTGTGATCTTCAATGGATATACATTTTAAGTAGACGTCATATAGAATGTATTATAGTGTCTTATGTGTGATCTTCAATGGATATACATTTTAAGTAGACGTCATATAGAATGTATTATAGTGTCTTATGTGTGATCTTCAATGGATATACATTGTAAGTAGACGTCATATAGAATGTATTATAGTGTCGTCTGGGTGATCTTCAATGGATATACATTTTAAGTAGACGTCATATAGAATGTATTATAGTGTCTTATGGGTGATCTTCAATGGATATACATTTTAAGTAGACGTCATATAGAATGTATTATAGTGTATTCTGGGTGATGTTCAATGGATATACATTGTAAGTAGACGTCAGATAGAATGTATTATATTGTCTTATGTGTGATCTTCAATGGATATACATTTTAAGTAGACGTCATATAGAATGTATTATAGTGTCTTATGTGTGATCTTCAATGGATATACATTTTAAGTAGACGTCATATAGAATGTATTATAGTGTCTTATGTGTGATCTTCAATGGATATACATTTTAAGTAGACGTCATATAGAATGTATTATAGTGTCTTATGTGTGATCTTCAATGGATATACATTTTAAGTAGACGTCATATAGAATGTATTATAGTGTCTTATGTGTGATCTTCAATGGATATACATTTTAAGTAGACGTCATATAGAATGTATTATAGTGTCTTATGTGTGATCTTCAATGGATATACATTTTAAGTAGACGTCATATAGAATGTATTATAGTGTATTCTGGGTGATCTTCAATGGATATACATTTTAAGTAGACGTCATATAGAATGTATTATAGTGTCTTATGGGTGATCTTCAATGGATATACATTTTAAGTAGACGTCATATAGAATGTATTATAGTGTCGTCTGGGTGATCTTCAATGGATATACATTTTAAGTAGACGTCATATAGAATGTATTATAGTGTATTCTGGGTGATCTTCAATGGATATACATTTTAAGTAGACGTCATATAGAATGTATTATAGTGTCTTATGGGTGATCTTCAATGGATATACATTTTAAGTAGACGTCATATAGAATGTATTATAGTGTCTTCTGGGTGATGTTCAATGGATATACATTGTAAGTAGACGTCAGATAGAATGTATTATATTGTCTTATGTGTGATCTTCAATGGATATACATTTTAAGTAGACGTCATATAGAATGTATTATAGTGTATTCTGGGTGATGTTCAATGGATATACATTGTAAGTAGACGTCAGATAGAATGTATTATATTGTCTTATGTGTGATCTTCAATGGATATACATTTTAAGTAGACGTCATATAGAATGTATTATAGTGTCTTATGTGTGATCTTCAATGGATATACATTGTAAGTAGACGTCAGATAGAATGTATTATAGTCTCTTATGTGTGATCTTCAATGGATATACATTTTAAGTAGACGTCATATAGAATGTATTATAGTCTCTTATGTGTGATCTTCAATGGATATACATTTTAAGTAGACGTCAGATAGAATGTATTATAGTGTATTCTGGGTGATCTTCAATGGATATACATTTTAAGTAGACGTCATATAGAATGTATTATAGTCTCTTATGTGTGATCTTCAATGGATATACATTTTAATTAGACGTCATATAGATTGTATTATAGTGTCTTATGTGTGATGTTCAATGGATATACATTTTAAGTAGACGTCATATAGAATGTATTATAGTCTCTTATGTGTGATCTTCAATGGATATACATTTTAATTAGACGTCAGATAGAATGTATTATAGTGTCTTATGTGTGATCTTCAATGGATATACATTTTAAGTAGACGTCATATAGAATGTATTATAGTGTCTATTGTGTGATCTTCAATGGATATACATTTTAAGTAGACGTCAGATAGAATGTATTATAGTGTATTCTGGGTGATGTTCAATGGATATACATTGTAAGTAGACGTCAGATAGAATGTATTATATTGTCTTATGTGTGATCTTCAATGGATATACATTTTAAGTAGACGTCATATAGAATGTATTATAGTGTCGTCTGGGTGATTTTCAATGGCTATACATTGTAAGTAGACGTCAGATAGAATGTATTATAGTGTCGTCTGGGTGATATTCAATGGATATACATTTTAAGTAGACGTCATATAGAATGTATTATAGTGTCGTCTGGGTGATGTTCAATGGATATACATTGTAAGTAGACGTCAGATAGAATGCATTATAGTGTATTCTGGGTGATGTTCAATGGATATACATTGTAAGTAGACGTCAGATAGATTGTATTATAGTGTCTTCTGGGTGATGTTCAATGGATATACATTGTAAGTAGACGTCAGATAGAATGTATTATATTGTCTTCTTGGTGATGTTCAATGGATATACATTGTAAGTAGACGTCAGATAGAAAAGCAGATAAATGCAAGTTCAGAAGGATCCCCATTCATTGGAAATGTTAAAGGCCCACTTAATTTTATAGGTAACCCACAGTGAGCCTCACATAGATGGAAGCATGCACTACAGAGTGTCGTCTGCTCCAGTCTATGTGGGGCTCGCTGTGGGTTCAGACTTTCTTCTTAAAGGCCCACTTAATTTTCGAACCACCAGCTCACATTATATTCAACATATTCCATATTATATACCATTTGAAAGAGGAAGCTCCAAAACATTGTATTATTAACTGATCGGGTCGAATAAACTGGGAACATTGTTTTTGTCGAAGTACTGTTCTGTGATTAATTTTGATCCAGACTGTACTATAAAGTCTATTATTCTCAATGGAAGAGGAATAACTCTATCTCTTAGTTTGAATTATGATGCATTCTGTGTTAACAAGGGGGAGTCTTGGAATGAATATGAGAACATCTATCACTTGGTGGACACACCAAGGCCACAGCTGTTCCGTATTCTGGTGGAATATATATATTTTTGGTTCCTCTTCCAAATGGTATATAACATGGAATATGTTGTGTATAATGTAATCTGGTCATTCTAATGGTATATAACATGGAATATGTTGTATATAATGTAATCTGGTCATTATAATGGTATATAACATGGAATATGTTGTATATAATGTAATCTGGTCATTCTAATGGTATATAACATGGAATATGTTGTATATAATGTAATCTGGTCATTCCAATGGTATATAACATGGAATATGTTGTATATAATGTAATCTGGTCATTCTAATGGTATATAACATGGAATATGTTGTATATAATGTAATCTGGTCATTCGAAAATTTTAATTGGGCCTTTAAGACGATACGCTCACCAAACTCGTCGTATATATGTTAAACTCGTCGTATATATGAGGCCCCCACCCCCACCCCCCATGTCGTCGTATATATGTTAAACTCGTCGTATATATGTTAAACTCGTCGTATATATGTTAAACTCGTCGTATATATGTTAAACTCGTCGTATATATGTTGGTTTGAACATATTATATTAGCAACTCGCTCACTGGATTGGAGTGGGGAGTTATTTCTATTATATTCGTCCAGTGCTCATCGATAAATGATCAGTTGCCCTCTCTGCAATGTTATACAAATTAGCGTGACGACACTTAAAATGGTAAGTATTTTCTTTAAAATCAAAATTATTCATTAAAAATTGAATTGCTATTTTTCAATACGACCGTCTGGATTTTTTTCCGACAAAACAATCACAATGGTCGACATATTCAAAATGGCCGCCACTTTTACGAATTGGCCGCCTTTTCAGCTTTTACTCAACGTATACGACGAATGCGGCTTCTATTCCTTATTTGAACATTTTAATATTTCATTACACATAAATGGTGTTGTAGCTAGATGGCCACAATACTCTCTTTCCACATACATGCACACCGGGGCTCACCCCGATCCAACATGTCCGCCGTCCAGAGAGATTCAAATAGGGAACCCATGCCAGTTCTCGGCCCTTTACCGACTTATATAGGACAAACCAAGAGTGGTGTAGCCAGTATAAAAATACCCAGTTGGTAAATACGATTCCGGTTGACAAATTTCTCTATCTCAAAATTGTTAGTTTGTGCCCCTTAATATATACAGAACGTTCGGCAAAGAGATATGACGCCATAAACCCTTTCATTACTGGAGCTTCTTGAAATTTTGCGAAAACCTTGTGCCAATGCATTCTCTTATTATATGCTAGTCGCCCATATAGGGCGCCTTGCATAATTATATAAGAGAATGCATTGGCGTAACAATATTTACCTTGATCGTGTAATCCAGTGCATTCTCTTATATTCGAGGCTCCCAATAGGAGACTCGCATATATAAGAGAATTAACTGTCACAGGGTCCTTAATGCTGCACCAGCGCATATCCCGTCATGAAAGGATTAAGAATCAATAATAGTTCGTCATACCTGTGTTTACGGCGACACACTGATTTTCGAACATTGTCGGAATTTTGTAGTGTTGCTGCATACTTTGTCCCATCAGGGGTCCTCTAGCCAGGAAGATCCATGGACAACTATTCGGAGAGTAAAACGAGTAGTCCAACAAGTCGGCTGTTACTGCTTTGCGCTTAATAACCATGGTAACGACGTTATTATTCCTACTATGACTGACTAACGATATATCCTGAGAGGCGTCTGCAGCCGGTAAACTGTTGGCAGTGGCCCATCTGAAAATTCGTTCAGAAATATTAGACCTTTCTTTACTAAATGGTATAAAATATATACACTAGAAATTTGTAATAGCATATTACTCATCTGACGGGATGTTCAGGTTTTATAAGCAAACAACAGATAATACAAGCGCAGAAGAATTCCCATATCCCTAGTTTAACCCTTTACCCAACAGAACGGCCCTGTGCCAATGCATTCTCTTATATATGCGAGTCGACCATAGGTCGCCTCGCATATATAAGAGAATGCATTGGCTTAACACATTAAAAATTATAAAATTGTTAAAGAATGTAAGAAAAAATGGTAAAAAGTGTTTTTTTAGGCCAATGCATTCTCTTATATATGCGAGGCGACCTATGGTCAGACCGAAGATATTTTAGGCTATTGAGACAGACCGAAGATATTTTAGGCTGTTGAAGCTTTATTTGGCCGGTTTTGGCCGGTTTGTTGGGTAAAGGGATATATGCATTGTGGGAAATGTTCAGATAATAAGTTCAACAAACGACCGTTTGTTGATTTTAATATCTGAACATTAATTTTCCTGAGGGAAGTGTTTAAGGGTGGATACACACATGCGTGTAATTTCTGTATTTCTGTGTGTAAAATACATGTATTTATACATGTATTTTACATGGCCACACCAATAAGTGACAACATTCATCACCTGCGCGCGAGCGGTTCATTGTTAACAGGCCAGACAAGTAAGTAGTGATAAGCTAAGTCAAACTGTCTGCTATCAGGACATGCAAGGCCAGTCCAAAACATGTCTTCTCTTACGGATGCGAAAATTATTCAAGTCTGTGTGATATCTGGCACGAACACCAGAAGCGTATATACAGGCTTGATATGGAAAATTTTCGAACATGATGCTTGTTTGCCGTGGGGTCTCGAAAGCTTCAAATCACCAAGGGACTTAGTTGAATGTATCGGTCGGAAAAATCTGGGCAAGAAGGTACAATATAATATGTTTTACTTAAAAAGCTCACCTCCGCCTGGTAGCTTTCTGGATCATATATAGCCCCAAGTCGGCTTCTCTACATTCCGACTTAATTGGAACTACAACTCAGTTCGGTCAACACGTCGGCCGTTGATTGGGTTGTCAGTTGCACATATTAGATTGTCTGTATGATCCATGTAAAACGCCAAATACACGATAATTACAGAGGTTACACGCATGCGTGTATCCACCCTAAGAAAGAAAGGGTTAAAGATGCCGGGCAACCTCTACCAGAGCGCACCAGTCATATTTCCTTTCTGACACCGGCTGGGTGCTAGTCTGTGTTTCTATATTTAGCATGGAGTTTCCAGCAAAAATGGCGAAACCCGATCGCTGCAAAGTCAAATTACCTATATGTGCTTTGAGAACAATTCCCGCACTAAAACACAACAAGAAAACTAAGATGCATGCATCAGGTCGGCCGTGAACTATCTACCATAGAATTGTTGTAGCTATCGATTATACATTTTGAAACACCTGTCTGTATGTATGTATGTATGTGTGTATGCGTGAATGCATGTGTGTATGTGTTATAGACTCTAACACTGCTCGAATTTGGTATTTAACGTGTCAACTTGACCTCGCTCATAGGCATGTATCTGGACCTTGACCGATCCGACTAAAAATTTGTGTGTAGGACTACTTCGATCCCGGGAGCAATATGGACGGGTCCAATTTCACGTGGGACCATGTTCTCGAACGTGCTGATATAGGCATGTTTCTGGACCAATTGAACAATAGTTTGGCCACACGCTGTATATACTGGGTACTGTCCAGATGGAGGCGATCACAAAAAAAATCCCTAACTAGCCCGAATGAAGTCGAGTACATCAGCTAGTTTAATATATATTTTGGACATTTGTCTGTCTGTTTGTCTGTTAGCTATGGCCGGGAAAACTGCCGGACAGATTTGACGAAATTTGATACCTAGGGGTAATTATTTCCAGGGAGTATTTTGGACGGGTCAAATCTTGATCCCGACCTGACTTTGACATTCAAAAAGATCAATTCAAGGTCAAATCTGGTAAAACGGAAGTATTTCAACGAAATTTGATACCTACTGTTACTTTTGTCCCAGGAGTGTTTCGGGTGGGTCAAATCATGACCATGACCTGATCTTGACATTCAAAATTGTCAATTCAAGGTCAAATCGGGTATAAAGCCGGGCGGATTTCGACGGGTACTTTTGTCGTGACTTTTGTCCGGGGAGTGTTTTGGACGGGTCAAATCGTGACCCCGACATGACCTTCACCTTTAAAATAGTCAATTCAAGGTTAAATCGCGCATTTCTCCGAAAATCAGAGGGGAACATCCCGGACGAAGTGGGGTCCACGAGCTACTATTATATATTTCTAGATTTAGTTACAAACTAAATACCTGTATATTGTACAAAGAAATGTTTGACAAATATATCTGTATCAATATTACCATACGGGTCATTAAAATAGATACGACGAAACAAATTTTGAAGGGTGCATGTATCAGGTAAATATTTATATTTCAAATGATGACAGGAATGCAGAAAGTTGGAGTACCTACGTAATACTGGCTATCCGCATGAAGAGATATACATGTATATAAAAACCAGATGAGGGATATGTCTGTACAGTTGCTAAACAATTCAGTCATGCAAAAGAGGATCAAAGAGTAAGATACCAAATTGCTGCCTGTGGTAATGTTTTTTAACGAAATTCGGGAAAATTAGATTACTCTCACCCTGGTTATCCAGAAGATAATTGTGGAATCTGATGACGATCGGACAAGGGGTGTCGTCTGTAGGATCAACCAAATTATTTAGCCATAAAAATAGTAAAATTGAAGATCACCGCTGGCAGTGATGTCTTCACAAGGACAGTTTGAGAACAAAATATGGCTCACATCTAGCGGTGACCCAAAATATCCACATAAGAAAAAGTTCTCCAATAAAAGCTGACTGCAGGGTGCGCCAATTGATTCAAATTCGAAATTTAGCAGGGTGTACTGCTTGTGGCCATGTTTTCCCCGCAAATTTGATAGACTGATGGACAAAACCACTGAATCCGTTGAATCAATATACATGTATACATGGATTAATTTATATGCATTGTTATACACAGTACTGGTATATAAAGGTACTGAAAATAACTATATTACTAGTATACACAAAATAAACCATATATCATGGCTATGGGTTCTAATATCCGAACATGACAGCTGAGAACTTGGTGTGAATTGAAGAGTGGTGGTTTCTCAACCATATCTAACCCTCCACGTTAGAATATGCCATTAAATGTCATAAGTATAATCTAGCTTGAGGACAGAAGTGATCCATAAAACCCCCCTTAATTCAACCAGGTCCTCGCGCGATGTATGATCGATCACATGATGATCTAGGGGGATTAGAATTGATGTATAAAAACAGCACTGCATGTAAATATAAAATAAAATAGTGCTACATCTTATTACAGATTATTGCCATATATAATCAGTGATTATACAGACAGTCTGACAAAATAAAGTTTCAGTGACACTCTATCCGAAGAGGGGAATAATTTCATCTGTTACAGTCAATGGAGCAATTATGAATCTGGAAAGGTGAAATTTCTAAGTAATACTAGATATCGACATGACGCGATAAAATATAACGTAAATGCAATATGGCCGCTGGCGACCATTTTTTCCTATGAAATTAAAAAAATATTTGATAGCTCTCATCTGATAGATGAATATCAAGATAAATATGAAGTTTGGTGATGATCGGATGAGTGAAGTGGACTGTGGTCTGTGCTAAACGGTTTAGTAATGCTTAAAAAGATTCTTACCTTAATATTTTTATGTTCACTTTATAAACTTCACTGAGTCATCTTTGTCATGTATTGAGTTTGATATCTTTTGTTAACAGTTTAAAAATCATGTATGTCTCATGTTTGTTATTTTAATTTATGTGTTTATTATCATTAAATAAAGTTGTATTCCTTAAAAAGATGCTTACCTCAATGTTTTTATGTTCACTTTATAAACTCCACTGAGTCATCTTTGTCATGTATTGAATTTGATATCTTTTGTTAACAGTTTATAAATTATGTATGTCTCGTGTTCGTTATTATATTATATACACTTTATAGTGTGTTTTCAGAACGAAAACAAATTGAATAAAATCAACAAATTTGTAAATTTAAAAACAATTCAAACGTTGTTGTATTCCATGTCCCAGCCCGGACATATACACCAAATTTCAATAATATTCATTGAGAAACAACGGACCAAACGCTATATAACACCCGTATACATCTTTTATTCCGTATCGGACTCGGGTACATGTTATAGTAGGTACCGAATTGACACACGTCGACTGGGCGAGTTGGCCCTGGGGCGATTAGGCCGATTCCGGCACATTCTAGAATTTACCGTATGTATCCGTTTACGCGTAGTTTACTTTAGAAAGTTCCGCAATTAATACCGTAAATAGAGCGACCATATTTGACAGAGAATGCCTCTGTTATTGATTATCAAGTTGCTGTACATTAAAAACGACAAATTCACATGCTCGTTCAAGCGCAGTAGTCTATTTTCCCCATGTTAAAGGACATCCACAAATACTAAATAACGCTAACCTACTGCCGAATGTTTGACACGACAACTGTTAACATATTTGGGCTGAATTCATCTGACGCGGTATTATTCCTCAAAATAAACAACAAAACCATCGTTACTTGGAAATGTAGTTTGGGCTAACATTTACATAAATCCTCCAGATCAATTATCCGACACACACGTCAGATGAAAAAGTCACATGAAGTAACCGGCCAAATTGGCCGAAATGACAGCATGGAAAATCAGAGCGGAAGTTGCTTTCGCCAAGACGAAAAATTCTATTTTTAGAACATAAATACTACAGAAGGATCAAAACAACACCATGAAACACGTTTTCAGACCGGATAGGCGGTTTTCCCACAGCTATAAATTTAAGTATAAATTGTCTATACACATTTGCCTATCGCAAGCGGGTTCCTTTTGAGCGAAGGACTCTGTTTATAGATAAAAATGGCATTTGATCACTTCAGAAAATAATTTTTTCGCAAAAATTCCCTCTTCAAAGGTCATTTTAACATTGTCGGAAATCCCGCTATATTGCAACGGAAAGGCCCTTATGTGTCCAACATATATTGACATTACTTGGCTCGGGTGTATTCACAATCTGAAAGTAGAGACTATTTATTTGGACACCCCACTCGTCAGTCTCTGTACTCCTAGTTGTTTAAGTTGCTGATCACTAATTGTCAAAAATATGTACGTCAAGACTTAGTTGTGATGACGGGGTTTGTGTGCACAAAGAGGAAACCATGAATTAGGTTTCCATGTTAGACATGTTCAGCCTCCCGATGGTCATTATTAACCCTTTACCCAACAGAAGGGCCCTGTGCCAATGCATTCTCTTATATATGCGAGTCGACCATAGGTCGCCTCGCATATATAAGAGAATGCATTGGCTTAACACATTAAAAATTATAAAATTGTTAAAGAATGTAAGAAAAAAGTCGACCATAGGTCGCTTCGCATATATAAGAGAATGCATTGGCTTAACACATTAAAAATTATAAAATTGTTAAAGAATGTAAGAAAAAATGGTAAAAAGTGTTAAAAAAAGATTTTTTTTAGGCCAATGCATTCTCTTATATATGCGAGGCGACCTATGGTCGACTCGCATATATAAGAGAATGCATTGGCACAGGGCATAGCTGTAACTATCACAATGTGGTCAAGGAGCCGGTTCCAATGATATCCATATTTGTATGGTTCTATTGAGACAGACCGAAGATATTTTAGGCTGTTGAAGCTTTATTTGGCCGGTTTTGGCCGGTTTGTACGTCAAGACTTAGTTGTGATGACGGGGTTTGTGTGCACAAAGAGGAAACTATGAATTAGGTTTCCATGTTAGACATGTTCAGCCTCCCGATGGTCATTATTAACATTCAATCACACGACGAAGGCACTGTTCCGTTCCACATCCGTTTTCCGATTTCTCGACAAAATGTGTTCTTATTCAAGCACCGAACGTAACTATTAGGGTCCTGCGAATATTCGATATTCGATTCGAGATTCGATTCGAATTCGATTCGAAATTTCCAACTCGAAATTTCGAATAAACACTGACAAAAAAGTAGGCTGTTTACGGATAAGTACACACGTCGATCTTAGCTGTTTCTGTGCCGTATTATTTCCAAAAAATATGAATATAAGCAGCTTATAATACTTATTGTACATCGCGAAAGTCCGCATGATATTAAATATAAGTATAGCCAGTAATTAGAGACTATAGGATGACCAAATGCATCTGAATTCTAGATTTGAACATGGTAGCCAAAAGCTCGGAGATCGCCGATGGACCGACGACGCACGTAAATTATAATAGCGATGAGACTGAGCAACGTTGTGATTTTACTATTTAAGTTTCATTTCCAAACAGGGGCGACAGGAAGATGGCCTATTTGGCCATGCCGCTGGTGTACAATATAATCATGTTTATATCTGAATATTTCAGTGTCAGCATTGTGTTTGTAAATATTGTGCAAAATAAACTATCAATCAAAAAACCGCTAGTGTTATCCGCCGACTATATGTCTCAGATTCAGCGTTATGTAATATCGCTGAGAATGCAAACAACATGTGTTCTCGGCGTCGAAAATGCACGTAGGCGGTGTTTTCGTTTGATGTTGACTTACAGTTTCGGAGCGCTCCTTAAAACTTGACAATTAGTCGTCCGTTATTCATGTTTATTTTAAACATGATAAAAGCTGCATGATTGCATGCAGTGCTGGAACTTACACGTGTGATGAATGTAACATGGTGTGTAAATCGCACGCTTCTGGGACAACGTGCAACCCATCTAAGCATCCAGCACTACATAAACAGGCTACCCTGCGACTGTTATTGCATCTACAAGTTTATAACAACGATTTGCAATTGTGCATGTACATGCAAACTCTAAAAATTGTGCGTAATTTTAATTCCGATAATCCGTTTGGTGGTTATATATTTAATTGTCGTGACGACCACATGGACGTTTTAATATATTTTTTCTCTCGACAATTCTCAGTTGAAGTTAATAGTATCAAGAAAGACGGTTTATCGCCACATAAGTTATGATGAAACTTCGTGGAAGTTCATAGAACGTTTCACAAATTGTCTAATCATTGACATTACATTCCTAATTGAGAATGCAACACAGGTATGATTCGATTCGATATTCGACTCGATATTCGATTCGATTTCGTCGACTCGATTCGATATTCGATTCGATCCAAATCTCCAATTCGCAGGAATCTAGTAACTATGTTTATCATAAGATACCGTGCTGAAATGTTTAAGTATATTTGAGATATATTTAAAAATGTATTGCGACATTACTATTGAATTACACGATGTAGTCAGGGGACAGCAGGAAGACAGCCTTTACATGCTATACCGCCCCCAATAACCTATTGTTTGTATACATTAATTGTGTAAATATATATGTTATATTGAGTTATGAATAAATAATCATAGTCAATCATGGTCAAAAGTAGTCCATGGAAAAGCATGGTACGCAATTGAATACTTCTGCTCTACATGTATACATATAAATCATATTACTTCTCAAGTTTTCAGATGACTCACTATCTTTTCAATATAAGTACCAAAACATTTCAAATAAAATAAAGTAACCATAATATAATAATGTAGAATTAAACTTATTATTAAACACATAAAACTTCAAGGCTTGAATGTTCGTTATCACTGGTGTGATTTGTTGATTTACGCGATAGGAAACTGAAATATGCATGTGCAACCAAAATCGACATGACATGACATCTCCCTTAACGGGGTACTTTCGACTTTCTGCGGCTTGACAACCACGGTGCTATGGCACGTCAATCACGCGAGCTCACGAATACGAGATTAAAATCTTTTCTTTGAAGCCCGCTGAGAAAAATAAAGTATTGTCGAAGCGTATATTGTACAGGTTTAATTCCCTTATCTGTGCACCACACATTACATGATTTAAATTGCCTTTCCGCCTATCCAACTTTCCTTCCGTCTGTATGTACGCCTAACTAGCAGCCGACTCACAATGCCTCGGTATTTTCTTATCGCCAACACATGTCTTATTCTCAGTTACGTATTGATCTCGGTGGTGGGGTGTTCGCCTTAGAAATTAACTCCCTGCACCCTTGAGTTGAAACGTAATTTCCACCTGTAACTTCAGGAAATAGACGAGCCGTTGGTTAATTGGGTCGAAACGTCACGATGACGATCGCTTTGTCATGTGAGTTTCTCAACGATCTGGTTTAAAGGGGTAGACCCGGCTTGAATATTCTAGATTGGTCGAAATAAATTAATGTTCGAAAGTTCATTCTATATATACATTTATCATATGACTCAATCATTATTTACGTTGGAAGTATGTCATAAATCAATTTCAAATGAACTACTAGTTCATATCACCTTCCGATAATTTGATTGGTTTGTTGACAAAAAGTGTGTTCTGATTGGCTGAATGGCAGCCTGGGCCGAGCCGCATCTCTAACTAAATGCAGGTCAAATTCGTGCGCGTCAATCAACGCGATGCCGAAATTCTCGCAATTATAATCTTGAAATATATAGTTTTGGACATTGTTTTCGATAAATAGAATATGTAATTCGTATTTATCTAATAAACATACGATATAATGTCACAAACTGAGAACAGAATAGCGCACTATATCTTCGCGTGCATATTATTTCTGCTAGTTCACCAGGTGTAATTGGGCTTCCGGTGCAATGAAGTGACGTCACATTAACCTTTTGCTGCCGATGTCATATAGCTATTTAGTGATTTGTGTGCGTTTTGGACATCATAATCAATTTATAGGTGTCATATGATAAATAGAATATGTAATTCGTGTTTCTCTCATATGATATTTATGAAACTCGTCACGAATTTTCAGTTTTCTCTCGCCAGAGGCTCGAGAAAACTGCAAATTCTTAGACTCGTTTCATAAATATCATATGAGAGAAACACTCATTTCATATCCTCTATATATATCTTTAAAGGGATACTGTACTCATATGTTGTTGTTGGTGTCTATATGGAAGTCTGTTGAGTACGAAGTAATGTTACGGGTGGCAGATTAACCGGAATTAGAAAATACTATTCATCGTTTTCGAGTAATATGTGTACAGTTTTCAAGCAAATGTATCAAATAAATGTTATATTATATGCGTACTAGTCCTATATAGGCCTACTCATTTAAGTTATTGTTATATTATATGCGTACTAGTCCTATATAGGCCTACTCATTTAAGTTATTGTTATATTATATGCGTACTAGTCCTGTATAGGCCTACTCATTTAAGTTATTGTATAGTCCTATATAGGCCTACTCATTTAAGTTATTGTATAGTCCTATAAGCCTACTCATTTAAGTTATTGTATAGTCCTATATAGGCCTACTCATTTAAGTTATTGTATAGTCCTATATAGGCCTACTCATTTAAGTTATTGTATAGTCGTATATAGGCCTACTCATTTAAGTTATTGTATAGTCGTATATAGGCCTACTCATTTAAGTTATTGTATAGTCCTATATATGCCTACTCATTTAAATTATTGTATAGTCCTATATAGGCCTACTCATTTAAGTTATTGTATAGTCGTATATAGGCCTACTCATTTAAGTTATTGTATAGTCGTATATAGGCCTACTCATTTAAGTTATTGTATAGTCGTATATAGGCCTACTCATTTAAGTTATTGTATAGTCCTATATAGGCCTACTCATTTAAGTTATTGTATAGTCCTATATAGGCCTACTCATTTAAGTTATTGTATAGTCCTATATAGGCCTACTCATTTAAGTTATTGTATAGTCCTATATAGGCCTACTCATTTAAGTTATTGTATAGTCCTATATAGGCCTACTCATTTAAGTTATTGTATAGTCCTATATAGGCCTACTCATTTAAGTTATTGTTATATTATATGCGTACTAGTCCTATATAGGCCTACTCATTTAAGTTATTGTTATATTATGTGCATACTAGTCGTATATAGGCCTACTCATTTAAGTTATTGTTATATTATGTGCGTACTAGTCGTATATATGCCTACTCATTTAAGTTATTGTATAGTCATTAGTGAGAGAGTGGCTTCAGATTATCCCGTATCAATATATTTTTTACACGAGGATGTGTACCACGCATTGCCAAACCATCCGTCATTAATTTGATTATGTCTTGTACACGGAAATTCGTAATTTAATTTATGGCTCCAGCCATAAATTAAATTTATATCAAATTATTAACTTTCATTTTAAGATTACCTATTAATCTGAACGTTTACAGAATGCAACTTCGACTGAAACTACTTAATTTGCTATATATATTATCTATATTAGATCGTTGTTATTACCTTGAATTTGTTGAAATTAACGTACAGTACCCCTTTAACATAAGCATGTTAGCAATTGAATCTATAACCGGTATAGGGTCGATTTTCGACAGAAAAGGATATTCTATGATGATTTATTTATTTATAATAAAAAACTAGTTATCTAAAATATAATTCCTTCGCACAGTCAAGATTTGCCTCCAGATATGACATTTCTATGACATGTATTTCCACTCTGCTTCCCACGATGTTAATTTTTAACTCGTTGGAAGTATGCCAACGGTCAGGTCTACCCTATTAAAAATAAAAAGTTATTAATAACCCACAAAAACACCCCATGTTAATACTATACAGATAAATTGGCGTCCGAACGGGGGGGGGGGTGATAAATCCAGACGCGTATAGGTTATTGTTTTTTTTTTAAATTTTGGTTACTTTCGGGACCCACCAACCCAGTGTTCTACTATTCTATTTGTTTGCATACGTATTTACTGCATGTTTTGGGGTATCCTTTTTATTTATTTTTTTTTTAAAGTGTTGCTAGGAAATTTTTTACTCCAAATTTTGTGATGAATTACCAAATATTTCTCTTTATTTTCAAGTTAATGCCTTCATATGTAGTTTTCTACCAACGATAGCAGATATAGAGGATCTCACATGAGTTTCTATTTTATACGGAATTTATCAACCGAGTTCACTAAATTCGATTTGAGCCGCGGTTTACCGAGGCTCATATAGAATTTAGAGGACGAGGTTGATAAATTACGTATAAAATAGGACGAGTGTGAGATACCTTTTATCACATGATCAAATAAACCCGAAGCAACGCGAAATATTCATCGAAAACAACAATCATAAACTACAGCGATCGCAAGTGATTTGAAGAACGCCGTGACGTCATCGCACGCGCTGATATTAAACGTGTCTATTACCGACAATTATGAAACTGCTTTTATGGCCAAATTATGTGATAAATAGAGGATCTCAAACGAGTTACTATTTTATACGGAATTTATCAACCGAGTTCACTAAATTCGATTTGAGCCGAGGTTTACCGAGGCTCAAATAGAATTTAGTGGACGAGGTTGATAAATTACGTATAAAATAGAACGAGTTTGAGATACTTTTTATCACATGATCATATAATGGCTAAAATTTTATCGAAAAGAACAATAATTAACTGCAGCCAGCGAACTTTGTCGCAAAGAGTAGCGTGACGTCATTGCACGCGACGATATTACACGTGTCTATTAC
This sequence comes from Siphonodentalium dalli, assembly GCA_032622095.1. Lineage (NCBI taxonomy): Eukaryota > Metazoa > Mollusca > Scaphopoda > Gadilida > Siphonodentaliidae > Siphonodentalium > Siphonodentalium dalli. The sequence continues at coordinate 286,841,718 of CP136063.1, forward strand.
GCTCGAATATTACATAGGAAAATAGCGCTAATCATGTGATAAATAGAGGATCTCACATGAGTTTCTATTTTATACGGAATTTATCAACCGAGTTCACTAAATTCGATTTGAGCCGAGGTTTACCGAGGCTCAAATAGAATTTAGGGGACGAGGTTGATAAATTACGTATACAATAGGACGAGTGTGAGATACCTTTTATCACATGATCAAATAAACCCGAAGCAACGCGAAATATTCATCGAAAACAACAATCATAAACTACAGCGATCGCAAGTTATTTGAAGAACGCCGTGACGTCATCGCACGCGCTGATATTAAACGTGTCTATTACCGATAATTATGAAACTGCTTTTATGACCAAATTATGTACACGTCGTACACAGGCTATATAGACTGTGCTAAATGCACAATCCTAGATGGTCGCGGGCGGCCATAACCATTGCATTCGGATGGGGTTGATATTCCCGGGAATGAGTATGTCCGGATTCGTGAATCTGGTTATATATATATACCATGTTTGTTATTGTCTTTCCAATGGTTGTGATGCGGCTCAGAAGTTCAGTGTTCGAACATGGCGTTCCTAACAAACGTGTGAAGTTGTTGCCACCGGGACATGCACACACACCAGCAGTAACAAATTGTAAATGTAAATGTTTTAAAGGCACGGTGGCCTTGGTTGTAGGTTTTAATTTAGAAATACAAGTTACGAAATTATGAATTTCATCAAGAATATATGTGACCCGCCATATCAAATCCAGTCGGAAGTCGGGATTTTTTTTACCCTGTGCCAATGCATTCTCTTATATATGCGAGTCGACCATAGGTCGCCTCGCATATATAAGAGAATGCATTGGCCTAACAATTTTTTACAATTTTAATAATTTGTTCTTGTATTCTTTAACAATTTTATAATTTCACCCATACAGAGCCCCAGACAAACATGAGCAGACGACACTCTTCTATGTGCTTCTATATATGTGTGGGGCTCCCTGCAGGGTAATGGATGTTTTTTTTATTTTATGTCCTAAAAATTGTAAGAAACATTTATTTAAAAAACATGATAAAAAATTGTTAAGCCAATGCATTCTCTTATATATGCGAGGAGACCTATGGTCGACTCGCATATATAAGAGAATGCATTGGCACAGGGTAAAAAAAATCCCGACTTCCGACTGGATTTGATATGGCGGGTCACATATAACAATGGTTATATATATTATATAGATTAATAGCATATAGTAGTATACTAATAGGATGAATGCGATATTATCCACAAAAGACACTTTGTGTGAGCCGAGCAATACACACGGGGGTGATTCCCAATCAAAACCGAGTTCATCAGTGGCGAGGATAGCGCTACAGGAATCAGGGAGCTAAATGTGTTCTAGAGTCGGGGAGCGAGTACACCGTGGAATGCTAAAGGTGAAGGTAACTGAAGAATGACATTCACCTGATACATGCGACGCGTTATTAAAGGATCACATCGCGTTTATTTGATTTGTACATCATATCTAAATAATTTAAACTGGTGAATGAATGGGGGAATGGATTTTTGTGAGCGGGAAATTTATTTAACTAGCTGCTGTAGTTCTTGGTTTTTCCAGATCAAATTTGGCTGTGGGATAGCCCTGTCGTACACTTGGGGATTTATTTTTAAAAGTAAACACATGACCTGTGATTTTTCCTGCATTTTCGTGATCAACTGGTGTCAATCTAGCTGGGTAAGCATCACTGGTATGGCCTGCAGGCTTCAATTCGGTGAATTTGGCCGAAACGTTAACACTGTCGCCTATGGGAAACCATCTAGTTCAGTGATTCCTATATCGGTATGTTGTAAACAATATGGTGGCAATTTTAACGGAAGATCACCTTGTGTGGTCTCTCCGGTTTTGAGTGTTTTGCGTATCGCACACTCTTTACGACTGTACTGTCTTTACTAACAAGGGGTACGATATTGGTGTTATATGTAACATGCTATTTATGCGATATTTATGATTGGTATAAGAAAAGAATCTACCTATATTTTAATATGCTTTCTGTTTATGGCTGTTTTAATGGATGTGACTATTTTAAATGCAATACCCCATCGCGAAGGCCGTCAAATAGTTGCTGTATAATAACGTTTCAATAGGAAACTTTGATAAACGCCCTTTTCATTTCAACTTTAGACCACGTGATCTCGCTTTCGTGGCAGTGTGCTCCAATAGATATACCTACCTGTCGGAAATCGTAGGTGTTCCGTCTGCAGACAACCAGGCGGCTATGATGTCAGTTCTTGGCTGCCGAGATAAAGAGTGTCATGTTATTATTGTTGAAATTTGGAATAATTATATTAAACTTGTTTGTCCTAAGAAGCCTAGATGTGTAGAAATATATTCGAAATAAAGTGAAATTTGCCAAACACCACTCAAACACTAACAACCTGGAGACCTACATTTGATTCGCGCAGTATGAACCACATCTCGGATGTGATATGTTACTCCTAAAGTAATACACAGAGACGTGGCGAAAGGGGGGTTTGGGGTGTGTCTCACCCCCCCCCCCCCCACCAACTTTGGTCAAAATTTTCAACAGTTGGAAATTTCATACCTGACACAACATTAGTTGGAAATTTCACACCAACAATAGGTTGAAAATGTTCTTGTAGTTTGATTTTCAAACAATTTATTGGGGGGAATTTATTGTTTTTGGACCAATATTTGCATATTTTCCTTCTTTTGGTGAAAATTTTAGACTGAAATGGCCGGTTGCCGGGTGCCGGTTGGAAATTTCCAACACTTGGAAAGCTTGTTTCCTGGTCCCTCCCACATGGCCAGTCAAAAACTTCTAGTTAATTTAAGAAAACAATATTGTCCTACATTTGGTCAAAATTGTCACTGGAATTGTCATCAGTTGGAAAATAAGGGAGAGTATGAGGTTTGAAATTTCCAACACTAGGAAAGCTTGAGGTCAGTCTAGATGCTAGGATTTTGCGATTTTCTTGTTTATTTTTCAAAATTTTCTCACACCGGGCCGAACAACCATTCAAGGGGGGTGGGGCGGTGCAAATGGAATTATGCAAAACCTTTAGTTGTCTCGGGTCTGATTCAAGGGGGGTGCAGTTGGAATTATGAAGGTGGACACCACCCTAACGAAGACCTATAGCCACGTCCCTGATAATACACAGGTGATGTTAAACAACACCATGCGCTTCCTCTTGTGATACACATGTAGAGCATGCAACTCGAGTTTGAAAATCGGTTCCGATTTCTGCAAGAGTTTGGATCTATGACCACCTCGTCGAGCTCAAACTTTTGCTTCGTTCGAGGCTATCGACGTCTCAGTTATATTAATAAAAATGTCACTGACCTCATTCTACCTCCCCCGAATAATGTGACTGTTTTGGGGAGGGTGGTAATTGGCTTTGCTTGGAAACCAAAAACAAATTAGCAAAAATGTTTGAACAAACTTTTATTTCAAATGACCTTTACTGTCAAAATTCACCGAATGGTGACTATTTTCCAACTTAACATGCATCTTCTTAAATACATTATGTTGAATATTGCTCAAATAACCCAGATATTGTTAAATGCAAGTCAGAAATTTTCCCGTCAAAAATCACCGGACCATGTCCATTTTCGAACTTGACCTCAAATTTTAACTACATTCCAAAAATTTAAAATTTAAAATAATCTGTTGAATATTGCTCAGGATATCATCTGGACAATCCAAAACTTGTTATGTTTAAGTCGACAATGCGGCATAACTCTGTCAAAACATAGGACCGTGACCAAATTCGAACTTGACCAGTGTCCTCTCAAACATGAACCACAAACCAAATTTCGTTAAATGCTGTTCAATTCAGTTATCATCCGGACTTTACAAAAATTGTTATATCTAAGTCATAAAAGGGTCATATCTCCGTCAAAGTAATCATTTGACCATGATCAAATTATAACTCTACCCATGCGTTGTCAAATATCAACTGCATACAAATTCCCACTCTATTCTGATCAATATTGTCAATGTTAATGTTATAATCCGGACAAATTGTTAAAGAATGAAGAAAAATTCATAACCAATTTCTAGGCCAATGCGTTCTCTTATATATGCGATGTGAATTGACTCGCATATATATAAGAGAATGCAATGACACAGTGTCTTTGATATTGCTCCAGCGCAGCTCGCGTCATGAATGGGTTAACATACAGTGTGTGTACTCACCATGAAGTCGTCGCTACTGAGCCCTATTGCGAACCACCCATTCACCTCAGACGACGTACAGCCCGTCACCGTCATGAATGGGCTAACAGTCAGTGTATGTACTCACCATGAAGTCGTCGCTACTGAGCCCTATAGCGAACCATCCATTTGCCTCAGACGACGTATATGACGTCACCGTCATGAATGTGCTAACAGTCAGTGTATGTACTCACCATGAAGTCGTCGCTACTGAGCCCTATAGCGAACCATCCATTTGCCTCAGACGACGTATATGACGTCACCGTCATGAATGTGCTAACAGTCAGTGTATGTACTCACCATGAAGTCGTCGTTACTGAGCCCTATAGCGAACCATCCATTCACCTCAGACGACGTACAGCCCGTCACCGTCATGAATGTGCTAACAGTCAGTGTATGTACTCACCATGAAGTCGTCGCTACTGAGCCCTATAGCGAACCATCCATTTGCCTCAGACGACGTATATGACGTCACCGTCATGAATGTGCTAACAGTCAGTGTATGTACTCACCATGAAGTCGTCGCTACTGAGCCCTATAGCGAACCATCCATTTGCCTCAGACGACGTATATGACGTCACCGTCATGAATGTGCTAACAGTCAGTGTATGTACTCACCATGAAGTCGTCGTTACTGAGCCCTATAGCGAACCATCCATTCACCTCAGACGACGTATAGCCCGTCACGGTCATGGTGATCAAGATTTCGGCATCAGTCACCAGGGCTCCGTTTGACACATACTCCACATTAACCGTCAGCACTTCATCTTCATCCGTAAATGACTCTGAAAAAACAAGGTTATATGCTATATATATAAGGTCATGTACGGGACAGGGACGCTGTGCATAGTGTGGACTGGGACGTGGTTAGATGTTCTCCGTTGGGGGCGGGGGTTGCCACATTGGAAAATTCCAACTACACCCCACCCCCCTTGAATCAGAATCAGACCAATCACAAGTTTTGCATAATTCCATTTGCAGCCCCTTGCACCTCAAGAAAATCGAAAAATCCTAGCATTTAGACTGGCCTTAACTGAATCTTTTCTAGTGCTGGAAATTTCAAACCTCATACTCCCTCTCAGGTTGGAAAATTCTCCAACTGATGACCATTTCAGTCCGCAAGTTTGACCAAATGTAGTAAAATATTGTTTTCTTAAACTAATTAGCAGTTTTGTATTGGCCACGGGGGAGGGACAATGACACACCGGGCCAATCATGGTTCGGCCCCGGCGTGCGAATTTTTTTTAATCTGAACACGAAAATCGCAAAATCCTAGCATCGAGACTAGCCTCATGCCTTCCTAGAGTTGAAAATTTCCAACCTGTCACCCCCCCCCCCCTAAGGTTGGAAAATTTCCAACTGATGGCCATCTCAGTCCAAAATTTTGACCAAAAAAATAATAAAATATGCAAATATTGGTCCAAAAAAATTAATTACACCACCCCAAACCCTCCCTGTCGCCACGTCTCTGGTGTGGACGTTTATGCCTGAACCAGCGGTAGTTGAACATTTCAGAGTGGAAACAGATAAATTGTTGCAGTTTGAGTTTTTGAGTCCCAAACCAATATCTAGTGTAAATTCTGTCGTTTTTAGGCCAGGATTTGATTATTTCCCTGTAAATTGATTCTCTCACTGAGTTTTTATATTATACATGTACACGGTAATGAGATTAGATGGACCTCCGCTCCCCACAATACATATACAGAACGACACGGTGTATAAATGGGTTTGTCGATACGACACGAGTACTGTCGCGGAAGGATGGAACGAGAGGCGCTTGCGCCTCGAGTTCTATCCTCCCGCGACAGCACTCGCGTCTAAGAATCTGTGTCTTCGCGTCTAAGAATCCGTGCATTAAAAATACAGGATTAGAAGGTTTATTTAGGCTCATACAGGGCGTGTTTGTCATGTGTGATGATTCGTGTATATATATATACTAGCCGATGAGCCCGACGTTGTCCGGGCTATTCAAAAACAAATTTCAAGTCGATAGCTCCACCCGTTTCCTAGATCTGGTCTGCGCATGCGCGAAGCTGGCGTCGCACGGGCTCGGCGACCCGATAAAATTCGTATCCGGGGCAAGATACATTCACATACCAAATTTCAAGTCGATAGCTCCACACGTTTCCGAGATATATATATTGCCCAATGTCATTTGCGGATACCTCGGACGGTGATGAGTTAACGCGACATCGGCCGGTTAAGAGTTAAACGCGACCACGTCACGATCTCTCGACGGCGTAATATATTTACGGAATGTTTTTCGATCACTGAAGCATGGTCCTGCGTTCTTCCCGATAATTAAGGTAGAAACTTTAAACGGACACAGGCGTGTGATACATCGTTGGAAAGAGGAAGCGCCACAGATTATAACCGTGCAAATTATATGACTGGCAATTTATTAGTTGATCTCGGATCTGAAATCTGAAAGCTCATATTGACCGCCTGGTCAAACTACACACACGTACCAAGTTTCGTCCCGATCGGTCGAGAATCTTCCGAGATCTGGTCTGCGCATGCGCGAAGCTGGCGTCGCACGGGCTCGGCGGCCCGATCAAATTCGTATCCGGGGCAAGATACATTCACATAGCAAATTTCAAATCGATAGCTCCGCCCGTTTCCGAGATCTCGTCTGCGCATGCGCGAAGCGGGCGCCACACGGGCTCGCCAATACGACAACGTCCACCGCCTGGTCAAACTACACACACGTACCAAGTTTCGTCCCGATCGGTCGAGAATCGTTTTTTGTGTATTACCAATATCGCAATACAGGTCAAGGTAAAATTTCGGTTCAATCGGATAATTTTTGTGAGAGTTATGACCCTTTTTCGACTTAAAAAATTGAGTTGTTTTTTTAGTAAATTCAGTTTTCCTTCTATTTTTGTGGCACCAGACCAAATTTGAAGCTAATATAGAACAACATGTGGCATTTTTATAGCGCTTAACCGGAAAGTTTCTCTGATTGTACAGTCGGGGGCGTTACCTCCGCCCAGCGGTGCACTTGTATTTGTTATGTTCCCCAAAATAATTCGGAGGACTATTGTAATCAGCTGCGTCCGTCCATCTGTGTGTGCACCTGTGTATGCATGCGCGAAGCTGGCGTCGCACGGGCTCGGCGACCCGATAAAATTCGTATCCGGGGCAAGACACATTCACATAGCAAATTTCAAGTCGATAGCTCCGCCCGTTTCCGAGATCTCGTCTGCGCATGCGCGAAGCGGGCGCCGCACGGGCTCGCCAATACGACAACGTCCACCGCCTGGTCAAACTACACACACGTACCAAGTTTCGACCCGATCGGTCGAGAATCGTAGATTTGTATCAATGACAAACATACATACAAACAGACAAACAAACAGAGGTCTTCAAAATACATATGAGACTAGCAGGTGACCCGACTTCGTCCGGGCTTTGACCTTGAATTTACCATTTTGAAGGTCAAGGTCAGGTCGAGGTAACGACAAAAGTATCCCGAGACACGTATGCTGCACCTAGGTGTAAAATTTCGTCTAAATCCGCCAGTTTTACCCGATTTGACCTTGAATTGATAATTTTCAAGGTCAGGGTCAGGTCGGGGTCACAATTTAACCCGTCCATGACACTTCACGTGGGTAGCAAGTTTGAGCTCAATCGGTTCGAATCTATAAAGGACACACACATATATATCATTTGTGGGTACCCATTTCAAGGTGAAGATCACCTCGGGCGGAAAAACTGACCCGATGAAAATCTCCCCCGTTCCTAGGGAGCCCTAAGTACGTAAGAATCACACAACACGTTCATGTCTGGATACAGTCACGCTCACGTGTGGACCCAGACGTAAGAATCACATTACACGCATACGCTCTTTATCAACGACACTGCGGATACAAACGCTCTTTAACTATCAACGCGATTAACTCCACAGTGCCAATGACGGTCATTTTTGTGACTGGAAGTTGAGAATGGGTGCTCTGAGCTTCTACAAAACGGCGGTAAACACTGCCCGTGGGGTTTTAACCTTAGGTTGGAAGTTTGAGCTCAATCGGTCCAGTCGTTTTCCCGGCCATAGCTAACAGACAAACAAACAAACAAACAAACAGAAGTCCCAAAATATATATTAGACTAGCCGATGAGCCCGACGTTGTCCGGGCTATTCAAAAACCAAGTTTCAAGTCGATAGCTCCACCCGTTTCCGAGATCTCGTCTGCGCATGCGCGAAGCTGGAGTCGCACGGGCTCGGCGACCCAATAAAATTCGTATCCGGGGCAAGATACATTCACATAGCAAATTACAAGTCGATAGCTCCACCCGTTTCCGATATCTCGTCTACGCATGCGCGAAGCTGACGTCGCACGGGCTCGGCGACCCGATAAAATTCGTATCCGGGGCAAGATACATTCACATAGCAAATTTCAAGTCGATAGCTCCACCCGTTGGTTTAAACATATTTATTCGCCATATATGCATATAAATACATACATTTGGCAACGGGATTGAAGAAAAAGTGCGGGCCACTTATATGCTACTTCTCTCCCGATCACCAGACAATCAAGTGAAAGAAAAAAATGAACATGGCATTGAACAATTATATATGGTATTAAAGTGTATAATGTTAAAGTTTGATTGTTGCTAGTCTCTCCCAACTTGTTCGAAAGTATCTGGTTGCTATATAGTGTACTGTGCTCATCTATCCTTAACAATGGTAAGGTGGCAGGACAGTGCAATATGTTCATTATAGAGCGTTTATGACTATACTCAGAAATATTATTTTTATTATTTTGTTTTTTCCCCTAATAGTCGTCTGCTGTTGAACTTCGTGTGTTCTCACCCTGGGGTGTGTCTCTTATAAAGATTTGGACAGCCTTGAAAATGTCTTCATTATTGGAATTTGATAAGCTTGGATCTCCAAATAGTAAAGTTTTTACTGAATAAATATTGAATCGTAGTAGCTTGTACTCTTGGAATAATATGCAATTGACATTGGAAAAAATTATGAAATGCGTTTTCTTCACCATCGCCGCATCTACAGGCTTTGGACACCGCAATATAATTGAAGTATTTATCTGATTGGAATTCACTGCATTCGTACCTGAGTCGACATTATAAGATATTTAATGATCGTTTCCCTGTAGAGAAATACTTAGGAGGTTTAACCGGATTGGGAATAAGTGATTGTCGAAAACATTCATAATTCATGTTTCTTATTTTTTTATCGCGTTTATTCCAGTCATTTATACACTTGGGCATGAAGGTGGACTCTTTTCTTTTGTAATTGCATTTCATAGGGATAAAATTTGATGCATTTCTGGTATCATGGTCATTTCGGGCGCTGAATTTGGATGGTATAAGGTCTGTCAAATAGTTAGGTGTGTGTTTTTTCGTTTACTATATTGTGGAATGTCAAAACCTGTTTGTAATATCTTCGAGTTTCTAACGTCTCCCAACCTAGTTCGGTCAGAAGTCTAATATTTGGAACTGATCTGGTGCAACCGGTGACTATTCTAGCTGCTTCGTATTGAACATCTTCTAGATCTTTTAGTAAGTAATCAGGTGCACCAGACCAAACGTTACTAGCGTATTCCATAAGGGATCGAACATGGGATAAATAGAGGGTTTGAAGTGTTTCACGATTTAGCATTGCTCTTAGTGTACGCAATTGTGACAGGCGTGCGTATGCCCTTGTGCATATATTACCAATGTGTGTGTTCCAAGTTAGGTTGTCGTCAATATCCAATCCTAGGTGTTTGTGGCTATTAGAGTATTCTAGGGTTACCCCGTCGAATATGATTGTAGGTTTAACAACACTTGGCTTGGAAAATAACATTAGATTGGTTTTACTACTATTAAATTGGACACACCAATTTTCAGCCCAGTCTCTGATTTTGTTCATGTCTCTATTGACGTCAATTGAAGGTTATACGTATCACTATCGCTGTTGATTAAACATGTGTCGTCAGCATACAGTCTTGTGCTAGATGTAATTCCATCGGCAATGTCATTAATGTAAATTAAAAACATCAGAGGCCCGACTACAGATCCCTGGGGCACACCAGCTGATATTGAGGAGTACTGCGAAAAGCTTGAGTTGACTGTAACTCTTTGCTGTCTATTTTGTAAATAGTTTGTCATCCATTTCAGAATATTACCTTTCAAACCATATTTCTCTAATTTTAAAACAAGACCTCGGTGCCAGACTTTGTCAAACGCTTTGGAAATATCGAAAAATACTGCACAACTCGTTTGGCCCTCGTCGATTTCACAGTGGATATTATGAATGATTTCAATTAGTTGAAATTCGGTACTATGACCAGGTATAAATCCAGACTGATGCTTATATAAAAGGTTGTGGGTTTTCAAATGGCTTAGAATTTCATTAAAAACTAATCTCTCTAGTACCTTGCTGACACAACTTATAAGAGATATCGGACGATAATTTAAAGGGTCATGCCTATCACATTTTTTAAAGAGGGGCATCACATCGGCTTTCTTCCAAGCTGTAGGGAAACAACAGCTCTTTAAAGATAAATTGAAAATTATTTTAAGTGGTTTGCAAACTGAGCCATGTGTTTCCCTTAGCATTTTGTTTCTTATACCATCGGGGCCCGTGGCTTTATTTGTGAGTAAAATTTTCAAAATTTTTGATATGTCCTCCTCGGTAGTTTTGATATCTTCTATTTTTTCAGTTGTTCTTTCTGCAAATTTCGGTAATGTCGATTTTTCATTTTCTAGTGTACTATTTCGCGTGAAAATTGAATTTAAGACCTGTGCCTTTTGATAATCGTCCTCAAAAATTCTGTTGTTAAAGTTTAGTGGGGGAATTTTCTCGTCATTTGAGAAATTATTAAGTAATTGTTTAGTGACATGCCAGAATTGTTTTGGCTCATTTACTTTCAAGTTTTCATCTAGGCTAGCTAAATATTTATCTTTGACTGACTTTTTCAAGTTATTTGTTCTGTTGCGGGTTGCTTTATATTTATCCCAGGCACTAGGAAGATTTGTGCGCAGCGCTTTCTTTCTGAGGCGGTCGCGTTTCCGAATATATTTTCTTATTAAACTGTCAAACCATGGTTTGTCATTCTCACGTATAGTAACTGATTGGAATGGGATATATTTGCGAGCAATTGTTTGGAAAGTGTGAGTAAAAACGTCTACAGTCTGATTTATATCGGAGTGACCTGTGCTCACGAGAATGTCTGACCATTTGATTGCATTAATTTCGAAGTTCATGCCAACAAAATCTTCTCTGGCATAATTCCAAACATTCCGTTGATATGACTTTTTCCTAGGATTTGGAAATTAAATTTCTACAGATGTTGCTCTATGGTCTGATAAACCTAGATCAATAGTGAACGGGTTTAGGTAAACTAGACTATCACTTAATAAAATCGGATCTAAGAGTGTTGCTGAGTTCACACATATTCGAGTTTTTTCGATTTTTTGAAGCTCACCATCGCGATTTAATAAATTGCAATTTAGATCTCCAACTATGACTAATGACATATTATATGCTAGGGCCTTGGCAATGGATTTGTCAAGATTCGTCCAGTAAGAGTCTAAGCATTCACGCTCAGACCTGTAAGTTACGCAGAAAAGAAATTTCTGCCTGGTTCCAATTTCAAACCACAAAATTTCGTCGTCAAATCCAAATTCGGGTAAATATGTATACACAATGCTGGATGCAAAATACACAGCCAGACCTCCTCCGTTTTCGTTTCTATCAAGTCTGAACGGAGCTTGAAAATTGGAAAATAATATGGAGTCGTTATGCACATTTTTATCTAGGTGCGTCTCGGTAAAGCATACGATATCGTAATCTGCTATATGCTCAGCAAGCTTTGATATTTTGTTTCTGAGACTACGAATATTATAGTGAAATATAGAAATAGTTTCTGGTTCCATCGGCCCTGGTTGAACTTCCACGTCATTAGCTATGATAATCAGTAACCTAAACAAAAAGATGAAAGTACCTATGTTTCTGCGCGGTGTAAGATTCTTTAGATGAGGTGATGACTTGTTTTTTTACTTTGCCCTGCGCCTTCGGAAATTAAAGTATCCGACAACGACCCTGTATTGAACAATATCAATATTCATGGATATGGAAAACCCAGAGAGGGAGGGTAAATAGGGTCGTCATCGGATATAATCAGATATGAAAGCACAATCACTTTCAGCAAATGAGCACTTAAGCATGGAGTAACGAAGAGACTAGCAACAAAATCAAATGAACAAAATCCACCCGTTACCAAGATCTCGTCTGTGCATGCGCGAAGCTGGCGTCGCACGGGCTCGGCGACCCGATAAAATTCGTATCCGGGGCAAGATACATTCACATAGCAAATTTCAAGTCGATAGCTCCACCCGTTTCCGAGATCTCGTCTGCGCATACGCGAAGCGGGCGCCGCACGGGCTCGCCAATACGACAACGTCCACCGCCTGGTCAAACTACACACACGTACCAAGTTTCGTCCAGATCTGTCGAGAATCGTAGATTTGTATTAATGACAAACAGACAGACAGACAGACAGAGGTCTTCAAAATATATATGAGACTAGCCGATGAGCCCGACGTTGTCCGGGCTATTCAAAAACCAAAATTCAAGTCGATAGCTCAACCCGTTTCCGAGATCTGGTCTGCGCATGCGCGAAGCTGGCGTCGCACGGGCTCGGCGACCCGATAAAATTCGTATCCGGGGCAAGATACATTCACATACCAAATTTCAAGTCGATAGCTCCACCCGTTTCCGAGATCTCGTCTGCGCATGCGCGAAGCTGGCGTCGCACGGGCTCGGCGACCCGATAAAATTCGTATCCGGGGCAAGATACATTCATATAGCAAATTTCAAGTCGATAGCTCCACCCGTTTCCGAGATCTCGTCTGCGCATGCGCGAAGCGGGCGCCGCACGGGCTCGCCAATACGACAACGTCCACCGCCTGGTCAAACTACACCCACGTACCAAGTTTCGTCCCGATCGGTCGAGAATCGTAGATTTGTATTAATGACAAACAGACAAACAGACAAACAGACAGACAGACAAACAGACAGAGGTCTTCAAAATATATATGAGATGTATATATATGTGTGTGAGGGGGGGTGCGCGTGTGTGTCTATGACTTGAGTACATGTCTGTACATCCGTCCGCTCGTCAGTGTATGTATGTATATCTGTTCGGCGTATATGTACATTGTATGTCTGTCACTCTGACTTTGATTTCTGTCTGAATATGTATTCATTTGTATATGTCTTCTTCACCTGTTCATCCCGCTTGTGTAAATATTTGTATTATGATGTTTAATGTTTGATAATCTCTTCGTGTAACGGAGGAAAATAAAGGATATATATAATAACAAATATAAACATTTTTTTTAAAACAGGATATTGTTTGGCATCATGACTGACGGGTGCATGCACACAATAATAATTGTTATATGAATAACTCTATGAAGGCACTCTATGGCTCAGAACTTCTCTGCGACTCTCGTGACAACATTGTCCTTGTAATTGAGAGAGCGTTTCGAACTTGTGTAAAGCACATTCAAGGCCTACCATCAAGAGCTAGCATGCACCTGTCTTTCTCTCAGTCTCCTGTGTATTTTACATATAAAGCATCAGATACACGTGCGGAAACTTCTCTTTTTCTGCGACCTTATTCATCTTCCACCGTCACGCGATACTCCATTACGTATATTTCTCAATAAATTCTACCTTAACAATTTGTTTCACGTTGATACGTCTGGATTTGTCAGAGACATTTTTAAAGTTTTGAAGGAGTATAACCTCTCCTCATACCAAGAGAACTTTCTGCAGTCTGGATTCTTCCCAACTAAAACTGTTTGGAAACAGCTGGTAAAATCGGTTGTGAGATCTGTGTACAGCGAATCCTGGCAAAAAACGGTACTATTAGACGATTGTCTCGCACCTTGCAGGGATGTGCATAACAACCCGTTGTCAGTTTGGTCTATCTGGCGGCTGCTTGCTGACAATGCTGACAAAAAGTACATTCTGAAACACCTCGTCAAGCTCCTGAACAGGAATCTCTACGACAACAACATGAACTGTGATATTTGTGGCCGTTGTTTCCAAAACGAAATTGAACACATCACCAACTCATGTAACTCAGATTCCATGCAAAGGTTGCGTTATGTCTATTGGTGTGACATAATCAACCAGTTTGACCTACATGTGTTCGCCTTCTTGGACGGTCTAGAACTCCACAAACTTAACGCGATTCTTCTCGGCAACATGGCACGTGTCTTCCTTTCGACAATGACACCTGGGCACAGCCATAGATGAAGGAAGGATAGATACGTCACTCAACGTCATTTGATCGGCCAATCGGTAACGCACTCAGATTCTGTCCGCCATTGCTAAAGGTAGTTCAACTCTGATTCTTCTAATCAAAACAGTGCTTTCTCATCGCAATAAAAAGAGGAAAATCTGGCGTCTATTGCAGCTGAATTAATTATGCACCAACTGTCATGAATTATCAGAATCTCACGTTTCAAAGGGTGTCCGTTGGGGAGTAAGAAAGGTGAGTTTTTATGCCGTTTGATGCAATTTTTGTAGTAAACAACACGACATTCTGCATTCTATTTTTGTAATTTTTACCTGGATGAAGTTATGTTATAAGGACTTTCAAAATTAAATTAATTTAATAGATCTGACCAATCCTGGTTGCATTAGTAATTTGAATATCATGTATATGGGGTACCGATCCAAACTTGTTTTATGGAAGAAATATTTCAATGACAGCTGTCAGATGTCAAGAATTTCCATGCCACTGCCAGGTGTGATCAGGTGTACTACAGTAATAAATAAATAATTTAGAAATGAATAGTCAAAACAATTCACAAATTGGGCAGTTTTGATGTCCTACTCCTAGATTCTAATTGTAGTGATCATACTATTCATAGTTTGAATTGTTTCATGCCCCCTTTATGTAATAGATAACATTTGTTGATAGCATATTTTTCATGTAATATTTTGATCATTAATAGATGATATAATCACATTCATAATGCATAATGTTAATAAATGACATTGAGACTTGAGTGGGCATTAATTATAATTTATACACACACTGGTCAGCTGTGTTGAAATATAATATCATTAGCCTTATTTATTATTATATTATAGCACTAGTATTATTTTTGTAAGATAATTTATTACTGCTATCACAAAGAGGTGTGAACAATTGAATATTACATGGGTTGCCAATGTAGGCACTGGTGAGTGGTGTGGTACTGTACTGCATGGGAAATATCCCAATATAAAATATTTTATACCAGTAACCTGTAAATTATTTATAAATTAAAATTAAATGCTTCAAATTCTATATCATTTCAGGAAGTGGGCAGATAATGGCAACGCCTTCATAACATTGGTGGGTCAGAAAGTTACGTGTGCAACATGCGTGAGCCGAAAATAATCCAGAGAGACAGAATGAGATGCACAATGCAATGATGTGTTCAAGATAAGGAAGGAATTGAACTATACTTGTGCGAAAATCCTGGATAAAAAACTAGCTGATGTCTCATTCAAGGAAAGAGCCACAAATAATTAATATTTATAAGTTCATCATTAAATTAATTAAATTACAAACATTGTCTATCTATCACATTGTACTTATCCACACTAAGGCAACCCCCATGTTCATATGCACATTGTGTGTCCCCGGGACTGTCCCCTCCAGTCTGAAAAAGTATCCTCTAGCTCCCAATAGCATTTCAAGGTCCCATTCAGCTTCAGTAACTGTAATTCTCTAATGTAAATGGACTATAAGTATGTTATCCTATTAGTATATTTTACAAATTGTACCATAATCGTTAACTATTTTATTACTATATGCATGGATTATATCGCTCAGTTTCAAAATAGCATATACAATTAACTATTCTTCGTTTATTTGTATTTGAAAATCATAATGGACAGAGATACCCTTTACATTCATGTGTAGGTTAATTCATATAATAAGACCACAAACACAGGTCTGTTTGTTGAACTTATTAGATGAAACCCCCCTACTGTGACCCAAATATATATATACAAATGGATCATGGAACTCAAATAACTTCTAAATGATTATTAGTTTATATAAATAGACATGATATGTCTGGCATGTCTGTTTCCAGGATGAAATTGTAATATATAATATATATAAAAGTTAAAAAGTTCCCGGACACCGGTTGAATCGGGATAGTGATTCAAATGGGGAGGACCTGACATATATATATCTATTGATTAGCAGCAACGAATATGTGTACGTTTATAAGAAATATGTGAAGCAATATCCCTCCAATATTTGCACCAGCTGATCGAGGAAAATTACAAAACTAAATACCCACTACACGTAGGAAATCAGATCCCTCCAATACTTGCACTAGCTGATCGAGAAAATTACAGAACGAAACCCACACTACACGTAAGAAATCGGAGTAAATAAACATCAACGCAAAATTCTCAAGATATCACAAGACAGTTTGTTAGTTTTTCAATATGCCGGCGTAAACAACATCGAATTGTGGGCACTTTCTATTTCAGGAAAACCTATCTTGAACAAAATCGCATTCTTAGGCATTCGGTTAATGTCACCTAAAATGCATAATGTTACAAAGTTAGTATAAAGTACATTTATTACGGATATCTCTCGACAACCTACGCGAACTCGATGTAAATATAACGTAAAATTATCTCCCCCTAGTTTTCTGAACTACCTTAGCGCTTGAGGGCCAACGCAATGGCGACGTCCAATAGCGTTACAGTTTGATAACCATGAGTGCGACGTCTATCCTATTTTTAGTCTATGGCACAGCTAATTATATTATCTTCCACTTTTTTGAACTATGGCTCACAAATCATACGTATGCGCAAATGACTGGGGATGGACAAACACACTCGCTACACAACGGAGCATGCAGCTGAAAGTAAAAAAGTGCATCTTACTCAGAACATATTTTAGAACGCTGACTTGGCACTAATGTTGCCCATCGCATTGTGAAATGCGTGCATAGTGTACAATTTCTTCTCATTTTGTCAGCTTCTTTGTAAATACTCAAATATAGAGATACTACATGTATATGTCCTGACAATATTGTCGACAGGGCATATTACTTTTGTAAGCTCTTCTGTAAAGGAGGTCAATAAATAAATAATAACTGTATATTAAATTAATACATATAAAATCATATGAAATTAGCACAAGCAGAACAATGATCAATCCATGCGTTAATAAGGATTAACTGTCATGTGGACTGTTTTTATGGAGATGTAACGGTGAGGTAAGTGGACATAACTTGTGTAAAACCCGAAGGGTTTTACATACAAGTTATGTCCACTTACCTCACCGTTACATCTCCATAAAAAATAGTCCACATGACAGTTAATCCTTATATTTATATACATATAGCGAAAAAGCCACTTTCGTAAATATATTTAAATCGAAAAGTGTATCGTGACAAGATCAGCCCAAAATACCCAATAGCACCCTTGGCAAGAGTTAATAGGAACAATTTCTCTTCATGTTGAAACCCGATGATGTATTAAGTCAATCCTGTGAGAGTCAAAATGCGCCCAAAGCATTACGCGTTCGTCTTTCCAAACCTAATGACGTATCGATGGTGTTATTAGCTTGGTGTTATGATGCGTTGCGCATTCACCGAGAAATAACTGCAACTAGCCACGTGGGCGCCGACCAATCAGAATGCTGGATTTAGTGATGACAACACTTAGTGTGTAAATATTATGAGTTAAGTGATTCTGCAAATGTGTTATGATGGTGCTGGTGGGTCCAGTCCTGCTGAATTGATAGATATATAGTGTTGCTTTGGAAAACTGACACAGTTAAGAAAATCTACCGTTAGTATTTCTAAAGTTGTAAAACTATTATGCTTTTAAAACATTAAAGGCACGGGCGGCGTTCGTTGCAGAAATATTCATATTTGTTCAAATCGCCATGAACAGAAGGAATAGTAAAATATATATAGTTTTGTTCATATGCCAAACATAATCAGCGCGTAAATAGTATATTGTCGTCAAGACACACGATGGTGAATGTAAACAAGATCCTGCTCGTGTTACAGAAGTTGCGCTTCTTTTTACATAACACAGCGCAGTTATATATTGGTTAATCACACAAAAATGATACAAACGTTTTTTATTATTTCCATATCAGGAAAACAGTAACAAATAACGCTCTTTATGCATGTTTACCATATCCGGATCTAAACAAAAGCCAGGAAATGTAAAAAAAAATTGCCTTTGTTTACATAAGAAACGGGGGAAATGACAATAACATACTGTTTATGCCATATTTCTGATTGGTATAAGAACAAAGTCTGTCTATATTTTATTATTCTTTCTGATTATGGCAGTTTTTGACGGAGGTGAATATTTTAACAGCATACACACCGCCAACGCCGCCCGTATCTTAACAAAAACATACATATTTGTAAAATATTTAAATAATGACACGATTTGGTTGTTGTAAACCGACTATAAACAAAAAGGGTTATCCTCGTTGTTGACGTAAAATGACGTTCGCCTCAACAATGAAACCGGAAATATAAAATAAAAGCATCATCACACATGACAAAACACGTCCTCTATGTGCCTAAATAAACCTTCTAGGCCAGTATAATGCACGGATTCTAGGACGCGAAGCGTGTAATAAACATAGAACGACACGATGTGTAAATGGGTTTGTCGATACGGCACTCGTGTTAACACCTGATCATCTATGATTAAAATATGTTAAAGTGATATGAAACGCTCCGGTAGGGTGACCAAATAGAAATGGAGAATAATATTGATCAAAGTACAAATGTAGTTATTTTTATGAATATAAATCCAAATTTACAACACACACCGTCATTCTTGAATATGAATTAAATGCAATGACTCTCAATAGCGACATCATTTGCGTTAGTTTATCGCGTCCCGAATCACGATGTATATATTTACAATTGAGGGTAGTTAACACGATTCCATGGAGTGGTATGGTCCATATCATTGAGATTTTCGATTATGTTAGTAGAATGCTACATTCCCCCAGTTGGCATAGCGTCTGAGTACTAATTAATCAGTTTCACGCACCCGAACAAGTCCATAATATGTCTTTAAGATATTATATGTTCGTGAATGTTTCATGCACACAATAACGGATTGCTTGTTCTCAACATCATCAGTTTGCCCCAACAGCATCATAGGAATTCATCAGAATTCGCCAGCATTATAGCATATTAGTAGGACCACTTAAACAGTGGTGTTTACCGTCAATGAGTAATATGATAAGAAGTTTTATATCTAAATTATGACATCGGAATGAAGAGGATTGACAATGCGCGATTCACTGGCTCTTAACAATAAAATCCAAAATATATGCAACGATAATTTTAAAATATATTGACGCCCGAACGAAACGCGTTTTTTGCTCTAGAGAACCGGTTCGACGTAATAGGACTCGCCAAAATTAATTGTGATCCACTTCAAATATAGATATAGATCGAAACAAGTGTGCATATGAACTGGTTAACGTTATATAATTATGTTGTATGAGTTTGTAGTAACGCGATGGTTACACGAGAAACGGAGGTCCGAGTTTAACCCATGGCGTGCAATTTGTCTAAAGCATATGGTGGTCTACAGTGTCAAATGCTTTTTGTAGGTCTATCGACACCTTTCCAGTACCTTTCCAGTATACTTCCCTTGATCCATTTGTTCCCGGATTTAGTCAGTGATGTAAGTCAAAGTGGATTTAAATATTTCTCCATCTGTTTAAAAACCACCTTTTCTAAAATAAATTAGAGACCATGCACACTAAGGATGGAGACAGGCCGGTAGTTACTAGGGCAGTTTTTTTGTATTTGTCTAAAAGATAGGGACTACTCTAGCTTATTTCAAATCTGACGGAATGTGTCCCCGATAAAAGGTCAGAATGATAATATGAGTCAAGGGAGACACTGTGACAGATTCACCGTACAACAGAAAGCGGGCTGCAATTGTGTTTAAATGAGTTGCATTGGATGGTGTGAGATCCAGCAGAAATTCTGAGACTTCTGTTTCGGAGACTTTTTCGAACTGGAACGAGTTTCGGGGGACATTGTTTGAGGCATAGTACTTATCCACAAAGCTTTTGTCATATTGCCCGTTGGAGTGGGTAGTTTCTGTATATTTGCCCATTGGAGTGGGTAGTTTCTGTATATTGCCCGTTGGAGTGGGTAGTTTCTGTGCTAAATCAGCAGCGGCGTTACAAAGAAAGTTGTCAAAACATTTTATTAAACAAATAAATTGCCTGTTTTGAAGCAGATGTTCGACGAGGAGCAATTTACTTGCTTAGATGGTGTCACAAGTCTCTTCAATGTCTTCCACAGAACTTTCGAATTACCATTTTTCAGCTCTAGCTGTTTCTTAAAGTAATTCGATTTGTCATTTTTAATCATATGAGTAACTTTATTACGAATAACTTTGTAATTAGAACAGTTACTTGGATGTTTAGAATTTCTGAATTTACTTAATGGTTCATTCCTGTCTCTAATTAATGCCAAGATCTCACCATCCATCCGCGGTTCCATACGTACCTTTGCCCTTACTGGACGATATGGTACCACTTCGTTAATGGTTTGAATAAACATAATTTAAATATAGTACATGCCTCTTCAACATGATCACTATTACTGATGACTTTGAGCCGATCCATTTCATTCAGGACCTCACATAATTTTTCCGCAAAATAATTCCGGAAGGCCCTGAATTTTAATAGAGTTTGGCCACCCATGTGAACATGCTTAATGCCTAGAGTATATACTTAGTGTCTAGACTATGCCCAGAGCTCTGATGGTGTAGGTAATGCAGTCATCACTGATACCTATTTATTTATTTATTGACATCCACGTATGGAGAGTCACTTACAATATTTACAAATAAGACAACATGTGTGGTCATTGATAATTTGAGATAGGCCGAAAAAATCCTTAAAAGATTTCATGCTGTTATTCAGGGAATTTTCCTTTTTGATGAAACATCGACGTTAAAATCACCCAGAATCACCGTTTCGTCCAGTACGAAATCGTTTTCAGCAAAGAAAGTTTCTGTCTTCGAAAAAATAAGATTGATGGAGGGGGGACGATACATACATTAACTGCAACTGGTTTCGATTTGGGACGCATGCAGTATATCAAAGTCTGAGTGCATTTTAAAATACACCGTTTAACTTAAAAGCTAGACGAATCAGCGATACTGCTGAAAATGGACTTTCTTTAGCTACAATTATGATAACAAATAATAGATTATAGTTTTGTCTTCAGAATAACTTTATATTTCCCTTATTAAACAGCTAATGTGGTCGATGGTGTGAAATATTTAAGGTTTTCAGATTCAATGTTCCAAACACTATGTGCAACTTTAACTGATTTAAGTTCTAAGTTTACCACAAACAATACAATTAGTAAATTTAACCATATTGAGAGTGTATTGTATATATTGTAAATATTGGTTCGACAGCAATCGGGGAAAACACACAACGCTCGCTTGAGTTGCGTTTGGACTGTGACTGAAAAATGCTGGTTTTCAATATAATATTATTTTATGAGGCATTTCGAAGTACAAGCCACTGATTATCGAAGTCGCGATTCGTGTTACATTTTTCGCTGTATCTCTCGCATTCATACCTAAATTGAAGATCGCAAAGGGACGAGCGAAGCGACAGCTGTGTTGGCGTAAATTTTGTCCTATATATATATTGTTTGAACATTAGTAGGACACGGTTAATCTTTGAATATCTGTATTCATGATCGATACCCATACAATGATATTATTTTTCGTTAGATCAATTGGAAATTGGTTGCTTCTTGTCCATGTTGCAATTTCTATCATAAAGGATTGAACGTGGGGACAATCCCAGAAAATGTGAGATATGGTTTCCTGTACATGTTGACAGCGATTGCAAAAATCGTCGGGTCTAAGGTTAGCCATCTTCAGAAATTTATTGGTGCTAATAATTCTTGTGTTTATTCTGAATTGGAGCCACTGTAATTTCATATCGGTTGTCGTTTTAAAGAGCATGCTCAAATATTCTTCCCAATTTTCTATCTTCTCAGCTGATCTTCTCGCCTATTTCGGATTCCCATTTTTTGGCTTGCATTCGGCAAAGTTTTCCCATTTGCTAGAATTTTATAAAATAATTGCCCTCCTTTTACGTCATGGAGCGAGATTGGTTGGTAGGCATGGACATGGTATATGGATTAAGAGAACTTGCCAATGAGAAAATCTGACGCTTTATGTTGTTGATTGTTATAAAATCGACACGGATGTTGAAAGTTGCATATAATGCATGTATGGGGAATGGATCTTTCCACGACGTAAAGATACGGGCGACGTTGGTGGTGGGTATGCTGTTAAAATATTCACCTCCGTCAAATACACGCCATAAACAGAAATAGTAGTAACATACAGAGAGACTTTGTTCTTAAAAAAATAGTTTTTTAGGCCAATGCATTCTCTTATATATGCGAGGCGACCTATGGTCGACTCGCATATATAAGAGAATGCATTGGCACAGGTCATAACTGTAACTATCACAATGTGGTCAATGAGCCGGTTCCAATGATATCCATATTTGTATGGTTCTATTGAGACAGACCCAAGATAATTTAGGCTGTTGCAGCTGCATTTGGGCTATTTTTCTGGGCGTTTTGTTGGGTAAAGGGTTAATTCGAGTATACCACGTCGCCCAGAATGACGTTTCTTTTGGTTCAAGAAATAACTAGATTCTGGACGGGGACATCGACATCTTTAAAAACATAGATAAATCGATCAGATGTTGAATTTGGGATAAGTTATTTCAAACTTGTTTGTTTTCAATTCAATTAAAATTCTTTATTCTCAACACCTTAGATATAGGCATATAGAGTAATGTTTAACATAAGAATCAATACAAATTATGCACATGGTTCAGGGTGAAATTGTCCTGTTGGCACAGTAGGGGTGGTGGTGCGTCATAAAGCGAAGGATTATTTCAAAAGGCTGTATGTTTCATACTGTGTTTGATAATGCTCCATCCTGGTGGGGGTCTCAATGCGGTAGGTACTTCTTGTATAAAGCAGGAGAGGTTTATGAGAGTTTTTCGGTTTTTACAGTTGAATAGGGCTTTGAGTTTAAGATCATTTGGTCTTGAGTAATTATATTTCTTGATATATGTTTTTTTTTCGGATATCCATGAGTTTTTGACATTATCATTGGCTTTATCATACGTTTATGGATGTTAGTGATGAAGACAAATATCCAAGGAAGGGGTATCGATCTCAATACATTTGATATTTTGATAAAAAAAAATAGTTTTCCATTTTTCCCAAGATTGCATGGTGTTATTTCCTCGAAAATCCAGATGTGACTCTTTTAAGACAAATTATATTAAAATAAAAACAATGTCCCCGGACCCCTGTGGAACGACAGCTAACTACATGAGAAGTAAAAACTATATAGTTCCGGGCCACTATATTAGCGAATCTATCGAAATGTGCCTGTAAATCTGTGTAAATAGTATATAATCATCTCCCAAGAATCAATCGACATACAGGTATTTTAAGGCAATGAGATAGTAACATCATTAGATGTGGAACTTTAAATAACTTTTCGTTTTGGTAAATATGCATTTTATGTGTGTGTTGCGGTTCATATTCTGAACCATGTGGTTTACTATGATAAAATGCCTACAAAAAATGCAGTGTAAAGTTGCTAGCATGTGTTCGTACACATGTGGTTGTTTTATATGTAACTTACCAGAGGAAATTATGGCGGGTATCGATAAAAACAGAAATAAAACGAAAAACTCCATGTCGGCCTAACTTCACAGACTCCAGTACAGGGCGTGATAATCTCTCAATGATGCATGCAGAATTTCGTTCCACTTCACAGAACATAAATCCAGTTTTATTTTTATAGATAATTGATGCGTGAATTGTGTGTTTGCTACCTGTATTTCATTTGTCCGATCAAGGCATGCACGATGTATATCTGATCAACCAGGCGGAGTATCTAAACTTATATTATCATTCATTGAAAGTTGCGAACCTCTTAATAACCGAAGTGGAGTATATATGACACAATGGGCGCATAGTTTATTTTAATATATAATGAGGTATGGTTTGCAGGGGTGATTTTTATCATGAATGTTATGGTCGTTTTCGCTTTTAATAGTTTCTTCACTAAACACTCATTGACGTATACATGTAGCTCCCTTAGGACATATGTGACCCGCCTATCAAATCCAGTCGTAAGTCGGGATTTTTTTTACCCTGTGCCAATGCATTCTCTTATATATGCGAGTCGACCATGCATATAAGGACACGTCCAGGCATATCAGGACATGTCCAGGCATATCAGGACATGTCCAGGCATATCAGGACATGTCCCGGCATATCAGGACAATTCCAGGCATAGCAGGACATGTCCCGGCATATCAGGACATGTCCCGGCATATAAGGACATGTCCCGGCATATCAGGACATGTCCCGGCATATAAGGACATGTCCCGGCATATAAGGACATGTCCCGGCATATAAGGACATGTCCAGGCATATCAGGACATGTCCCGGCATATAAGGACATGTCCAGGCATATCAGGACATGTCCCGGCATATAAGGACATGTCCAGGCATATCATGACATGTCCAGGCATATCAGGACATGTCCCGGCATATAAGGACATGTCCAGGCATATCAGGACATGTCCAGGCATATCAGGACATGTCCCGGCATATCAGGACATGTCCCGGCATATAAGGACATGTCCCGGCATATCAGGACATGTCCAGGCATATCAGGACATGTCCCGGCATATAAGGACATGTCCAGGCATGTCAGGACAATTCCAGGCATATCAGGACATGTCCAGGCATATCATGACATTGTTACGCCCGTACGTGTATAGCTTGCCTCATCTATGGTTTTGAGTGACTTAAATATAAGAAATATATCACATCCACTGACTGAAAGCTGCGTCCTGTAAATTAAGTTCAGACCCAGTTCATGCAGAGACCTACTGGAATATAGTTAAGTGCAGATAACAGCCTGTAGAATATTAAACCTTTGTGGTTTTCGGATAAAACGAAGTTGAAACCCAAATCAATCAATCACACCGTTGTTACAGATCGTGGTAAGAAGTGTTTTGCTCATAAAGATAGTAAATCAAGTGACGGATGTCAGAAACAGCTTAACATGCACGTCGAAGGTTCCAAGTTGTAGCCCCGATCGGGTTTCAGATGTTTGTTGGGACATTGTGGGAAATTGTAGAAACGTGCGTTATGAGAACATCTTCAAAACTGAAGAAAATTAATGTTGCCATAGTGTATTCTGTCAATATATCGTTGTGCAAATAGGTTCATATCGGACCTAAGCATTCACATATGTTCCTGTCGGACCTAAGCATTCACATATGTTCCTGTTGGACTTATTTGATTCTGAAATAAGCACATAGTGGACGTATACCCCTTACTCTGCTTTATGACGCGGACCACAGTGAAAAACATTATAAAGAGCGTGCATGTGGTAAGTCGATTTAGGTTCATACAGAGCGTAACACAAATAATGCCGATAGTTGCCGATCTGAGTAAACCTTGCCACTGCTCTGTTTTGGGCGTGGTTATCATGGGAGGCTACTTTACAGAGCGATGAGCTAGGGACGAGTCTACCGATAGGGCTTATTTGTGTTTTTAAAATAAGTTCAAAATGAGCTTATTTATAAAAACAAAAAAAGGTTGATTTGGTGCTCGTTCGATTTTATCAGATATATAGATGTTGTAAAAATTAACAATTGAAAGTAAGCCATTTT
The DNA here is from genome assembly GCA_032622095.1 of Siphonodentalium dalli. NCBI lineage: Eukaryota > Metazoa > Mollusca > Scaphopoda > Gadilida > Siphonodentaliidae > Siphonodentalium > Siphonodentalium dalli. The sequence goes on from CP136063.1 coordinate 286,867,742, forward strand.
AGCATTCAAAAATCGAGGCAAAATCTCAAATGTACTTGCAGTAACCAATATATGAAGACGCTGATCATTATATGTTATGTCCATGGTTCCATGCGTATGTGAAAACAATTGAGTAAAGTAAATGCGGCAATCTTCTCAGTCAAAGATTTACATTGTGGCATTCCATACTATACAGTGACAAAGTAAACAAGTCATCCCGTACTATACATTGACAAATTGAACAAGTCAACCACCGTTCGGTTCACATATAGATCATAAATATCGGGAGACCATATCCTCGTGCATATCACAAGTATCATCATTATTAGCAGCTGAACGTCAGGGGAGTGGGGCTTTGATGAGTTCTCTGGTTATTAACCCTTTCATGACTGGAGCTTCATGAATTTTTGCGAAAACACTGTGCCAATGCTTTCTCTTATATATCCGAGTATCTTAAACCTTGACTATGTAAGCCAGTTCATTATCTGATGTATATGCGAGGCTCCATATGGGAGACTTGCATATATAAGAAAATGCACTGACGTGCACATGATCTGCAATGTTGCACCAGTGCATCTCCCGTCATCAGGGGGTTAAGGCTTTCTGATATAAAACACACTTCATCACCGAAGGTTACAGTAAAATTTCAATAACGAAGTGATGAATTCCTGATTGTTCAACATTCCATGAACGCTCCATATCAAATTCAGCATGTACGTGAACATACGGTCATAAAGGGACAAAATCACATTTCAAGTGTGAAATCGTAATTTTGATTTTAAAGATTTTTGTTATAATTTTAGTGCCACCACTTTCTGCGAAATTGAGAATATAAAGTCTGTAGAATGGTATTGCATACATTTGTCCAGTCTTGTGTCTTCATCTTGACATATTGATTCGTGTGTATAGTCTCGTAGAAATGTCATTCCTGGAATCATGCAGGATTCCCCCAAATTACGTTTCAACGCGTTCGATTGGACACTTTTACCTTGTATTTGGGCTACTCATGAGTTGTGATTGGCGCTACTGACGTGGAATCCTATTCTCCCCATTCGAAAACAATGTGCAAAGTAGAACAAACTGTGTTTTAAACACATTCACATGCACAAATGTATATAGCCTGGCTGTGCAATAAATGTGAACGGAAACCATCACTAATGTTGTAGTCCATTATATGAACTGGACCTGTCCCAAACGTTCACTACATCTATAATAGACCTGAATGAGATACTTTAGAATGAAACGGCATCGCGTCACGTACCATTTATTCACTGTAGCAGGCAGTTAATTCAATTTAACGGAGGTGTGGCATCTTGCAGCGGTGATTCAAATAAATTCAATGTGGTTGCTGAATCAGAACTCCCGCCTGTATTCATATTTGACAAGCAGGCACATTGTAGGGAGCAGTTAGTAATAGATAACGCATACAAGATTAATTAACACGACATCTATATATTCCTCCGTCCTCAAATTGCCATATAATGCTCGAGTTATTTCTGTTGTGCGATATCACTATATAATTGTGACCCGCCATATCAAATCCAGTCGTAAGTCGGAATTTTTTTACCCTGTGCCAATGGTCGACTCGCATATATAAGAGAATGCATTGGCCTAACAATTTGTTATCATTTTTTTAAAATAAATGTTTCTTAAATTTTTTAGGACATAAAATAAAAAACATCCATTACCCTGCAGGGAGCCCCACACATATATAGAAGCATATAGAAGAGTGTCGTGTCTGCTCATGTTTGTCTGGGGCTCTGTATGGGTGAAATTATAAAATTGTTAAAGAATACAAGAAAAAATTATTAATATTGTAAAAAATTGTCAGGCCAATGCATACTCTTATATATGCGAGGCGACCTATGGTCGACTCGCATATATAAGAGAATGCATTGGCACAGGGTAAAAAAATCCCGACTTACGACTGGATTTGATATGGCGGGTCACAATTATACAATTTTAAATATCTATACATCCTGAATTTGGTATGCATGGAGCGCTCATGGAATGTTGAACAATCGTTACTTCGTTATCGAAGCTTTATTGTAACCTTCGGCGATGAAGTTTGTTTTTAGATCAGAAAACCTTAACCCTTTCGTGGCGATAGCTGCGCTGGTGCAGCATTAAATATCCTATGCCAATGCATTTGCATATAAACGGGAATGCACTGGCTTATACAAGGTCAATATTGTTAGGCCAATGTATTCTCTTATATATAAATACGAGACCCTGACCGATTGGAAACAATATAACCGCAATTCGTACGTTTTGGACACCAGTCTATAATTGCAACCAATACGCACACGATTAGATAGCGAAAGATACTTAATCTGGGCTCACGATTAGATAGAGATTGGTATTAAATCGCAATAATACAAGCCACGCGAGATTAGGATTATTGACGAAATAACGGAGATGTTTTTAGCAGTGATTTAAACGTGTATCGGAGCCTAAACACCCTGAAGCCCACCCGCGCAGTTTTAGAGTTTGGGGATGAAGATTTGAAAGGGCTGTCAACCCTCTCCTACAACACATATTATATATTATATTTCGCTATCTAATCAGGGGGGGGGGGGGTGAAAAAATTTCTTCCGGCACGTATGCCGGGGTGGGTGGGTGGTCAAAGCCACCAACAAGCAATTTTTTCCGCAACTAAAAAAACAAATTCCTGCTTGTTTTTTTAGTGTTTTGGCAATGAGTTGGGCTTCAAAACCACTTTGAATCAGTTTGAATGAGAGAAATAATGTAATTCTAAATGGTAAACTGACTGCAGGCAGTTATCGTGTTGTATTTTGTTGCAAATTTTGAAATCCAAGATGGCCGCTGGCAGCCATGTTTTTTTGGCCGAATGACCTCAAAATGACTCATTCCTATTTACATGTCCATGTTAACATCCATGATAAATAGTATGCACAGAAATTCATATACAGCTGTTTACAGTGAATTTCCCCCCGCAAATCTCTGTTTTAGTGTTAAAATGGGGGGTGGGTGTCAAAAAATGGTCGGAAAAAACTGCCGAAAACGGAAAAAAAATTTGGCGGTGGGGGTGGGTGGGTACAAAAAATGATCGAAAGGGAAAAAATGCCATACGTGCCTGAAATTCTGCAGTGCTACTATGCTATATTTGATGGGAATCTCCTTCTCTATAATTAGCACAGTTACGTGTGTGGTAATGGTAAGACATTTTCAAAAAAATATATACTGCAAACTAATAGTGTGCATTGCGTGGTAGCATATTCAAGTTGTAATTTGTCCGGTTTCCAAAGTGTGCACTTATTCATATATATCTTTGGTGATCTTCAACCTATGAATGCAGGAGAACTGGATATGTTGCATTAAAGGGGTACTGTACGCCATTTTCAATAAATTCCCGGTGATAACAACGATCTATTATCGATACTATATAGAAATATAAGTAATTTGAGTCGAAGATGTATTCTGTAAACGCTCAGGTTAATAGGCTATCTTAAAATTTAACAATTTAAAAGTTAATAATTTAATATAAATTGATTTTATGGCTCCAGCCATAAAATGGCGTCTCTTAAAATTGGAATTTCCGTGTACAAAACGTAATCAAATTATAATTGAGGGATACTGGATTAATAAAACAATTGCACACACGATCGTTTGAAACATTATGCTTATACGGGGAGAAAACCCAAGCCACTCATTGACTAGTGACCATACACTAACTTAAATGAGTATATGGGACTACTAAGCATATAATATAATGTTTATTTGATTCATTTGGTTGAAAACTGTACAAAAATTACTCGACAACGACAATTTGTATTTTTGCATTCCGGTAAATTTGCCATCCGTAACAATACTTCGTACTCAACAGACTTTCAAAAAATGGAAAAGTTGTTACCTTATTCTCCGACTCGGGGATTATAGAAACCAACAACAACATCTTGGGTACAGTACCCCTTTAAGGGTGGCTACACACATGCATGTAATCTATGTAAATGTCGTGTATTTGTCGTTTTACATGTGGATCACACAGACCATGTAATATGTGTCCGCTGACAACCCAATCATTGCAGCTATGTTTGACCACAGTGAGTCAAGCTCTGAACGCACAGAGAGCCGTTGACTGAACGAAGTCGTCAGGCCGCTTAAAATAATTGTTCGCACGATAACCCAAATGCATGTTGGACTTACTGTTTAAATCATTGTCAGTCTTCTCTTGATGTTTATACCAGTGATGGTCCCAGTATTTCCCCAACGCAGGGGCTATATTATCCCGGAAGCCACCGGACTGACCATTGCATATTTCCTCGACGGGTGGGGTGGGGCATGCAACACCCTGAGTCCTGACACCACCACACACGAAACCACTCCTGAATTATAAATATTGTACTTGACAGTCAATTATGTCGTGTCTGTTTGCTACGAGTGATTAATCTACTATTCAGCAATTTATGCTATTCATATAATTATGAACATAGTATCACAGCTTTAAATTTGAGAGTACAGAAGGTGGTGTTGCTGTGTGTCTTCATTCGGGGAAAAGGGTTGTCTGGCTCTACGAGTTCCCAACTACGTCACCTTTCCTCTCTTGTGTTATATATGTATACGCAAAATTTACAACTATGGAATATTTAAGTTAAACATATTGTACATTCATGCCCAGATAATCCCTAATACATTCAACAAAATCCCTGAGTTATTCGAAGCTTTCTAGAACCAGCCCCTCCCCCAATCATGGATTATTGTCCAAAATGTTATAATTAAAGCGTACACAAGCTAAAATTGTGACAGTTAGGAACGTGTTCAACCTTTGGTTTGAGAAACATATAATGTTATGTAAATTTTGGGTGAAAAATGGGAAGGGAGTGTGTACATGCATTAATTTTTTGGCACTGTAATGGATATATGGAAATTCCAATTGAATGTTATCACATGAGTTCGCTCTGAAACTATCCGAGGAATCTCAACGAACCGGTATTGTCTGTCTTAATTTTCCAATGCCTGTTATTCAAGGCAAGAGAGCACCATATCGGATTGATAATGGGGCATTAAACACTCGTGTATCACAATCGCCCTAAAAGAGCACATTTTATTTTTATTTTGGATGACCATTAAAATTTGAGAAACAAATCAAGTATAAAATCGACGGACTCAAATCCACTTTTCGAAATGAATTAAAACTCGTGAAAAACGGCAACAGATATCAGACAGGGTTTATTCATTTCGGCATCCATGAAAGAATTTATGACTGGCCTGAATAATGGCTTATAACTGCTCACTTGTCTCGCCTGTTGAAATTGTCCGATCGCGCGCAGGCGACAAATGCTATCAATGATTGGTGTGACCATGTAAAATACATGGATTTTACATACATAAATTACATGCATGCATGTGTGTATCCACCCTAATACCCAATTATCTCACGCACAGGGGTTTTTGATAAATTGTGTTCGCAAACGAGTCTATGCTCAATATAGGTTCGATAGTTATTCGCCTTGTATTAAGGTATATGTGACCCGCCATATCAAATCCAGTCGTAAGTCGGGATTTTTTTTACCCTGTGCCAATGCATTCTCTTATATATGCGAGTCGACCATAGGTCGCCTCGCATATATAAGAGAATGCATTGGCCTAACAATTTTTTACAATTTTAATAATTTTTTCTTGTATTCTTTAACAATTTTATAATTGCACCCATACAGAGTCCCAGACAAACTTGAGCAGACGACACTCTTCTATATGCTTCTATATATGTGTGGGGCTCCCTGCAGGGCAATGGATGTTTTTTATTTTATGTCCTAAAAATTTTAAGAAACATTTATTTAAAAAAAATGATAAAAAATTGTTAGGCCAATGCATTCTCTTATATATGCGAGACGACCTATGTTCGACTCGCATATATAAGAGAATGCATTGGCACAGGGTAAAAATATCCCGACTTAAGACTGGATTTGATATGGCGGGTCACATATACTTATGGTGGGGTTGTCGCATCAGGGGACCTGTGCATGTAATAGGTCGATTAACTACGCTAGATACTCTTATAAATACTTTGTATAAAGGTATATACTTATGGTGGGGTTATCGCATCAGGGGACCTGTGCATGTAATAGGTCGATTAACTACGCTAGATACTCTTATAAATACTTTGTATAAAGGTATATACTTATGGTGAGGTTGTCGCATCAGGGGACATGTGCATGTAATAGGTCGATTAACTGTGTAATAGGTCGATTAACTGTGTAATAGGTCGATTAACTGTGTAATAGGTCGATTAACTGTGTAATTGGTCGATTAACTATGTAATAGGTCGATTAACTGTGTAATAGGTCGATTAACTGTGTAATAGGTCGATTAACTGTGTAATTGGTCGATTAACTGTGTAATAGGTCGATTAACTGTGTAATAGGTCGATTAACTGTGTAATTGGTCGATTAACTGTGTAATAGGTCGATTAACTGCGCTGGATACTCTTATAAAGACTTTGTGTACCAAATGTTGTATTAAGTCATAGCATTCAGGCAAATTGAGTTTTCTTCAGCGTTGTTCTTCAGCGTTGTTCGTTAGTTTGTTCGTTAGTTTGTTAGTTTGTTCGTTAGTTTGTTCGTTAGTTTGTTCCTGATATTGTAAAAATAAAGATCGCTTATCTCACCTCTGTGTGAAAAAAAAGATCATCTGGAAAATTTCTATGAATTCTAAAGATTTCTCCGGATATATAATTATTATTATTTTATTATTATTATTATTATTATTATATTAATTAAGACCTAACACTCCCAGGTTGGCAGAATTCCAGTGTTGCACCCGCCACTCCCTTGGGTTGGAAATGTCCAACATTACACCCCCTAAGGTTGGAAAATTTACAACTGATGGCCATTTCAGACTAAAATATCTACCAAAAGTAGAAACATATGCTACTTTCAAAATACAGCAAATTACCAACTAATTGCTGGTTGGAAAATCAAACAATGTCAACTTAGGGTTGAAAAAATATAATTTCCACTACCTGACCACCCATCTGCAATTTTGTTTTCTTTTTTCCAGGCAAACATTTTGGGACCCACGCCCAAAAATGAGTAAATAAAGTAAACAAGTACAAAACTAAGTGATATAATTACTAAATCTTAATGTTTCCAAATTAATCTTTGATATATATATTGATTGGAAAACAATATTTGCATTACTCCTTTTTTCGATCTCGAACTACCCCTCCCTGTGTCTGGAATTGTTCTGCAGACCCCCCCCCCCCCCCCCCGACTGTCATGCATGAAAAGTCCAAATGTTGAACATTTTGACAACGTTGGGGGCCAACGGGGGGGGGGGGGTAGACACCCCACCCACACTCTCCATATCCCTGTTTAGAAGATTTTCTTGTTTACGTGTCTACCTAAAAGGTATTTACGAAGTCAAATTGCCTTTTGATTTCTATCTTTCATATCCCACTCAATCCAATTAAATTCAAGTCCCTGCATGGACTATTTTGATATACCATTTAATGTTTGACGAACGGGAACGCAAAAACATCATGTAATTCTGCGTCATGCTGATGTGGTGTTCTCCCCTGAATATTGAGAGTGGGAGGTATAAGGAAGATTCCGAAAAGAGATATTGTTCTATGTGTGACATAGCCAAGTTGAAGACGAGGCACACTTTCTCATTAACTATCAAGCGTATATAAACACCTGCGATCAAAAATGTTGTCATGTGTCGCGATTGAATCTGGATAGACACAAATCAGTGACATCGGCTTACTTATTCGGCTAATGAATCGGTATCCTCTTCAAGTAGCTAAATTTCTTCAATGCGCTTATAAACAAAATACAATCGGTATCCTCTTCAGGTAGCTAAATTCGCTTATAAAAAAATACAACATCTTCTTAGCAAAACCTTTTCTATTCCATGAATACTTATACAGGCCTTTTCTATTCCATGAATACTTATACAGGCCTTATGTGCTTTTATTGTGTTACTATTCCATGAATACTTATACAGGCCTTATATGCTTTTATTGTGTTACTATTCCATGAATACTTATACAGGCCTTATATGCTTTTATTGTGTTACTATTCCATGAATACTTATACAGGCCTTATATGCTTTTATTGTGTTACTATTCCATGAATACTTATACAGGCCTTATATGCTTTTATTGTGTTACTATTCCATGAATACTTATACAGGCCTTATATGCTTTTATTGTGTTACTATTCCATGAATACTTATACAGGCCTTATATGCTTTTATTGTGTTACTATTCCATGAATACTTATACAGGCCTTATATGCTTTTATTGTGTTACTATTCCATGAATACTTATACAGGCCTTATATGCTTTTATTGTGTTACTATTCCATGAATACTTATACAGGCCTTATATGCTTTTATTGTGTTACTATTCCATGAATACTTATACAGGCCTTATATGCTTTTATTGTGTTACTTGACATTGCTATTATCTGTATGTGATGTTTCGTTAAAATAAAATATTCCTTCATTCGTTCGTCACCTGATCAATGAGGGTCGGTTTTTGGTACAACTCAAAGCCGTCTCGCCCTCCAGCGCTGGCGATGAGGTTCAAACCCAGATGTTTCAATCATGGACTTTGTAACGCGAAATCGTGAAGTTGCCAGTTACTCGCCGATGGCCAGGGTTTGCCGCACATGCTCGACGAGTTTATCAGCTTTTGAAATCACTTTTAGATTTTCCGTAATTGTGCGGATTTCCTCCACCATGCACTAAAACTGGCAATGTCGTGATATGGTGTAAGTTGCTGAAAGCGCCATTAAACCCCAATCAATTCAATCAATCATTTAGGATCAAGGACGACGCTTTAGTGTACGTTCACACAACTGCCAAGATTGCCAGCCAAGTTTTTATTTGATGAAATCCTTCATAGCTGGCTATCTATTAAAATTTGGATTAATAAATTCCATAACAACAGAATAATTATGTATATTATATAGTTTGTGTTATTGTTTGCTGTGGTCGCGAAATGCCACGAGTTATAACACGATTGATTATTAATTGATTATCTTCTTCTACAATATATTTTGAGACCATATATGTGTATATCCTTTATAGACTCGAAAACGACTCCACTGATTGAGCCCAAACTTCCTATCTAAAGGTAAAAAACCACGGGAATGGTCATCGGACCATTCGCGAGCCCGTGCGACCACTCATTCACCCTTCAACTGCCACCGCAATGGTGATTGATGGGTTAACCGCGTAATAATTAATGAGCGTTTGTATATGACGCGTCGCTATTAAAGAGCGTTTGTTTATAATATCAACGCAACGTTATCGCTCGAAATTTAGCATCGACAAAATTTAATTTCTTCCATCTAAAACACAATTACGTGTTGGACTCTGTCATTTTAAGAATATATAAGTATTACACGCAGACACACCGAGTCTCAGCTTAAAATTTTTAAAAATAAGAGTGTTATCGACATACATCGATTTGAATGGGAAATCCTATGTTAAAATTTAGCATCGAAAAAATTTAATTTCTTTCATATACAACATAATTACGTGTTGGACTCTGTCATTTTAAGAATATACAAGTATTACCCACAGACACACGAAAGTCTCAGCTTAAAATTTTGAAAAAATAAGGAAAATTTAATTTCATCCATCTAAAACATAATTATGTGTTGGACTCTGTCATTTTAAGAATATATAAACATTAAACGCAGACACACGAAGTCTCAGCTTAAATATTTTTTAAAATAACAGTTTTATCGACATAAATCGATTTGAATGGGAAATCCTATGTTAATACATTTTAGGGCCCTATTCATACACATTATTCTCCAATTATACGAGGAATCAAATTGTGTGGGCCCGTTGAAGACGCCAAGATTGGTGCCTACATTTGCGAATGTCGGGTCTGTCTGTGTCACATATACCTTCATGTGGACCATCTATATGACACCAAAGGGACTAACACGTGTAACTTATTACGAGCAAGATAACGGTGTGGGTTAAATGTTTCTAAAAAGACGCTGTTTGTGTCAGGTGCCAAAAATGGGGATTTCTCCAAACTTATACAATATACTCTCCATGATATGGTGTTGTTCTGGTCAGGAGTGCACAGGGGGCACCAACATATATTTAAACGCCCATTTTCTCCAAACTGATACATATTATTCCGCATGATAAACGGAATTTACGCTTGGGTGAGAGATGGGGGAGGCACTAAATTTGATGAGAATTCGTTTAGTTGCCGATTACCACCACACATATACTTAATCATCGCCGTGATATCAGGAATATAATGGATGTGGTTTAGATGTGGGAAAATGTTTTAGTCGCCAATATAAACAAAAGTTGTATAAAGTCATCTCCATATAATTCGTTCTATAAGGGTTTTTTGGCGTTCACATTTTACAGCCTCGACATGGTGTGACCTAATTAAGTCACTTGAACAATTACATCTTCTCAACTGTCATTTGTATGAGGACGGGAATCAGGGCATTCATACAGTGAGTTCGCAAAACAGATACATAGCAGAAAACATTATAAGTATACTTATCATTATATTTAAGAGATGCATATAAAAATATTATATTCTTGCAAAATGAGGGACCTTGAATCGTTGGAGGGTGGCACATTAGACTGGGTAATGTAATAAAACACAATTGAGTCTGTCCCGTTCAAAATATTTTCTGCAAGATAGATACAATTTGTCAAGAGAGATGGAAATGCGTTGAAGACCTTTTCGCAATAGTGGTGACAATGTGCAGTCAAATAAAGTTTCTTCTGAGATAAACGAAAGCAGTCAGTACTGAGTACACGACTTTTCAGGATCCTCCAATACTGGAAGCTGACAAGGGTATATCACCCGATACAGATAATTTCTTTCAGTTTTAGAACAGACTCATAGCCTAACATAAACAACTTAAAACCTCGCTCTGTGTCGGTTACATGACAATTGTATCTGATATATATAGCAACTTTTATTTTAAACTGAGAATAATTGTCCACTACAGCACCATAGAAAGATTAGCAACAGGATATTTCTTTAAAACATATTGATCAAGACTATTCTCTATTCCCACACATGCATGCCCACACTACACAGCAGATGGTATCACCTCAATTTAACCTGAGCAACGCCGGGTAACCCTGCTAGTATAAGATAATGCATTATAGCCAAACAACATTTACCTTAACCTTGTAAACCATGCAGTGCATTCTCTTATATATGGATAACTCGCATATATAATAAAATGCACTGGCATATGATCTGTATGCTGCACCAGCGCAGCTCCCATCATGAAGGGGTTAATCTCATCGACCCAGAATTAATGCATATGTATAGAAATAACCATTAGAGAACTGCTGAAACAACCCATAACATATATATCCCATCACATGCATATACCCCCATGACTTTCATTATATGTAAATCTTTACTTTGTCCTTATACGCATTATGTGCTTGTTCGTATCTCCCATGGGTCGATGACTTTATCCGAACATCAATCGAATTAAATTCAAGTCTCTAGGCTATATAATCGAAATCTTGCTTTCGCGCTTTTTGAAAAAAATGGTAATGTTATCGACTTAAGTATGTGCATTAATCCGAATAAACAAATATAAAATAATTCCAATGTATAATATAACCCTTTCATGACTGGAGCGTCCTGAAATTTGCGAAAACCCTGTGCCAATGCATTCTCTTTTATATGCGAGTCGTCCAAGAGAATGCATTGGCCTAATGCTATGTATACCTTGATCTTGTAAGCCAGTGCATTCTCGTATATATGCGAGGCTCACATATATAAGATAATGCACTGGCACAGGGTATTTAATGCTGCATCAGCGCAGCTCCCGTTGTGAAAGGGTTAATCATGGAATACTATCTTCATATCGATGCGTTATTTAGGGGATAAACGTACACTGTTTCGTTGGATAATCGAGGATTCGAGCATGAAAACGTTTTGTGAACGAGCCTGCTTGCCGACGAGTGAACGAGCCTACTTGCCGACGAATTCACAAATTGTTCTCATGCTCGAATCCATGATTACCCAATGAAACAGCGTACGCAGATTGCCTCTTCGGCAATCTAAATATGTCTATCTCAAGCCGTGCCATATTTTATCAAGACATAAAGGATTCTGTCAGATTGAGCCGATACTTAGTATATATGCCCTCTCATCTGGCTACTTATTTACTGAAAGTTAGAACAGCCAACCACAAACTACCGGCGGAGCAATGCAGATGGAATAAAAGTACATGTAAAGACACGAAATGCCCGTTATGTGGCGAAAATGTCTGTGATGAATACCATTTTGTTATTTTGTGTACAGAACTTAACGACCTGCGAGAAACCTATATCCCGAAGTATTACAGGGAAAATCCTAACAGAAATAAATTCAACAGATTGCTGTCACTGCTTAATTTAAGTATATTGAAAAGAGTGAGCATTTTCTTAAAATTAGCGTTTATAAAGTTACCATGACGCAAGTATTACATTATCTCATATATATTTTGAAGACCTCTGTCTGTATGTTTGTATGTTTGTCTGTATGTTTGTCATTTATACAAATCTACGATTCTCGACCGATCGGGACGAAACTTGGTACGTGTGTGTAGTTTGACCAGGCGATGGACGTTGTCGTATTGGCGAGCCCGTGTGGCGCCCGCTTCGCGTATGCGCAGACGAGATCTCGGAAACGGGTGGAGCTATCGACTTGAAATTTGCTATGTGAATGTATCTTGCCCCGGATACGAATTTTATCGGGTCGCCGAATCCGTGCGACGCCAGCTTCGTGCATGCGCAGACGATATCTCGGAAACGGGTGGAGCTATCGACTTGAAATTTGGTATGTGAATGTATCTTGCACCGGATACGAATTTTATCGGGTCGCCGAGCCCGTGCGACGCCAGATTCGCGCATGCGCAGACGAGATCTCGGAAACGGGTGGAGCTATCGACTTGAAATTTGGTATGTGAATGTATCTTGCCCCGAATACGAATTTTATCGGGTCGCCGAGCCCGTGCGACGCCAGCTTCGCGCATGCGCAGACCAGATCTCGGAAACGGGTAGAGCTATCGACTTGAAATCGTCGGGCTGGGTAGAGCTATCGACTTGAAATTTGGTTTTTGAATAGCCCGGACAACGTCGGGCTCATCGGCTAGTCTATTATATATTTTGGAAGATCTGTGTGTGTGTGTGTGTGTGTCTGTAATCGATGGACTCGAAAACGGCCGAGCCGATTTCGATGAAACTTGGTATGTGGGGGTATTTTCGGCCGGGGAGTGACATAGGCCTATTAATTTGCCCGTGCGACATGACCTTGACCTTGAAATCGGGTAATTTCAAGGTCAAACGCCCGAATATAACATGATTTCGATGAAACTTGGTATGTGGGGTACCTTCAGCCAGAGAGTGGCATAAACCTATTAATTTGCCCGTGCGACGTGACCTTGACCTTGAAATCGGGTCATTTCAAGGTCAAACGCCCGAATATCACGGGATTTCGATGAAACTTGGTATGTGGGGGTACTTTCGTATGGCGAGTATCATATGCATATTCATTTGCCCGTGCGACGTGACCTTGACCTTGAAATCGGGTCAATTCAAGGTCAAATCGCCAATTTTGATGGGATTTCGACGAAATTTGATACATAGGGTTACTTTTGTCCACTGGGTGTTTTGGACGGGTCGAGTCGTGACCCCGACCTGACCTTGACCTTCAAAATGATCAATTGAAGGTCAAATCGGGTAAAACTGGATAGATTTCGACGGGTACTTGACCTGATCTTGACCTTCAAAATGATCAATTCAAGGTCAAATCGGGTAAAACCGGATGGATTTCGACGGGTACTTTTGTCGGGTACTTTTGTTCGGGCAGTGTTTTGGGCGGGTCAAATCGTGACCCCACTTGACATTGGCCTTCAAAATAGACAATTCAAGGTCAAAGCACGGACGAAGTCGGGTCACCTTCTAGTCTATTATATATTTTGGAAGATCTGTGTGTGTGTTTGTGTGTAATCGATGAACTCGAAAACGGCCCACCCGATTTCGATGAAACTTGGTATGTGGGGGTATTTTCGGCCGCAGGCGAACATAGGCATATTAATTTGTCCGTGCGACGTCACCTTGACCTTGAATGACCCGATGTCAAGGTCAAGGTGTGTGTCAAGGTCAAGGTATGTGGGGGGTACTTTCTTATGGCGAGTCTCATAAGCATATTCATTTGCCCGTGCGACGTGACCTTGACCTTGAAATCGGGTAACTTCAAGGTCAAATCGCCAATTTTGATGGGATTTCGACGAAATTTGATACGTGGGGTTACTTTTGTCCACTGATTATTTTGGACGGGTCCAATCGTGACCCCTACCAGACCTTGACCTTCAAAATGATCAATTCAAGGTCAAATCGGGTAAAACCGGATGGATTTCGACGGGCACGTTTGTCGGGTACTCCCGAATATCACGGGATTTCGATGAAACTTGGTATGTGGGTGTACATTCGGCCGGGGAGTGGCATAAACCCATTAATTTGCCCGTGCGACGTGACCTTGACCTTGAAATCGGGTCAATTCAAGGTCAAATCGCCAATTTTTATGGAATTTCCACGAAATTTGATACATGGGGTTACTTTTGTCCACTAAGAGTTTTGGACAGGTCAAATCGTGACCCCGAACTGACCTTGACCTTCAAAATGATCAATTCAAGGTCAAATCGGGTAAACCGGATGGATTTCAACGGGTACTTTTGTCGGGTACTTTTTTTCGGGCAGTGTTTTGGACGGGTCAAATCGTGACCCCACCTGACCTTGGCCTTCAAAATGGACAATTCAAGGTCAAAGCCCGGACGAAGTCGGGTCACCTTCTAGTCTATTATATATTTTGGAAGATCTGTTTGTTTGTTTGTGTGTGTGTGTGTAATCGATGAACTCGAAAACGGCCGACCCGATTTCGATGAAACTTGGTATGTGGGGGTATTTTCGGGTCAGGAGTAACATAGGCCTATTGATTTTCAGATCCGAGGTCAACTTTTCACGTGCCGAGGTCAAATCTGTTTTTACGCTGTGTTACGGGACTTTCATTTGAGTTCGGTGCTTACAAATCGATTCGAAACAGCGCGAATAATAAAATGCCAGTCATAATAATGACACTGTGAGAATCTTTCGTGTTTCCTCTTTCCAACGATATATAATGCGTATGTATCCGTTTTAGTTATCTGCCTCAATTATCAAGAAGAAGTGGTACTATCTTCCATCAGGATAAAAACAATGCGTAACTTCTATGACGTCGTTAGAGGTCATAACGTTAGATCACGTTAACGCTTAACCGGCCGATGCACTTGACTGTTTCAGACGTCTTGGCGATATCTCGGGCACCGATGGTAATTTATCTTTACGTTGAAACTTGATAATTAATGAGCGTGTGTGTATGAGGCGCGTTTATATACTTGAGTGGAAATCAAATCGGGTTAAACTGGCGGATTTTTACGGACGAAATTTGATGCATAGGGTATCTCGGTATCCGCTGGGCCGATTTCCCGGTATCCGCTGGGCCGATTTCCACCATTTTTGGGGTGTTGGTGTTTGACCCCACCTGACCTTCAAAATGGTCAATTCAAGGTCAAATCGGGTAAAATCGGATGGATTTCGACGGGTACTTTTGTCGGGTACTTTTGTTCGGGCACTGTGTTTTGGACGGGTCAAATCGTGACCCCACTTGACCTTGGCCTTCAAAATAGACAATTCAAGGTCAAACCCGGACGAAGTCGGGTCACCTTCTAGTATATATATATATATATATATATATATATATATATATATCATATATATTTTGAAGACCTCTGTCTGTCTGTCTGTTTGTCTGTCTGTTTGTCTGTCATTAATACAAATCTACGCAGCGCATGCGTAGACGAGATCTCGGAAACGGGTGGAGCTATCGACTTGAAATTTGCTATGTGAATGTATCTTGCCCCGGATACGAACGTTATCGGGTCGCCGAGCCCGTGCGACACCAGCTTCGCGCATGCGCAGACGAGATCTCGGAAACGGGTGGAGCTATCGACTTGAAATTTGGTATGTGAATGTATCTTGCCCCGGATACGAATTTTATCGGGTCGTCGAGCCGTGCGACGCCAGCTTCGCGCATGCGCAGACCAAATCTCGGAAACGGGTAGAGCTATCGACTTGAAATTTGGTTTTTGAATGTATCTTGCCCGGGATACGAATTTTATCGGGTTGCCGAGCCCGTGCGACGCCAGCTTCGCGCATGCGCAGACCAGATCTCGGAAACGGGTAGAGCTATCGACTTGAAATTTCGGGCTGAATATATATATATATAATTTCGGGCTTGGTAGAGCTATCGACTTGAAATTTGGTTTTTGAATAGCCCGGACAACGTCGGGCTCATATATATATATTCAGCCCGAAATTTCAAGTCGATAGCTCTACCAGTTTCCGAGATCTGGTCTGCGCATGCGCGAAGCTGGCGTCGCACGGGCTCGGCAACCCGATAAAATTCGTATACGGGGCAAGATACATTCAAAAACCAAATTTCAAGTCGATTGCTCCACCCGTTTCCGAGATATATACTAGAATATATATATATGTGTGTGTGTTTGTGTGTGTGTCTTAATTTACATCGCATATACTCCACACGTCGAAATGGTATTGTAATTCAAGTTGAATATTTGTCGCTGAAACACGCATTCTGATCTGTCGAGCGCTGCTACTTTAGAATTAGATTCACCAGCATCTGTCGCTGATCGGAAGACAAATTTGGAATAGAGCACGGTGACATTGACAACGCGCGTAAGATACGTTACTGCGATGCCACGAGTCGCGTAATCGAGTCAACCGTAACGTAATCGAGTCAACGTAACGTCGATTATGGAGATAACGGATGGATGGATGGATGGATGGATGGATGGTTTATTAGCAAAGTCAACATTTAAGTTGCACATGCTATACAACTTATATACATATATACAAACAATACATAACATACATGTACATCAATAAATGAGTCCATCATATTATATGATATTAATAATAAATACAAATAATGCTAATACATTCAAGAATATTTGTTCTTAATTGGTATATCTCATATAATATTTTCATTATATATAATACTAGAAGGTGACCCGACTTCGTCCGGGTTTGACCTTGAATTGTCTATTTTGAAGGCCAAGGTCAAGTGGGGTCACGATTTGACCCGTCCAAAACACAGTGCCCGAACAAAAGTACCCGACAAAAGTACCCGTCGAAATCCATCCGATTTTACCCGATTTGACCTTGAATTGACCATTTTGAAGGTCAGGTGGGGTCAAACACCAACACCCCAAAAATGGTGGAAATCGGCCCAGCGGATACCGGGAAATCGGCCCAGCGGATACCGAGATACCCTATGCATCAAATTTCGTCCGTAAAAATCCGCCAGTTTAACCCGATTTGATTTCCACTCAAGTATATAAACGCGCCTCATACACACACGCTCATTAATTATCAAGTTTCAACGTAAAGATAAATTACCATCGGTGCCCGAGATATCGCCAAGACGTCTGAAACAGTCAAGTGCATCGGCCGGTTAAGCGTTAACGTGATCTAACGTTATGACCTCTAACGACGTCATAGAAGTTACGCATTGTTTTTATCCTGATGGAAGATAGTACCACTTCTTCTTGATAATTGAGGCAGATAACTAAAACGAATACATACGCATTATATATCGTTGGAAAGAGGAAACACGAAAGATTCTCACAGTGTCATTATTATGACTGGCATTTTATTATTCGCGCTGTTTCGAATCGATTTGTAAGCACCGAACTCAAATGAAAGTCCCGTAACACAGCGTAAAAACAGATTTGACCTCGGCACGTGAAAAGTTGACCTCGGATCTGAAAATCAATAGGCCTATGTTACTCCTGACCCGAAAATACCCCCACATACCAAGTTTCATCGAAATCGGGTCGGGCCGTTTTCGAGTTCATCGATTACACACACACACACAAACAAACAAACAGATCTTCCAAAATATATAATAGACTAGAACGTGACCCGACTTCGTCCGGGCTTTGACCTTGAATTGTCCATTTTGAAGGCCAAGGTCAGGTGGGGTCACGATTTGACCCGTCCAAAACACTGCCCGAAAAAAAGTACCCGACAAAAGTACCCGTTGAAATCCATCCGGTTTTACCCGATTTGACCTTGAATTGATCATTTTGAAGGTCAGGGTCAGTTCGGGGTCACGATTTGACCCGTCCAAAACTCTTAGTGGACAAAAGTAACCCCATGTATCAAATTTCGTGGAAATTTCATAAAAATTGGCGATTTGACATACCCCCACATACCAAGTTTCATCGAAATTGGGTGGGCCGTTTTCGAGTTCATCGATTACACACAAACACACAAACACACACACAGATCTTCCAAAATATATAATAGACTAGAAGGTGACCCGACTTCGTCCGGGCTATTCAAAAACCAAATTTCAAGTCGATTGCTCCACCCGTTTCCTAGATCTGGTCTGCGCATGCGCGAAGCTGGTGTCGCACGTGCTCGGCGACCCGATAAAATTGGTATCCGGGGCAAGATACATTCACATATCAAATTTCAAGTCGATAGCTACACCCGTTTCCGAGATATATAGCCCAATGTCATTTGCGGATACCTCGGCCGGTGATGAGTTAACGCGACACAGTCAAATGCATCGGCAGGGTGAGAGTTAACGTAATCTAACTTTATGACCTCTGACGACGTCATAGAAATTACGCATTGATTTTATCCTGATAAAAGCATCGTACCACTTGTACCTAATAATTGAGGCAGATAACTAAAACGGATACATACATATTATATATCGTTGGAAAGATGAAGCCACACAGATTCTAACCGTGCAAATTATATGACTGGCAATTTATTATTCGCGCTATATCGGATCGATTTGTGAGCACCGAACTGAAATATATTAGCGCAAAAACGGCGTAAAAATAGATTTGACCTCCGCACGTGAAAAGTTGACCTCGCACGGACAAATAAATATGCCTATGTTCGTCTCCGGCCGAAAACACATTCAAATACCAAATTTCATCGAAATTGGCTCAGTCGTTTTGGAGTCCATCGATTTCAAACACACAAACAAACACATACACACACACACAGATCTTTCAAAATATATAATAGACTAGAAGGTGACCCGACTTCGTCCGGGCTTTGACCTTGAATTGTCTATTTTGAAGGCCAAGGTCAAGTGGGGTCACGATTTGACCCGTCCAAAACACTGCCCGAACAAAAGTACCCGACAAAAGTACCCGTCGAAATCCATCCGGTTTTACCCGATTTGACCTTGAATTGACCATTTTGAAGGTCAAGGTCAGGTGGGGTCAAACACCAACACCCCAAAAATGGTGGAAATCGGCCCAGCGGATACCGGGAAATCGGCCCAGCAGATACCGAGATACCCTATGCATCAAATTAATTTCGTCCGTAAAAATCCGCCAGTTTAACCCGATTTGATTTCCACTGAAGTATATAAACGCGCCTCATATACACACACTCATTAATTATCAAGTTTCAACGTAAAGCTAAATTACCATCGGTGCCCGAGATATCGCCAAGACGTCTGAAACAGTCAAATGCATCGGCCGGGTGAGAGTTAACGTGATCTAACTGTATGACCTCTAACGACGTCATAGAAGTTACGCATTGATTTTATCCTGATAAAAGATCGTACCACTTCTCCCTAATAATTGAGGCAGATAACTAAAACGGATACATACATATTATATATCGTTTGAAAGATGAAGCCACACAGATTCTAACCGTGCAAATTATATGACTGGCAATTTATTATTCGCGCTATATCGAATCGATTTGTGAGCACCGAACTGAAATATATTAGCGCAAAACGGCGTAAAAATAGATTTGACCTCCGCACGTGAAAAGTTGACCTCGCACGGACAAATAAATATGCCTATGTTCGTCTCCGGCCGAAAATACCCTAAAATACCAAATTTCATCGAAATTGGCTTAGTCGTTTTCGAGTCCATCGATTTCAAACACACACACAAACAAACACACACACACACAGATCTTTCAAAATATATAATAGATAATGACGTTATTAACCCCGGCCGTGCCGTTTGAGCTGATTGTTATGACTGGGAGTGGAGTACGGGTGCTCGGAGCTTCTGGAAAACGCGTGGACGACATCGTACGTGGTATTTTACCTTTAGATAGGAAGTTTGAGCTCAATCTGTCCAGCCGTTCCCGTCCTAATGTACTATTTCGAGCGATAACAATTGTCAGACTCCCATCGTGAACCTCAACACGAAGTAAACACGTGTTTCGAGCGATAACATTGCATTGAAGTCAGACTCCCATCGTGGACCCCCAAGACGACGTAAACACGTGTTTGTTCCGGTATAACTTTGGAGACTCTGACTTCATATATATATATAATGACGTTATTAACCCCGGTCGTGCCGTTTGAGCTGATTTCGATGTCTGGGAGTGGATAAAGGGTGCTCAGAGCTTCTCGAAAACACGATTACGGCGGTGTCGGTGGGATTTTACACTTACATACGAAATTTGATCTCAATCTGTACACGCGTTTTGGATTCTATGAAGTACACACACACACACACATATACGAAGTCTCAAAATATATAGTACTAGAAGGTGACCCGACTTCGTCCGGGCTATTAAAAAACCAAATTTCAAGTCGATTGCTCCACCCGTTTCCTAGATCTGGTCTGCGCATGCGCGAAGCTGGTGTCGCACGTGCTCGGCGACCCGATAAAATTCGTATCCGGGGCAAGATACATTCACATACCAAATTTAAAGTCAATATCTCAACCCGTTTCCGAGATCTCGTCTGCGCATGCGCGAAGCTGGCGTCGCACGTGCTCGGCGACCCGATAAAATTCGTATCCGGGGCAAGATACATTCACATACCAAATTTCAAGTCGATAGCTACACCCGTTTCCGAGATATATAGCACAATGTCATTTGCGGATACCTCGGCCGGTGATGAGTTAACGCGACACAGTCAAATGCATCGGCAGGGTGAGAGTTAACGTAATCTAACTTTATGACCTCTGACGACGTCATAGAATTTACGCATTGATTTTATCCTGATAAAAGATCGCACCACTTGTACCTAATAATTGAGGCAGATAACTAAAACGGATACATACATATTATATATCGTTGGAAAGATGAAGCCACACAGATTCTAACCGTGCAAATTATATGACTGGCAATTTATTATTCGCGCTATATCGTATCGATTTGTGAGCACCGAACTGAAATATATTAGCGCAAAACGGCGTAAAAACAGATTTGACCTCCGCACGTGAAAAGTTGACCTCGCACGGACAAATAAATATGCCTATGTTCGTCTCCGGCCGAAAATACCCTAAAATACCAAATTTCATCGAAATTGGCTTAGTCGTTTTCGAGTCCATCGATTTCAAACAAACAAACACATACACACACACACAGATCTTTCAAAATATATAATAGACTAGCCGATGAGCCCGACGTTGTCCGGGCTATTCAAAAACCAAATTTCAAGTCGATAGCTCTACCCAGCCCGAAATTTCAAGTCGATAGCTCTACCCGTTTCCGAGATCTCGTCTGTGCATGCGCGAAGCTGGTGTCGCACGGGCTCGGCGACCCGATAAAATTCGTATCCGGGGCAAGATACATTCACATAGCAAATTTCAAGTCGATAGCTCCACCCGTTTCCGAGATCTCGTCTGCGCATGCGCGAAGCGGGCGCCGCACGGGCTCGCCAATACGACAACGTTCACCGCCTGGTCAAACTACACACACGTACCAAGTTTCGTCCCGATCGGTCGAGAATCGTAGATTTGTATTAATGACAGACAGACAAACAAACAAACAAACAAACAAACATACATACAGACAGAGGTCTTCAAAATATATATGAGACTAGCCGATGAGCCCGACGTTGTCCGGGCTATTCAAAAACCAAATTTCAAGTCGGCAGCTCTACCCGTTTCCGAGATCTGGTCTGCGCATGCGCGAAGCTGGCGTCGCACGGGCTCGGCGACCCGATATAATTCGTATCCGGGGCAAGATACATTAACATACCAAATTTCAAGTCGATAGGTCCACCCGTTTCCGAGATCTCGTATGCGCATGCGCGAAGCGGGCGCCGCACGGGCATACCAATACGACAACGTTCACCGCCTGGTCAAACTACACACACGTACCAAGTTTCGTCCCGATCGGTCGAGAATCGTAGATTTGTATTAATGACAAACATACAGACAAACATACAGACATACAGACAAACAGACAGAGGTCTTCAAAATATATATGAGACTAGCCGATGAGCCCGACGTTGTCCGGGCTATTCAAAAACCAAATTTCAAGTCCATAGCTCTACCCAGCCCGACGTTGTCCGGGCTATTCAAGTCCATAGCTCTACCCGTTTCCGAGATCTGGTCTGCGCATGCGCGAAGCTGACGTCGCACGGGCTCGGCGACCCGATAAAATTCGTATCCGGGGCAAGATACATTCACATACCAAATTTCAAGTCGATAGCTCTACCCGTTTCCGAGATCTCGTCTGCGCATGCGCGAAGTTGGCGTCGCACGGGCTCGGCGACCCGATAAAATTCGTATCCGGGGCAAGATACATTCACATACCAAATTTCAAGTCGATAGCTCCACCCGTTTCCGAGATCTCGTCTGCGCATGCGCGAAGCGGGCGCCGCACGGACTCGCCAATACGACAACGTCCACCGCCTGGTCAAACTACACACACGTACCAAGTTTGGTCCCGATCGGTCGAGAATCGTAGATTTGTATAAATGACAAACATACAGACAAACATACAAACATACAGACAAACATACAGACAAACAAACAGACAGAGATCTTCAAAATATATATGAGATATATGTCAGAGTTATGGAGGCACGGACTCAGTATAAGTTTTCATTGCTTAATATTTGCGTGAACAAATTCTCATTTCTTATCGAAATGGCCATGTGTCGATCAGAATGGTACATTGAGATGTTCCTCAAACCAAATCAAGCTTGAAAACCGGTCCCGATTTTCATCCATACCGGGGTTCGAACCCGCGCCAACCTCGTCTAGCCCAGACTGTGATGATCGTATCCACGACCTAACCACCTCGGTTACGGGGACATCCTTAAAAGGAAGCCCTTTCACCGAGAGTTAGGAAGCGTATCAATCTGAACATGGGTTCGAACCCACTGCCTTCGAAATTCTTGATCTGCCATTCTGGAAACATGGCAATGCACTTCCTCCGAAATTGCATCTGTGACCATACGATTACTGGTACTGGCGTATATATATATGTCAGAGTTATGGAGGCACGGACTCAGTATGAGTGTTCATTGCTTCATATTTGCGTGAACAAATTCTCATTTCTTATCGAAATGGCCATGTGTCGATCAGAATGGTACATTGAGATGTTCCTCAAACCAAATCAAGCTTGAAAACCGGTCCCGATTTTCATCCATACCGGGGTTCGAACCCGCGCGAACCTCGTCTAGCCCAGTCTGTGATGATCGTATATATATATTTACAAGGTCGGCTACGGGGACATCCTTAAAAGGAAGCCCTTTCACCGAGAGTTAGGAAGCGTATCAGTCTGAACATGGGTTCATATATATATGGAATTGAGTAAACATCATATATTTGGGAATTGTAGCTACTTATATACTATTTGGGTGAATGGGTAATCATGTGTTTGCAGGGTTCGCGCTGCCACTTGCCAAATTTGCCAATTGCAAAAATAATTCACATTTGGCAAAAAATATTTTCATTTGGCAAAAGTTTTATCAAGTCACTTTTTAATTCCTCAAGCAATTTGAAAAATATTGGTCAATCAATACTATTAATTTTTAGGAAACTCTTACAACGTAATTATATTAGTGGTGTTTTATGACGTTTAGGGAAAGTTAGCACCTCTATTAAGATGCAGTTAATCTCATGGCATTAGTACTGATGGTTGGGTGGATTACTAATCCTCCTGTGATGTGCCCTTCTGATGGAGAAACCCTTCTACCATTGTATTGTTCGGTGATTGGCTTATTGTTGTATGATAAACCACAATAGAGATGCGAGTGTTAGTAATTATTAACTAACTGCTTTTCTATCGATATCAAAAGTCGTTCAAACCGCGAGTGTCGAAACATAAGACTTTAGGTTGCAGAAAACGATACTATCAGGTATAGCAATTGGCAATTGCTAAATTAATTTGGGAAAATATATTTTAATTTGGCAAATTATTTGGCAAAAGTCAATTTCGGTCCGGCGCGGACCCTGAGGTGTTTGGTAATATATATTGGGATTGGTCCCTCTGTTATGATCATACTACATGGCCATATTTAGGGAGCTGACTTCATTGTGTGATAGTCGCTGTTGGGATTAACATGTGAGGTTCCAGTAAAGGTACCGAGCGTTCTGATATAAATTCGAGTCTGAGTCGGCCATAGTTCGCCTCGCATGTATAAGAGAATGCATTGGCCTAACAAATTTTATACTATTTTTTTAAATTGTTAAAAAATGTAAGAATTTTTTTTTTTTTTAAATGTAAGAAATAATGATAAAAATAATTAAAATTGTTATAGAATTTAAGAACAGATGATAAAAGCAAAAAATAGCGGATATTTTCGACCAACCAGCAACTGAGCTGGCCAATGGTTGCATTGAAAACTCTGCTGCCATCTTTCTTCACCCTAATTTTGATACCCATGCATAGATTCGTCAGTGTTAAATTGGCTATATTCAAAAAACTGTTTTGTTGTCACATCATATTATATTGAGATTTATATTTGTGCCATGATGTTATAAATTTATTCGTGATTATAACAATGTTTTTAATTTTCATGACACTTGTCATAATTTTCACATTTAATGGCCAAACGAATGTGTGTTCTCTTGTTTAGATATAATAAAGAGTTCAGGGATCTGTCTGGCTGTTCTGTTCGCTTCTTCCAGAGCCCTTGACCGATTTCAACCAAATTTGGTGTGGTGCCTCGGGGTACTCCGGCAGATATTATAATGTCCTTTTTTTTAAATTAAAATTTTTAAACAAATTAAATTTTAATTTGTTTGTTTTTCAAATTTTTTAGCAAAAGTTTCAATTTAAAAATCTAAATAGAAAATTGAAAACATAAATAACTAGAATTCACCCACTGGAGCTGCCTATACTTGCGCCCATCACACATTTGGCATGTTTTGTGGTGTCTTACCAAAAACAGTTCAACCAGGAGTGCTGGCCCCTCGTTTGAGATCGATAACAAAAATCTAGATATAAAATCTCAGTTCATCCATCGCTGAAATAGTCGTGTGTACCGACATAATATCTCTGTTATCTCAAGTTGATCCGTTACACCAATGATAGTCTTAGTAATACGTACGACTTGTTTGACATTTTAATAGATCAACGTAGACATCGTGCATATAAAGGATGTGAAGACGATCGGTTGCCGATGATGCTATATTAAATACAATTTGGATTAAATTACTAATTTGATTAGAATGATATCAAGTGTGTATGCCATTGCATTTCAGTGGCAAAAACATAAAAGTAAATTACAAATACCGACGCAATTAAATAAAAGACACGCGACCATTGGCTAATCTTTGATTAACAGTGCCCTTAGCGACTGATATGTACAGTCTTCGGGAACATAACATCGGGTAGTCTATTGCGTTGATAACGAAAAAGCTTGTTTTCCCAGTTAATTAATAAGGGATTTTAATAATCCATGTTTTCACATTCACATTGTTCAGTGCAATTGTTTTTCAATTGAACCACACGAACGACTGCTTGGCCGGACAGGATTTATATGCACCAGGATCTTTCGAAAATGTTTTGAACTTTCCAGAAATACGTTCGCACCTCACTGTCTCTGCGGAAAAAAAAACGATTCCGCACGGATCTTTTAGACATGATCTCAACTCATTTCTCCGAGTTCCAAGTTACATAAGATACATGTAGCCTTCTAATGGGCAGTACTATTGCCCACCTTTGTTTTCCATGCAGTATATATATATATTTATAACAATAAAACACGAAGTTGTTGGCAGATGGAATGGTTTAGCCCGTCCGTATAAAACGAGTCTCCGCTGTCTGGACATCGACGCGATCATGTCTGGTGTTTTGCGCGCCCATGTAGCTTGTGACGTCCTGATGTGCGTCGTGACGTCATCGCGTCTTGATCGGTTTCCAGAAAGAAATCATTCAATATCGTTCATTTATGAACGATTTATTACCAAAATAAAACCAGATAACAAAGCAAATTAAGTATATATGTGGATTTAAATTACAATTCATGCAACCATTTCATATTATTTCGTGTGCATTCTTTACAGTATGTACTTCCGGTATGACGTAACATATTCACGGAAGGACAGACAAATAAACAGACAGACAAATATCCGCACCGAAAACATTACTTGCGTCCAGCATGGACTGGCGCAAGTAATTAAAAAAAAAATTGTATTTAATTTAAAAAAAATATATTTTGATCTCAAAATCTAAAAAGTAAATTAAAAGCTTTGAAAAAAAAAAAAAAAAAAAAAATTGAATCTAAATTTATTTTATAATTTAAAAAAAATATGGATTTTTTGTTCAACAGCAGATTAGAATCTAAAAACAAAAATTTATGTATTTTTTTTTTAATAAAACTGTTTAAAAGATCAAAATGTGCACGACTCATATACAGCAAGTTAACATAATAGTACAGGCGATCTAGCCGAAAAATGGAGTCAACCCTGAACTAACCCTGGACTAGTTTACTGGATAGCTGAATATGTACTTCATTAGAATATAAATTTTTTACGGGAAATCCAATTGGGACAAATTTGATAAATTTGTGTTTCCATGGCAACGATGGCTAATAATCGGGTATTTGGAAATTTTACATTAAATAGTGCTTATCGTGAATAATTTAACAACTACCTAAAAGTTTGCATTGGTTTATGGAAACACTTGTAATGGCCAACATTTCCATATGGTAACATTGAAATGTCAAGGTCATGTATAAAGGTCAAAGTGATTGTTAAAAATCAGTTTTTTTATCATTTAGCAGTCATATTTTCGGTTATGATTTATTACGAATAGCGATAACCAACACTATTTTATAAACTCCGGAATGCAGGCTCCATGGGAATGTTCATTTGAATGGATATCGATATCTGCTTTAGAAACTATAGCAGTTTGAAATATAAGGGCAAGTGCTGATGTGTTCACTTCGGAAGTCGATCATGGGTCACAGACAATATTCGTATGGATAAAGTCTTGTTACCAGTGGGCGGTACTACCGATGTGGGTGTGGCCACTGTGGAAAGCTACATTAACCCAAAAACCCGGCCTCACAGTTTTTAGTAAGACACACGTGTATTATCGGCACGCGCAGTGATGTAAGAGCTTAGCCACTGGCGTCGATGTCAATGCCGGAACTTTATTATTATGTTAATTTGAATATAATTATAATATTCGATTTCTGTTGAGTTATTTAGTGTTGACTGTAAGATAAACATGGGTGATAAGGATGGTTGAACAATTTTGTCAACATGAAAAGATACATGTTTAATGGAACTATATTTATTCCTGAAGGAGTCTATACTTCCTCTTTTGTTGTGATAATGAAATAAATATTAATTTGTGTTAACCCCAGCCGTTTTGAGATTTTTTTCCTTGCTAAAATGTGATTATGTGATCAAATGAATCTCAAATTCGTCGTAATTCTACACAAAATGTATAACCTCGTCCACTAAATTCGATTAATAAATTCGTATAAAATTGCGACTCAATAGGGATCCTCTATACTGATAGAATACATTATAATGATCCACGGTCCGATTTGTTCGTAAATCAATCGTCGTTTTGTCAGCTTTTTCATGGTTATGTATGGGTGTGTGTATCGGGTCATCACATTATGGCGTCTTTCAGAAATGCTCGTTGAAAGCGGTCAACGTGCGTATTATGTCAGACTTGGTGGTGTACTTGTTTCCTCCCATCTGATTCTGTGTCCCGACTGATAGGAGTGGATCAACGTACTAATTAAGGAACAGAACAATATCCCAAATCGCAGGGCTTGGAAGAACGGAGGCGTGACGTTATCATAAAATTCAAAATTTATTATAAAAAATATATAAATAAACTCGAATTGATTCGAAAATAAATTTACCATCTAGATCATTTATAGTGATATGGCACTGTTTTTTGTTGTTGTGTGAGTACATCAAATTGGTTGCCGGTGGACATCAGGGTCTGGAACCTACGTCATAGTTTCCCCGAAAATGGCGGCAATATATGTCTCATTTCGAAGTGAGTATTCATTGTTTTCTTCATATTTATAAAATCACAAACAGAAAGATTGCTAATGAACTAAGTATACATTTTTTTGCTAACTACGAATGCCGTTCCCATATAATATTATAATATGACTGTTGAGAAGATATAAGTTATTCATGATATTTATAATTGTGTCGCATTGAAGTAGGAGGTGACATTGTGGTGTAGAAACCATGAATACATCCATTCATTTGGCATGACAATTAAAATGTTTTGTCTATGTTACTATACTAAAAACTGCACATAGTAATTAAAAACAGTTTTCGCTGTAAAACAAGGTAAACGGCAATACCATTAAAACAGTAACACAGTATAATAGATGGTTTACCATCCGGTCAAGTGACTTTTGTCACCATTTTTCGAGGTTGGGAAAATTGAACGCCAAAATCTAAATGAAACAAATCTGTTTGATATCAGTTTTAGAGTATACGAGATGAGTTATTGTGATCAGTTTTAGAGTATACGAGATGAGTTATTGTGATCAGTTTTAGAGTATACGAGATGAGTTATTGTGATCAGTTTTAGAGTATACGAGATGAGTTATTGTGATAGCTTGTTGATATATATATTTTTTTAAATATAGAAAAAACTAATGTAGAAATTGCCAAGTAAGATCTTTCCGCCATCTTCGAGAATATTGTGACGTAGGTTCCCGACCCTTGGACATCATGAAGTTGTTATGTCCTCGACAAAATAGTTGCAATATATATATATATATATATATATATATAAATCACGGATATATAAATCACGGATATATAAATCAGTTGAATTTGGGATCACATTTTCTATTATATGCATTTAGTATCAGAGAAAAACTGGACCAGTAAGGTTGTCTGGGTATTAGGATTAATTGCACATACAACAAAATTGAGCAATGAATACGAAAGTTTTGAAATTGCTGTCTGTTTCGAAGTTCGCATGGGACTCAAATATAGAGCTAAGTTACACATTATATATATATATATATATATCAGTGGGAAAATCACATCCATATGTCTTGGGGTGAATTGATTCACTAGTTTATATCCAACAAGATACTAATTGTAACCATTTATACCAAATACTCATTGATGAGCAGCTATCCTTTAGGAAATGTTCAGATAATAATTTAAACCACCATAGCCAATGAACAGGTCAGACACATAATAATTTAAACCACCATAGCCAATGAACAGGTCAGACACATAATAATGTAAACCACCATAGCCAATGAACAGGTCAGACATATCATGAATTCAACTATTATAGTCATATTCAACTTTTATAGATACATATGGCTTTGGTTGTTTTGTGAATTCGATACATGCAAGAGGCATAACCCAACATCATATTTCACAACACAAATTTAAATACAGTGTCATACTAAATGGGTACCATGTTTGGTGACGATATAACATGTCTCGAACCGTGAAAATGAGCAATCGTGATGGCACATGCCAAGGACGTCAACTAACATGCTATTAGTCTAAATATGGTTATGACGGAGCGATTGAGTGATCATTGCAATGTCATTCAGAATGGCATAATTTGTGTCATTACGAAATAAAATAGCCCAGCGCAAACGCTTGCAAAACCAAAGTTATCGGGAGACTGTTCATTTGATGAAATGTTGCTATGAGTGTAATTTGGTTGTAAACTGGGTGCGCGATTATATTTTTCTACAAAAAAGAAGGGAAATGGTGTATTTGAAACTGTCAAATTCAACTATAATAGTTAAATATAACTATATAATTGTTTAATATAACTATAATTGTTGAATTCATGATGTGCCTGATGTACATGATGTGCCTGATGGGCCTGATGTGCCTGACCTGATGAAAACTTCTCCATTATTATTATGTTTTCGCCTGGTTGTCGCCTGAATCATTTTTCCTGAACACTCCTCCAGATGAATAATAGACTATTCCAGTGTATACTTTTATAACTGAGTGGGAGAATCTATTTAGCAAAGAAAGAGTTAAGGTGGAACATCACAGCTCAAACCTGGAAATATCAAATAAAATCATATATCGTAAAACATTCGCCTGGAAAACACCAAACGCATCATATGTTCCTTATTCCGTTATTCGAGCACATCAAAATAAGCCCCTCCCTGACATTTTCGACTATAATCTATATGTGAGAAGCAGAATGCATTCAACTTTGGGCAGATAATCTCCTATTATATGATCAGCACACATTATGCCAGTTAATTCAATACCTCTGATTCAGTGTTTCCTATAATACAATGCCCTATATGTTCATTGGTCGCAGATTCCCCGGGATGGGGGACGTGAATAAGTCCCGTAACGTGCGCCCAGATTCCATGTGCACACAATAATGAGCCCAAATGAAGCTGCAACAGCCTAAATTATCCTGGGTCTGTCTCAATAGAACCATACAAATATGGATATCATGGGAACCGGCTCATTGACCACATTGTGATAGTTACAGTTATGCCCTGTGCCAATGCACTCTCTTATATATGCGAGTCGAACATAGCTCGCCTCGCATATATAAGAGAATGCATTGGCCTAAAAAAAAATATATATATTTTTCTACATTCTTTGACAATTTTATCATTTTTAATATGTGTTAAGCCAATGCATTACTCTTATATATGCGAGGCGACCTATGGTCGACTCGCATAATTATATAAGAGAATGCATTGGCACAGGGTCGTTTTGTTGGGTAAAGGGTTAAACGGTATAACTGTCTAATGCGCATGCAGCTCTCATATTACGATGTATCTCAATGATCCCGAAGCCGATTTGTGGGAAATGTTACATGTATATTCAGTATATTAGGTATATAGGACTGAAGAAGTGAACTAATATCGACCCACATAGTAGGTACCGTTATGTGGGAGCCTCGCATATATAAGAGAGTGCCACAGGGGTTTCCCACATGAAGCTGCAGTCATGAAAGGGTTAAAGAGTATAGAGAAACAGCTTAGTCTTACATGTAACCTCATGTCACAAGACTCAGATCAAACTCCAGGCAGAGTTATCACCCATCGCTCCGCTGAGATACCACTGCCATAATGACATTAATTGGTAAGGAGTTCTTACGTGTTTTTAGTTCTTATGTTTTAGGATTAAAATTGTCTATGTCTAGCTCAGTTCATATTTTTCTTATCAATACCGAAAGAATTACCATTATTGCAAACTTAAAAAAAAATTTGGTGGTCAAAACAAGATAATAGCTGACTAAATAGTAGTAAATACAGTTCCGCGACGATATGTAAAAATAGATTTATCGTCTGCAAAGTACACTCATTGTGGCAGTGATATATCGCAGCGATAGCGTAGAGGGCGCTGTATGGAGTTTGGACTCAGACGCATCGTGTTCTCGTTGTCATGAGTCGACTATGAATGCAATGCTACCACGAGGTTGCCAAATCCTCTTGCAGTAGATGGGAAATGTCGTATCGTTTAGTGTCATTATCTATTCTTTTGTAGATTGCTCATCCGGCCCTTTGGTGTCATTGGTAACATGTCACCAATGAGATGTTCATCTATCGTTAACCAAGAACTCTGACTTTGAACATGACCAAATCCCCAGCATACGTGTATACATTGTTCACTATTATGAATCAAGTGATATTGTAATGTTTGTTTGAGCATGTAGCCAGTCACAATATCATTAGTTATAATATATGTTGGTCACATATAGGAGATTATATTCCCAATGTTTCATTGCATTCGTCGAGTATCACATTTGAATATATATATCCTCGAAAATACCAGGGGGGGGGGGGCTTACATTTTTCGTGTGCTTATACAAAATCGCTAATCAAATGGTGACTCACATGCAGGAATATTGTCGGAATACCTGGGTATTTACCTTGACCTTGTAAGCCAGTGCATTCTCTCAGATATGGGAGACTCTCATATATAAGAGAATGCGTTGGCACAGGCTCTTTAATGCTGAACCAGCACAGCTCCCGTCATGAAAGGTTACGCAAATGTGGCCATGTTACATTCAAATCTAGATGTAGCCACCCCTGACCAAGTGGTCCTGCTAATTCGGCATAATTAAAAGTTTAAAGTACGGTTGGCCTTGGCGGTGGATATCCTGTGAAAATATCTCCACCTGTCAAAAACCGCCACAAACAGAAAGAAAATCAAAATGTAGATAGACTTTGTCCGTATAAAAATAAGAAAAATCGCATAAACGGTATGTTATGGTCATATGTTTGACCATTGTTGTGTAAACAAAAGCATAAAAAGTTACTTTCTGGTGTTTGTTTATATTATGATGGTAAACATAAAGAGCGTTCTTTGTTGGTGAATACCTGGTATGGAACTAATAAAGAGCGTTTATGCCATTTGTGTGTGATTAGCCAGTAGCATTGTGCGGTCTTCTGTAACACAATCAGGCTCTTGCTTAGGTAAAATATAGTAGGTCTTTATGATAACACGCTGTTTACGCGATGGTCATGGTATATATGAACGGAACTGTATGCGTTTTAATGTTTTTCTGTTTACGGTGTTTGGAACAAATATGAATATTTTCGACAATTAAGGCCGCACGTGCCTTTAAAGTACGGTTATTTTTTAGCCTTGCAATTTAGAAGGACCACTGAACCAAGGCGGTAGTAGAATGTTGTTTGCACACAATTATTATCCATAAAACATGGATGAATTTAAATTTAAAGTGTATGCGCTTAATACAATTTTGTGAACTTTCAACTGATTACTTTCACGTCTAAGCGTTTGTCGTTATATGATCTAGCGGCTGAAGCTCACAAACGGTGCTCACTCCCAACTCCCATTTTAACAATGGGGTTCATGACGGGGGCTGCGCTGGTGCAGCATTGAAAATCATGTGTCAGTGTATTCTCTTATATATGGGAGTCTCACAAATGGAGCGTAGCATATAGAAGAAAATGCACTGGCTTACAATGTCAAGGTAAATATTGTTACGTCAATGTATTCTCTTATATATGCAAGGCTCCCTATGAGATACCAGCATATATAAGAGAATGCATTGGCATATGGCTTTCGCAAAATTTCAGGAAGCTCCAGTCATGGAAGGATTAACAATTCTCTGTTCTTCAACTATTATTGGTATTGATCACAAATGTAAAATCTCTCAAAAATCGGGCCCATAATATGAGGGAAATTTTGTTTGTGTGTTTATGATATCCTATTGTAGTGGTTTAGCACAGTGTTAATTTGGAAACAGACATGGTCATTTTAGTAGTTAGCAAACATGCATGGTTAGTTACATGCCATTGTGTTAACATTCAGTATGGTGTTATTACGGATAGATATGCACACTCTCTTATGCTATGCCTGTAGTTTCCTGGAACACTCGTAATTTACAGAAACGTTATTGGCGTGTTCAGAAGTGATGAGTATCAATTGTGGGTTTTCTGAATTTCTCCACTCAAACTATAAGCGTATACGATATAACAACTGCCTCGGACGTTGAATTTGTTAGCAATACAATCGTCAAAACAATACTTGTGTCAGTTGATACAAGTCACTAAAAGATATGCTATAGTGGGTGTCCACATCCATATCTGAATGCCGTTAGATCGAACCACGCTCTCAACTAAGGTAGACTATTACATGACCACACCCAATTAACCCTTTCTATAATCAATACACATTGACGAGTAGTTCCCTTATTAAATGTTCGGATAATAAATTCAACGACCATTGGTCGTTTGTTGAATTTAGTACACAACCTGTATGCCTGCTCATACCGTTTGATATTATTGTGCTTTCTATATGTTTCGTTGTTCGCACACACAAGAGGCAGATGTGCATACTGTATTGTAAATATTGAAGCTATTTTTTAGTCCAGTGCATTTATGGTATTACAATGAAGTAATTGCAACATAATTTTTCTTTACATGAATAAATATATAATCCCATTACAAACAACATAATAAAATCAACACAAATCAAGAAACTGGAAATTTATGAATTTTTAAAAATAATTTTGCGAATATTTGGCAAACTATTCAATTTATGGTATTTCAGGGATGTTTATTAAAAATCAAGTCATCACATTGTTATACGTATGTTGTAGATTATACCATATTGTTCAAAGGGCAGGAAACCTTTCCCATGCACATTATTGAAGTATTTTTCTAGTTATGTGCCCCCAAAATTGGGAGTTCATCACGGTGCCTCAATTTCTCAGAATGATCTAAAATCCATGTTATGGTCGAGTATTTTAAAAACTAGAGGGTTATGAAGGGAATGTCAATGTTTTAGTTATTTTCTCGCTAGATTTTGCACAAAACACTATTACTTATATTATAGATTTATGAATAAGAAGACAAAAATGTTCTTAAATAAAATATGTGTTCCATTGGACTTCGCCTGCGACACACATAACTTGCGTGATGACATGATATATATATTTGAGGTCATGTAACTCATTAAATTGATATCCAGATGCCCTGCTTTTCTCAGAACCTTTTCGGTACACTCGATTAAACATATTGTGCAGGAATTTCTAGAAAAAATGGAGAAGAAATTTAACTAGTGTCCATGCATGTGAATCCTTAGTGTTAAATATATACTGTGCGATTCGACACCATCAAACCGCCATATGTACCTCCTATCTACCAGAAAATAATTATATCGGACACATGAACCCATTAATGGGAGTTTTGATGAACAGATATCGACCTTCAAAAGAGGAAGTTTAACACGTATTCAAATTTTTGTCAGCCTAGCAAAAAATTCTTCCGTGGTCGTCTCTCACGCGTGTTTCTGTGTATCATATCTTAGTCACAATGATTTTACCCAACAGAACGGCCCTGTGCCAATGCATTCTCTTATATATGCGAGTCGACCATAGGTCGCCTCGCATATATAAGAGAATGCATTGGCTTAACACATTAAAAATGATAAAATTGTTAAAGAATGTAAGAAAAAATGGTAAAAAGTGTTAAAAAAAGATGTTTTTAGGCCAATGCATTCTCTTATATATGCGAGGCGACCTAAGGTCGACTCGCATATATAAGAGAATGCATTGGCACAGGGCATAACTGTAACTATCACAATGTGGTCAAGGAGCCGGTTCCAATGATATCCATATTTGTATGGTTCTATTGAGACAGACCGAAGATATTTTAGGCTGTTGAAGCTTTATTTGGCCGGTTTTGGCCGGTTTGTTGGGTAAAGGGTTATACAACAATCTACACAGCGGGATATTTTCATCACAAGATTATACTCTAATAAAGTCGAAAAATAACCAAAAACAGCTATACAGGCGTGAGATCCAAGGTGGCCGCCAAGGTCATATATCCACTACATCCATCAACATAATTTAGACAAAGATATTTACGATATATTAAAATGTTAATGCATAATTATGTAGGCTACATGTGATGCGACCACATGCATTATAGTGTATTGTAATCACCATGGTCAAGTGACCTCTTCATGTATGGATGTGTATAACACATATATGTATATTATGAAATGTGTCAACTATAGGAACGGTAAAGTGAGAAATAAATTCTCAGAATTAGCCATATACATCTATAATACGTGTATATATGTGTGGTTGGGAATCCGTATGACGTGCTGAGTGGCAGCAAACATTGTTTGTGTCTTCTTAATCATAGCTGCATAAAGTAATACTTTTGTGTGCACAATCTAGAAACATACTTCCCTAATCTGGAAAAGGTATTCTGTTCTGTAATCAGGATGGTACAGATCTACAAAATGGGCATGACATTGAAAAACTAGTGAACATTAAAGGCTCACTTAATTTTCGAGTCTCCAATTATTTTTGTTATAGTGACTTGATATACGGTTTTAATAACACGCTATGCCATAAAATATGATTAAAATACTATAATTCATCACTATTTGAAACATCTGTGTCTCAGAAGATGACCACAGAGAAATAGAAAACTGCTGAAGACTTCCCCCCTCTGGCATCCAGAATGCATCAGAATTCAAACTTTTTCAATGAAAGGGGATTAACTCTATCTTTAATATATAGAGTTATTCCCCCTGCACTGAAAATAATACTGATTTTTACTTCAATCTTGATGACAAAACGCATTGGCAACTCAACAAAAACAACACGTCCACAGTTTATTACACCGGATAAGTTGATAATACAATGTTTTGGAGCTTCCACTTTCAAATGTTATATAATATGGCATATATTTTATATAAAGTGATCTGGGGGTTCGAAAAATTAAGTGGGTCTTTAATTTGTTAATAAAAATATCCATGAAAAGCTATCAATTGAATAATTTACCAAATTTGCCCAATTTTATTTCGCAAAATTTAGCAATTTCTCAAATCTTGATTCCTTGTTGATTTTTAATATATTGTTTATAATGGGTGCTTATTTCTGAAAAGGAGAAAATATGTGGCAATTAAATCCAGGACCGGTTTCGGCATTTTTTTCTCATGTATGCACTGGACTATCTTGTATATTCTGCCTTGAATGGTAGCTATAGCCAGTCATGAACAATTTAACTAACAATTATTAACATTTCATCAATATTTGGCACCAGAGTTTTCCGCGAAATTGGAAACCCAATCTGAATATGCGACGGTCGGTGGTGGTTTGAGACCTTTCTGATATGCGTTGCTATAGAAACCATCCGGCAGATTCATGTCTTCGTAATATCTAGGTTTAGTTGTGAAGTCCTCCTCCTCTTTATTTTGGTATGGAAATCCTGTAGATTTGTCGGTCACGTACTGCTCGTTTCTATGTCCGTATTTCTTTCTGTCGGCCTGGTTGGTTAATACATAAAGAATGATGTTAAAATGTTAGTAACCCATGCAAAAAGGAAGCATAATAGTCGACTCGGTTAAACAATATTTGTGTTCTAACGGCACCCTTTGAATTTATTGTTAATTGTATTATCATTTGTTATGTTTTTTGTCATTATTAATATTAGTTTCATATTTCATATCAGCAAATAAACGAAGAATGATTTTTAAAAAAATATTCTGTTATATTTGGGCCGACTTCTCTGGGGCCGACTTCGCGTGTGGCCGACTTCTCCTGTATTCACCACAGTAGCGATGTTATAGTAGGTAGACTGAGTTATTGTGGTGGGACTTAGTGACGTCATAATTACTATGCTAACTATATATTGTTCGCCGCTTTAATCGTCCAATGAGTCTGCCAGCTCCACCAGCGTCGCTATCGATCTTATCACGGATTTGATTGCCTCGGGATATTATCCCCGTCACGTCTCGTGGACGGCTCATATCTACTCAAAACGCAGTGTTCTATTCTCACGCTCACATAAAAGTTAATGAATATAATACCTTTCTGTTAAAATCACGATTGTTCTTACTAGGCACTGTTCACTCAAGCCACGTTTGCCCCGGTTAGCGGCGGTATTTGGGTCATATCGACGTTTTGTTTTGATTGTCACACAGCGTGCGAGATGAGTCACGACCATAATTGGTCTTAATCATATGTTTTATACATGCTTTCTCGTGGGTTCCCGCTTGACCCGAACTTTACTCACACAGCAAGCGATGATATTAGATCTGAACTCTGCTAAACTGTTGTTTTATCGTCGCGACTGTTGGGGCCTGTACTATAGATTTACAATTGCCGTATTTGAACAGGTGTACAAGGTTATGGGAGGTACACAGGAGGCGTGAAGTGCAATAGACCACTGTATTGTAATAGAGTATATTATACCCGTGTGCTCATTACCGATGGGTGATTGGGTTTGATCAGAATGGTATTCAATTTAATACTCCAGCGATTTTGCATGACAACCCAACTAGAAATTGAAATACATCTTAAAACTTGAATTGTTGGAACAGACGATAACCATTGATGACATATAACACAATGCACGAACGGTTGCGGCGTACTCACTGAGCGATTATTTAAAGGATACCGATTACCACTAATACAATTGAACACGGATTACCCATGCACTAGCGATAACATATCAATGAGTGTCTCCGAGGAATATTTTTTTTCATTGGTCATTCAAGTCACATGTGGTAAACCTATTATTGTATTGGTCACCATGCATGTAAACGATGCGATGCAAGAAGTCGCCTTTTCACTGTAAGAATAAGAGTGGAGGTCTATGGTAATCGACACCTTCTGTGTGCCCCACATAACATTGTACACGTGTTCAAACGCGGCAATTGTAAATCTATAGTACAGGCCCCTGTTGTGTGACAGTGAAAACAAACCGCCGATACGACCTAATACCGCCGTTAGCCGCAGCGTAGCCTGTGTGAAGAGTACATAACAACAAATCTCCCGTGTAATATATCATCACACATACGCTTTTCATCGACATTACAAGTTACAACATAACCAACGTGTGTTGTAGGATATGGCTGGCCACTCTTTCAAATCCTCCAGGGTCTCATTCCCAAACTTTAAACTGTTTATAATTTATCAACACACATATATATGATACATGTTGAGAAATTACATGCGCAATTTCAACCAAAACATGAGATCATGCAATTGTGCCTCATTGTTATGTCGCATTTACACACTTTGGGGATCAAGGAACACCCCGATATTTAAGCAATGAATGTAGTGGATGTGTGCTATTGGGGTATACGGCGCTGTGGTCTTTATGGGCACATTGTATAAACCGCAAGGCGGTTTACAATTAATGTACCCTCAACGACCACATAGCCGTATCCCCCAATAATACACATTCACTACATTCATTGTTTATATTATTGATATAGCTTATATATGTCCTGACCACCCCCCCCCCCCGCCCCCCCCCCCCATTCACTACATTCATTGTTTATATTGATATAGCTTTTTGATGATGTATTCCCATAAAAAAAGCTGAGTTATTTTCACGAAATATTTATCCGCGAATTTGAGACTTGCCCACGCAGCACATTGAGTCAGCCCATTATAAGTTTTCCAAATTCTTAGCTACGATGACGTGATCGATATAAATAACTGGCTTCAGATGCAATTGGTCTGAACTTTTAAAAACACGCCCAATTATTCTGCTGACCGCGTCAATTGATTAGTTCAGTTTAGGTCAAAAGCTTGTAACTTCCTGTTCGTGATACACTCTTCGCATTATTGGGATGTGAACCGGGTGACCCAATTGGCAGTTGACCAATCACCAAAGAGGATTTAGAGTATAATACAGACGGGCCATGTAAATATATACATCGTAAAGGGGAATACTATATATCGCTGCGTGGTGAGCAGAGATCAGCCTCCGCGAGACGGGTTAATGGATCCAGGTAGACTCATTTTGCAAGTAAAGTTGTGGGCGACAAAACTAACTATAGTTTAGTAATAATGAGGCAATTGTCACCAAAGTGCATCATAATAAACCAGCACACCAATTATGAGATCGCTACAGTGCTACTTATGACACAGGCACTATCTCTTTGCCTATTGCGAGGCTGTTTTATTTGCTCATCGATGGAAACATGCCCCTGGTAAAGTGGTCCTGCCAATGTGCTATGATGTTGGTGGGTCCTGGTGAATAGCTATGATGCGGGTATGACAAACTGGTGCTGTTGAAAAAAACACCGTTATTTCATCAAAAGTTGTAATTTTCGCGGTGTTTTTGCCAATCTGAAGGAATCGAGGAAAAGCCTATAGTGTATTAAACATTCAAAAACATATGTTATAAAATATTAAAATAATGGGTATGTTGTTTGTTGCAAACCGACCACAAAATAGAAGTCTACTTCTGTCGTTCTAAAAGCACCAGCGCAGACATTTTTGAAATATTCTAAAGTACATGTATATCGGTTCATGAATGTTTCATACAGCCACTGATCGGTTCATGAATGTTTCATACAGCCACTGTTCTGTGATTCTTCCAGACTAGCCAAACTACCCAAAGAATTACAACCTTAAAAACATAACGGTACATTTCCTTCACATAAATCAGTTTCAGCAGGACCCACCAACATCATAGCAAATTATAGCCGGACCACTCGACCAGGGGTGAAACAGTTCCCTGTCAGTCTAATTGAACTCAAACTATTGACAGCTGCGCACTCGATTGACTAAAATATTTCGAAATCCTGCGTACTGCCACTGGTATGTAGGGGGTTGCCTGGCAGTATGACGTCACCGCCCATCTTCGATTACTCGCGACTATCTGATTGGTTCCGGCTTAGTTCTGACGAGATGTGTTGGCTGACACGGGCGTATCACATAGTCTGGGTCCAGTTAGACTGACTCACTCACCCCTGTCTAGATGACCCTGCTAATTTGCTATGATGTTGGTGGGTCCTGCTAATTTGATATGATGCTGGTAGGGGGAATTGATGCTGTGATAAACATGTAAAATATACTTTGTAAAGTTGTCATCTTCGCGGCCTATGGCTAATTTTATCGAGAAAAAACCATTATGTGTATAAAACATGCAAAACATATATATATAGTGTAAAATAATATGCCTTGTCGTCACTGAGTCGCGGCCATATTGGATCATCCAGCCCGGTTCTGCTTTTTTAGTGCTACAGGTAAAATGTCTGGAGTAGCATTCCATATATGGAGTAGCATTCCAAATATGGAGCTTTTGGGTATTCATGAATTGCATATATGGAATGCTACTGCAGAACCTTGACCTGTATAACTTAAAAGCGGAACGGGGCTGGCTGGATCAATATGGCTGCCACCCAATGAAAAGTTTTATTTCACATCTGCATGGTTGTTGCAAACTGACCATATTCAAAATGGTTATTTGTGTCATTTGTTTTCAAACACCAGAGCTTAAAATAACTAAAATATATATGTTCATGCAGACTCTTTGTTTCTCTCTTGCAACTTGCTCCGATTAGCCAAACACCGCGAAAAAGGCATAATTTTGCCCCACCGGGATATTATCAATTCAACAGGATAAAACCAGTATTATGGCAAAATTGCAGGACCAGTCAACCAGATGTGGGACTGTTACCCGGTCTGTTCTTGTTACTGAAATCAGTCTCTGATATATTTAGCCTTTAGATTGCCAAGGCGATGCGGTCGAAAGTTATGCATATATCTTCCGCAGAATGCCAAGACACTCCAAAGGTGGTTTGGAATCCGTCATAGTTTAGACGACTGTGGATGGCTCCGTTCGCAGTACCAAATTCAGAATAGCATATATACACAGAAAGACCGTTGTTTTAACCCTATATGAACCGATGAAGGAACAGAGCCATTGTATAAATGAGGACAGTTTTAACATGTAAAGAGGGGTGGTGGAATGAATGAGAAGGGTAGGTTATGGTTGAAACATATCCGCTGATTAGTAGAATTAAATAGAATAGATTATCTCGGGAAATGTCGATTCTCAACCCCACCGTGAAGATACAATTGCATTAGATTCCAGCCACGCTGAATTATCCTGAGTTGTGGTAACATGGGTCTTCGTTGGGCCTGTCAGACATCACATTCTTAACGGCAACCCCCCACGAACGAGACACAATTTCTAACTATGTGAAATTTCATTGGCACCTTTTAACTTTTTTCAAACTGACACTATATCGACACTATATTCAAACTGTTATTGGAAAGTTACTATCTAGCACCCTAATCATTTAAGTATACTCTTGGCCTCAAACAACATACGTGCTCTATAATTATTAGTAGGAATATCAAACTTTCATCACATTTCCAATTTACATTCCGTTTCACATTTTTCCAACTATTTTTTCGGACAAGGAGTTGCGAACTGTCGAAAAAGTTACATTGAGCAGTGGTTAGTCCAGTAACACAACCGACAATCATGACTGTCGTCAAAATCATCTAATTTGACACCGAGTTGCCCACTCCCAACAAGTTAAAACACCAAAAGCGTTAGTTGAGACAACAAACAATATATATATATGCAAAATCCCATAACCCGCACAAGCATCATCTGATTTTCCCTACATCCTATTCTAGCCGAAAGATTATTATGTATATGTACATTGTATATGTATTATCAATTAAGGCACAATGAATATAAGCAATATCAAGATCGCTGCGTGTTTTGTGTTTCAGTTGTTATTGAGGCAGTTAGTGATGCTATAACTTTGAGAAGATCATTCCAGTATATGTCGAAATTGAAAAACTATAACACCATAGGCTAAATTTATAGCAGCGCAACCAACTTTTATTATGCAGCAATTCTTATCATTCGTAAATATTACACAAAATATTAGGTCTCGCGATAAACAACAACCATCATGTTATAATATAAACAGACAGTAACAAATTACACAGACACCGGGTGTTGTCATTCAATTTCACAGTGTCTTGAAACTTGATCATGTTAGGGGTTTAAATTGTTAAGGCATTCATTAGTAGCTGTTACCATTTCCAACACAAGCACGTACATGTATATGTGACCCGCCATCTCAAATCCAGTCGTAAGACGGGATTTTGTTTTACCCTGTGCCAATGCATTCTCTTATATGAGTCGACCATAGGTCGCCTCGCATATATAAGAGAATGCATTGGCCTAACAATTTGTTATCATGTTTTTTAAATAAATGTTTCTTACAATTTTTAGGACATAAAATAAAAAACAATCCATTACCCCGCAGGGAGCCCCACACATATATAGAAGCATATAGAAGAGTGTCGTCTGCTCATGTTTGTCTGGGGCTCTGTATGGGTGAAATTATAAAATTGTTAAAGAATACAAGAACAAATTATTAAAATAGTAAAAAATTGTTAGGCCAATGCATTCTCTTATATATCCGGGGCGACCTATGGTCGACTCGCATATATAAGAGAATGCATTGACACAGGGTAAACAAATGCTGACTTACGACTGGATTTGATATGGCGGGTCACATGTATGTGCGCTTGTTTGTAAGCCATGTATGTGTCCGTATAACTTTACCGTTAGCTCATAGTAATCATTTCAATGAGGAGAATGTGGTCCTGAGTGTGCTTCTATAATGGAGACGAGTGCTTAAAACTATTCAAAACGTTCAGGCTTCAAACTTAAGCAAAGTGTTATCTTCAGCTATGAACCCAGGCCTTTATAGAAATTGCTTTTGACAAACAAAATAGGTTTTGTAAATCGATAGATACATGAGATATGCACAGCTTGTTGCCACATTTATCCTTATACGATAAAGAGTGTTTATGCGAATAGTTGTAAAATGCTGATGAATTTGTCTCACTTCAGCATATGTCTTTTGTGATTATACAGTAATGCTCTAATTAATCGACTCCTTAACCACAGCAGAATTATGGGTAACTTTTCAGGATTTAGTCGGAAATATGGCTTGTTGCCATTCACCGGAAAGCTCTCACCGAGAGCTTTCCGATGAATGGCAACAAGCCATATTTCCGACTAAATCCTGAAAAGTTACCAATAATTATGCTGTGGTTAAGGAATCCATTAATTAGAGCATTACTGTATATCGAGTCAGCATATAAGTATTCCAAAAACTTGTGGCATATTTTCATCCGAAAAAAGTGTCAAAAGGGGAGCAGCTTCCAGATTTAAATTGACGTTTGAAGCTTACGAATCGCTTTAACTTTCAAATGCGGTTATGGGTAAAATGAATATATGGCAGTATGTTCAACTGGAAAACCAGTTATGAATATGTTGAGACATGATTTTTGAATATGAGGGTTGTTTTTTTCTTTTTTTTACTTTTTATTTATGCAATACCTCCGTTTTCTTATTAAGACTTTTGTGCATGCACATGATGGCTCCGCCGAT
Organism: Siphonodentalium dalli; assembly: GCA_032622095.1. Classification (NCBI taxonomy): domain Eukaryota; kingdom Metazoa; phylum Mollusca; class Scaphopoda; order Gadilida; family Siphonodentaliidae; genus Siphonodentalium; species Siphonodentalium dalli. Next base: position 286,911,663 of record CP136063.1, read on the forward strand.
TAAGCAGATACCGACGACTGTGGCGGTCACGCCTATGATAATCTTGTCTGTCACATTCAAGCCACCGCTGTCCCCGGAATCTGAAAAAGAAACACGCGTGTAAATGTGAATTCAAATGTTAATCACCTTCATAAATGCAGCAGGGATTCCACGCAGACGACTTAAAGCGAAACTGTTCCCTAAATCCGGCCATTTGTGGGACCATCTCCTTTTATACTCAACATAATATATACAACAAATGAATGAAATTGATCCATGGATGAGTGCAAAATACTCTCATATGCTCTATGAACGTTGCTAACTACATGGTAAGTAAAATAAAAATGAGTGTACAACTCCATGAGATTTAGGGTACAGTGCCCCTTTAATATCAGAACAGTTTGCATAGCACGCAGACAGGATTTCAGATTACTTCGAAATTATACTACATAATTTAATTCACTATACACTCGTCGTGGATATGTTTGTTAGGGTGGTATACTATAGGATTCAGTGTTACATCTTGGGACACTCTTCTATGACCGAATACACATATTTGCTGGTTGTATTTCTCAATTTTCATATCACACGGACGTGAATTAAGTTTGCTTCGAAACTACTACATAATTGAATTTATCACGCGTTAAACGCACACGGGATGATATATGATTGTGTGTTGTATATTGGGGCACGCTGTATACTGTAACAGAACGATGTGCGTCCATGCCCAGGCCACATCCCTGACTGCACTATTGCATCAAAACTTATTTCATCACATGATGCACGAAAAACAGTCGGACAGTCGTACTTAGCATGCTGACGAGATCATCCGATGCTTCATGGTTCTCAGGAAAACCCGCAGTCAAACCAGTGCAGTGATATAAAGGTTATATTTTGGTTTGGTATGTTGCACTGGTCATGATACATTAACACTACCTTCAGTGATGAACCGTTGACAACCTGGCTAATAACACCCCGTCACGTGACAAACTGGCTAATAACACCCCGTCACGTGACAACCTGGCTAATAACACACCGTCACGTGACATGGCTAATAACACCCGTCACGTGACAACCTGGCTAATAACACCCCGTCACGTGACAACCTGGCTAATAACACCCCGTCACGTGACAACCTGGCTAATAACACCCCGTCACGTGACAACCTGGCTAATGACACCCCGTCACGTGATTTTGGAAAACCTTATCACCATTTCCCAATATAAGCGATGCGCGTTTTTCTCTCATCGTTCAGTCGACTAAGTTCCAATACGATTTCACTCTATTGATAACTAACTGATCACAAAGAAAGAAGACCCGAGACGTCAGCACTGGCTATCTAGTACTGCCTAGCGAAGCTATGTTCAAATAAAGATATATATGGTTCCATGAGTTGTCGTGACCACACACAAAATACACAACGTGAAGTCTCGAGGACCTATCTCCAATGTAATACAACGTGAAGTCTCGAGGACCTATCTCCAACGTAATACAACGTGACGTCTCGAGGACCTATCTCCAACGTAATACAACGTGAAGTCTCGAGGAACTATCTCCAACGTGAAGTCTCGAGGACCTATCTCCAACGTGAAGTCTCGAGGACCTATCTCCAACGTAATTTCTGCCACAATACCTGTCTGTGAGGACTTTATGCAGATATGTGCTGGTTGTATTTCTGGAGAACGGTCATGCTCATCCACCATTCAGTTAGCCAGAGACAAGGAACATGGTATGTTTATAGGTTAACCAATACAGGTAAGTGATTGCCTGACAAAGTGAGACGTTGCCCGGGTCAACGATAATAACACATAACCCTCTGGTATGACAATAACAATTCAGAATGGAGCATTGGCTGACGTCCTTTCAGTTTGTCAACATATTAAGGATAGTGAATAAATAATGACTTACAACCTATCCGTCATATAATTTCCCCACATAATGAAGGTGGTACATAAATGTATGGATGTCAAAAGAAAGTGGAGGATGTCGAGGCTAAATTTGATGATGACCAAGGTTCCAATTTTTCGCAGATAAATTGCTACTCGTTCTAATGTAATTTTTTGATGTGGAATCTGAATCCTGGAGCGGTTTAGTAGATTTTTAAAAATAGTTTTAGAAGTACCCCACAAAAACAAGATTTTATTTTATGCCAAAGTAGAAATTAGACATATTTTGGAAATTACTCCCACTCCCAATGAGTTAAAGAGTTGCCAAAATGTTTGGATAAGATCATCATCAGTTGCAGTTTGCTGACTATAGTATCATGCCATTATTAAGCTGTCTTTTTCTTGAATATCTCTTAATATGACTAAGTATTATCATTTGTGCTTATTGATATGTCTGTTTAAATTGATATTGGATGTGGCACTTATAATAGTGCTGTGTAGCTTGTATTATTGAGTAATGTTGTATGGTTGTGGCTGCTATATATTTGTAAATAATATTTCCTTATAACAATTAAGGCACCTATGTGAATATTACAAGGCATGTGCCATATATCCCTTAATAATGATTATGTTCCTGTCTTCTATTATTGGTAGTATAGTGCTGGGTTGCAGCGTTCACAACCAGACATAATTATGTACATAAATTGCGCGCGGTGGTGGACAGACAGATAGACAGACAGACAGAACGTGCGGACATATAGACATATTAGTATAGTCGTTGTAGTGATTTTGAAGAGTGACCCTAGACAAAATTGTTATAAAGCCAGTTTTTGTGTCATTTTGACAGGGATTATTTCGACAACAATATATCCAAAATCCGCTAAAATCCGCTTTGGGGAATTTTTTTTCAGACATTTGAATACATGCAGGGTGTTTCGTCATTATGACACAAAATTTCCTATTGCAGATACTTGCAGACAGTTTAATTGTGTGAGTTCGCAAACCACACATACGTGGCAAGTTCGCGTGGATAATTGTCATATGAGTATACGATAGTACGACCCACGACAGTGTAGGCCATCCGTGCCTTCCACTAATAAAGAGCGTTGACGTAGAACACCAATGCATGCGTGCGTTCCACAATAAAGAGCGCGTTCTACCAGCGTACGAGGACAACGCCATTATACATGTAAGCCATGTTTGCGCTCAAGTAATATACAGTGCATGCGTTATCATAGAACGCCATAACGCACGTCATTGCAGTTGTGTAAGCAATAGTTCACATTGTTCGCAGTTGTTTCTCATTTATCACTTCGATTTTATATCTCTAATTGTGAAAGTAGTAAACGTTGTTTTTTAGGAGTCGGTCACACGTACTTTATTTCGTTATTTCGTGGGAGAATCCATATTATTGATCATGGATTACATGCCATAGTTAATTATATTTCGTGGATTTTTTTGTGGATTTTCGTGGATTATTGCAGAATATACACGATCCATATCAAATAATTTAAAATACTTAGCTAAATGTGTGCCGTCGAGTGTATACGTGGATAATTTTACTGAAATTAGACATTATTCATAGTAACGCTAGGGACCACTTCGATTGATGGCGAATTTGAAGCTTGTCAATTCCAACATGTTCATTTCATAATTATATTCATAAAATGTAGCCCACACGCATGTTGATTTCAACTAAACTCGGCGAATAACGTCATCATTTACCGAATTCGAGTGATCGAACCTGAATGTATCTTCTGCTGTGTTCGTAATTATATGTTCCCTCTTATTCAAGATATAGTATGATTATATGATATCTATGTATATCATATAAGCGTATGAACTTTATATCTAGTCCTTTAAAAAATCCATATTTAAACTGTTTTGTTTCGTCAAATGCAGTCATTTCGCAGTCTCTGTAGTGCCGAAACACAGGCATTTGTTTGGTCCAAGTGTTGTTCATTACTTGGAAAATAAAGATTACTCAAGATTTAAATTCCGTCCGATGTCAAGCAGAATAGCATCGACCATTCCATTGTGCAGGGCGCGCGTCCACGTTTGGATATAACACCATCACTGTTCGGACTTGGCGTAGAAATGAACCATGTATTTGTTTCCAAATGACTGGTGAACGAGTAATCTTGGTTGGGATTCTCTGTTGCCAACGATGAAGTTGAGAGATACAAGCAATCCGTCAGTTAAACCGAAACGCCCAGTCAAATACTAACTGACTATTCACCCGATGCCTTGACTCAGTGGGTGGCCGATAATGTCGACTACAACATAGCAACTTTGGATGGCAGGGGGACCTTCCATGGAATTGGGCGATTGATGTCCATCCCTAAATATGTTGATGTTATTGGCAAAGGAATTTCCAATATCAAACTGAAAACTCATCTTCGTTTGGCCATACCCTATACCCTCCCATCTGATCTCAGCACAGATCGCATGTGGCCCTCAACATGTATGTTCAGTAAGAGTGAAACACCTAGTGTCGAGGGTCTTGCTTGATCTCTACCTTGTTGATTATGCGATTTTCAATAAGTTGATATAGCTCACTGTGGGGGAACTACTCCTGGCGATTTGGTTCTCTACCGAGCTTTATTTACATTCTCTACCGAGCAAAGTTTCCGATTCTTTGCAATTTTGCTCATTTTCGTGACATCGTCATACTCACAGCAAGTTTTCTGCCACATATTACATCGAATCGTTACAACAGAAGGAGCAATGGACGCACAATTGAAGGATAGTAATATATGTCCCAAAATCGAGTCAGTTTATGGTCAGAATTTCAAATGTTATTGTGAAATTACTCGGTATTTGTTAGTTGGTGAGAAAACTTCTTCATTTCAATAACATTTTTACAAACTAATACTCCTAAAAATTCGTCGTAACTTTTAAATATGAGGCCCCTGACATACACTGGGGGATGCTAAAATAAATCAACTATAACTCGCATATTTTGTTTTGAGAAAAGAAGCTATAATGAAAATATGGTGAAAGTTCCGGTTCTCTGTTGAGGGCTCCGATTCTTTGCAACTTACTCGCGGTGGCTCCGGTTCTCTACAGATGTGCGCAGTAGTTTTTACATGTCCACATCTAACGCTATAATCATGTTGAAACAATTATTGGGCTAAAACAAGATATTGTATTGGATTCACATTACCTAAATACAGTTATCTGCTCAAAATTATAACACCTCTTTCTCAAAGTTACGACATGCAAACAATTACTGAGCACATATCATATTGTTGTTTCTTGAGGACAGTATTTCTCTTCGCGTACACGTACATTTGACAGATCCAGTTCCTAAAGTTTCTGTATTGTTGGATCGGTATAACAAAAGAAGTTTCAGGCAGAGGGATAATCAATTTAGCATATGTCACTGGGCAATGTTGTTTTTTTTAATTTTTAGTATAAACTGGGACAGGAATTGTGACTATTATTAGAACTGTATAACAATTCTGAAAGTAATTTTATTTTATTAAATTGTTAGGTAAATTATATGTAATAGTATGCGTTTCTCCTGTTTATGTTTAGGCGCAATGAAGGAAATATGTCTACGAACGAGTTTCTATTCTTTTTGTCCGTCCGTCCGTCCATCGAGTCGTTGGGACGCCCGTGCGTCCGTCCGTGCGGAAAGATTCCGAATGAGAACTTCATTTTTAGGCTAACGGATCTAAACCAGATTTGGTATGTGAGTTTATGAGCTCGAAATACAGATCAAGTTAGGTCCGGAGTTATGGCCCCTTTTTAGATTTAGCACTTTGTCGTCTTGAGGTTTCCGGATGATAATTAAAGATTGTATGATCGGATCTGAACCAAATTTGGTATGTGAGTTTATGAGCTCCAAATACAGGTAAATTGCGAATATGGGTTCGGTCCGACCATTTTCCCGGAGTTATGGTCCTTGTCGGCTTAGAATTTGACTATTATTTTGGTTTCCGGGTGATACCTTTACTTTTAGGTATCTGATTGTTTTTAAATTCAACTGAATCTCTTTTTTTTTTTTAAATGTTTATTGAAGAAACAATCACATTGAGGAATGTCAAATACAGAATGTTCAATAGCATTGATAATTGTATACAGATATGGCATTCCTCGCGTTCACACATATCTCTTTCTTACTGCACGCACTCGCCTGGCTCACAGCATTCGCACACCAGTGGTATAAAGTTATACAATACATAAACATATGCATATGCTTAGTATATATATAGTAAATGTATTATAAATATGTCGGATGTTTCGGATGGACTCAACTCTCAACATAGAGGCTATTGTGGAGATGGTGGTAGATAGTATATGTTTTAACTGACTGCGTGATAATCGATAGGAGTCTCAAAAATTAAAGTAACTTTGTCGAATGTTTATTAAGTCGCCTGTTTGTTTAAAGCTTTTTCTATAAGGAACCAGTTTTTCAAGAATTCTGAAAGTTTCGATTGACATCGTGCTGTATATTTTTCGCAATCGTATCTATATGCCAACTCTTTGAGGAAGACATTAACAGACAAAGTGATTGGTTTAAATTTAGACCGATATATATATTGTTTAATTAGGAGCCAGAGTAAGTTTGTAGTATAGTTTTTACTAATGGGTGGTGTGCCAAGAATCATCGTCATATTTGTGGGATAAAGATTTATATAATTATTTTTACCCCAATTACAGATATCTCTAATAAATGTCTGCACATGACAACAATCCCAAAAAATGTGGTTGATATCTTCCTTTTCACTTTTACACCTATCACATTTGCCATCTTGTCTTATATTAGAAATGTGTAGAAAGTTATTAGTTGATAATATTCTAGAATTTATTCGGAATTGTAGCCATTGTAGCTTGGTGTCAGGCGTCGTGAGAAAGGGTAGTTTATCATATGTAAATAATGTACTTCCCATATCAGGAAACTGTGATTGCCATTTTGTGCGCGCTTTAGTCATAATTTGAGAATCGTTCAAAGTTTTGTAAAAATCTTGTCCTCCCCGCGAATTTTTAAGCAAAGTGATGAAGTTAGTGGGTAGAATGGGGTAAGAAACTCGAGTTATCTGTTGGCCAAGCTTTTTTGCTGTTAATTTTATTTGCTGCTGTATAGTGTTTACAGTGATGAAGTCTGTGCGTATATTAAATGTCTTATGTATGGCTTCTTGTGAAAGAAAAGAACCTTTACTATCTAGCATATCATTTATATACATAATCCCTTTTTCGCGCCAAGAAGTGAAGTTTATTACCTTTCCATATTGTTTTATATTTGAATTATTCCACAGCGTACATGTGGATATATTGCAATTGTTCACATTTAGTTGTAAAAATTTGACAAATGATAACAAAACGTCATGCCAGAATGGATTTGTGAATTTCTTTGCCTGTTTCTCTAAATAGCCATGCTCATATGTAAGGAACATGGGGTCTTCGCATAATGGAATATCTGTGAGGGGCATCCACTTGGTGCTCTTTGTTATGAGGCGTCTCACCCAAGTTATTTTCATTGACAGCATAAAATTATTGACATTAACCATTTTCAAGCCACCGTTTTTGTAATCTTGGCATACAACTTTGCGTTTCACTCGATCACGTTTTGAATTCCATAGATAATTATAAAGCATAGTGTCCAATTTTTTCATAAATGTTTTATCGGGATTTGGAAGTGACACGAAAAGGTGTGTTAGTTTTGGGAGTATAAGTGATTTTATTACAGTTATTCGACCAATAGGTGTCAGTAATCGGTGTTTCCATGTCTCAATCAGTCGTTTCACATCAGCAAATTTTGTATCGTAGTTGATTTTCATTTTGTCAAGATGTGTATCAAAATGAATCCCTAGAAGATCAAATGAGCTATCAAATCTGATACCAAGATCTGAGCATATACCATCTCTACGCCCAGTATAAGAACCTATCCACGATGCCTGACACTTGCTAGGGTTAATTTTTAAACCGGAAAGATTTGCGAACAGTGTTAATACATTGTATACTTCCCTTAGGCTTTCTTCTGTGCCGTCTAAAATGAGAGTTGTGTCGTCTGCATACTGTGTGATTTTGTATTCAAAATTGCCGAGGTTTATACCTTTGATGCGTTTATTAGATTTAATCATGATAGCTAAGATCTCTGCGCATATCAGAAAAATATAAGGCGAAATTGGGTCACCCTGCCGACAGCCACGGTTTAGTTGGAAACTCTGAGATATATGTCCATTTATCAGAATAGATGAGTTTATATTTGTGTAGAAAGTATAAATCCATTTTTTTATGTCATCACCAAAGTTAAAAAGGTCAAGGCATTTATTTATAAATTTCCATGATACTGAGTCAAATGCCTTTTCAAAATCTAGCAGGAGCAGAAGACCAGGTTTATCAGCTAATTTTGTCTTATGGATAATATCATAAATTAATCTAGTGTTGTCTCCAATATACCGATTTTTTAAGAAACCAGTTTGATCATCGCTGATTATATCGGGTAGAACATTTTTCATTCGTTCAGCTATACAAGAGGAAGCTAGTTTATATGTTATATTTAACAGAGTTATCGGACGCCAGTTCTTTAAAAGATGTCTCTCTTTATCTTTTTTCGGAAGAAGAGTAATAAGTCCTTGTTTTTGGGTTATGGATAGTTCACCAGTATCAAATGCTTCACGAAGGGACTCACAAAGAATTAGACCTAAGTTTTGCCAAAAAAAATTCCAGAACTCATACGGAAATCCATCCAGACCGCTGCTCTTATCGTTTTGTGATCTTTTCAATGCGTTTGTTAGTTCGTTTAGAGTTATTGGCCCTTCTATGCTATTCGCAGTATCGTTTGTTAACACTGGATAAGTTTCTTCACTGAGGATAGTGCTAATATCAGAATCGTTTATTTTTTTAGATGCATATAAGGTACTGTAAAATGTTCTTGCTTCGTTCATTATGTCGGACTGATTATCAATGTTTTTACCAGTGGAATCGGTGAGCATCGATAGAGTTTTAGAAATGAAATTGCGCTTTTCGAGATTCAAGAAATATTTTGTGGGTTTTTCTCCGTTTTCAATCCACCTGGCTCTAGATCTTATCATTGCCCCCCTCGTATCTTCTTTTCTAATTTCATAGAGCTCCGAGTCTATTTTTTGTAATTTTTCCAATAATTCATCTCTTCCTGTTAAACATTGGTCCTTGTTATCGACCGTTCTTTCCAATTTTACTTTAGTTTTGTTTAATTCGTCCTCTTTCTTTTTGCGTTCTCTTTTTCGTTTTGCTGCGAAATTTATTGTTTCACCTCTTATATCCAATAAGAGTGTGTCTAAAAATAGGCGTTTACTAATTTTACAAGTAACATTACTTGTATTTTCTTCACATATATTCAGTTTATAATCGTATCTTAGTTTATTTCTTTCTATAATAGAATGTACTAATACTGCATATTCATTGTCACGAAGTAGGGAGGTGTTAAATTTCCAATAACCTCGACCTCTCACAATTGTATTTAATTTCAATGTGAGTGATATTATGGAATGATCAGATCGGTATCCTGGTAATATATCGGTCCCTGTGCCAACTAAACTTAGAAGATCTTCAGATATCATAAAGTAATCTAGTCTAGCCATTTTTATTGGAGATTTTTTTCTCCATGTATATCGTTTTTTGTCTTTGTTATTAACTCTCCAAGCATCCACCAGTTCTAGTCTGTCGGCAAGGTCGCCCACCGCTTCTTTAGCCCGGGGATTGTTAATATGTTTATAATTTAAAGTATCAGCGGACTGATTTTGTACCATATTCCAATCACCACATATTATTATTTGGGTGTTACCCATATTAATAATCTTAGTTTTCAGCTGTTTGTAAAATTCAGGGTTATCTTCGTTTGGGCCATATATGTTAACTAAAGTCATTCTCAATTTGTCTACGGTTACATCGATTATTATAAAGTTTCCAGATTCATCTTTGATAGAATTGTGTATTTGAAAGTCGAGGTTCTGGCTAAATAGAATTGCCACACCACGCGATTGCGATGAGAAGGGTGCCAATATTGTTTTGAAACCCCATTCTGAAGAAATGTATCTTTCCATATCTTTTGTGAAATGTGTGTCTTGTAGACAGTATATTGAGGCATTTTGTGCTCGTAAATATCGGAACACGTCGCGTCGTTTCTCTGACTGATTGAGACCTCGGCAATTTGAAGACAGTATCTTTATAGACATAATCGACAACTAGCATGCAGACTACCGAAACATCGACATAGAAGTACATAGGAGATAATGTATATATGTTTAGAAAATACAGCACAATAATATATTACGCCACTGGAATAAGAATCAACCATACAGATCATGCATACTGACACACAAACATACTGAATATATAAAAAAACAAAAACAAAATTAAGTGAAATCCGATACGAAACCTCCATGGTTGAGGTTATGAGCGACCGCCCTGGGTCCGGTTCAACATTGTGTATGTTATTACAGTCACCTGATCATATTTCTTTGGAGTCATGAAACTACATACGAGAAATCGAAGAAAGAATTTTTTATTTAAAAAAAAAGAAAAAGAATTGGTTTGAAATTTTGAAAATGTCTTCAAGTGTAATTTACTCATGTATTACTTAACTTAAGGACCACTATTATTATTCTATCTTAATTAGATAGGTAAAGTTCGGATTTAGCAAGAACATGGATATTCATAAGTTAGTCTGGAACATACGCGTATCCTATACCTTACTCTCTCTATTTTAAAGTTGTATCAGGGTTAAAATATAAAAATAGAATATCAGAAAAATCGATAATACTGCATTCCATTTGTGACCACGTGGTGCTCTAGATTTTGTTACATTTGATAAACTGAGTAAGTCCTATTGTTATTATGATAGGTGAGTTGGCTGTTGTCGTGCCAGACATCATGCAGACAGTGAATAAGAGGTCAAATTACTAGATTGACCCATATCTTCAGTATTGATATTTTGGCATTTTGAGTCCGCGTCGACAAAACGCTGCTTGGGAAAGTTATGTATGGTGATTAAATTACAATATTTCTTGATGTTCATATTCTATTAAATGGATTTTGAATGGACTATGTACTGAAGTTAGGTATGTAATGGTATTTACTTAACAAACATGCTTATACTCTATACGAGTGCACATAAGCTTTTTGGAAAATAATTTCAATCTTGAATTTACTGTGTGGTATTATCATACTATCAGACTATAAGTGGTTAAAGTCCAGTCTTGGTCAAGTACCCCCGTGCAAATCCCAGATATAGCTTTATAATGGGTTGTTTAATTGAACCCATCATATTGAGTGGATATGCATGGTGGTATCTGATACAGGATTTGTTCTTTCAACCATAACATGTGTTGAAATCAGAGTTTTTACTGTTATATGGTAGAGTGGTTTAGCATATTCATGTCAGTGTTTACAACAATGATATTCAACAGTGGGGCTGTACTAATATATAACATTCAATACAGATTCAAAAGATATTTACAAACATATTCATTGTAGATTTTAAGGGTTTATCCCTTGATAATTTCATCAAGATCTGCATCAGAAATAAATTTTACAATTGCACCATTTGTTTTTTTGGCAAATAATTTGCCATTTGTAATCCAAGAATTGGAGATTGTGTCTGCTTTGTAGGCTTTCTTGAGCAGTTCATAGTTTAATTTAGTTGCATCCTCAACAATAGTAAAGCCCGACCCTTTCAGTTGTTTTCTGCTCTCTATCACATCCAATTTGGGGCTCCTGGAAGAAAACTTCACTAGAATTGGTCGAGGACCTCGATGCTTTTGTCCATCCTGTCTATTTTCCTCCACTTTCCTTCCAATCCTATGAGCTATTGAAATAACTGCTGGGTGGAAATTAAGTTTTAATTTATCGTTAAAGATACACATGGCCTCTTTAGCACAGTCATGTCGTGTTTCTCTTCCACTCACCTCTTTGATGCCAAATATCCTCACGCTATCTTTTCTCCCCTGCTGTTCTAGATCATTTAGTCTATATTTATATATTTCCCGCTCTTCATTCCATTCTGTTTGTTTTACTTCAACATGTTTTGCCATTTTAACTTTTTCCTGTTCCATGTTTATGATTTTCTTCTCCATTGTTGAAATTTTCGCATTGAACATATCCATGATCTCAGTTTTGAAAGTACTCACTATTTTCCCGAATTCAACAAGTTGTGACTTTTGTTCGGTAGAATAGTGCTCATGATTTTGTTTTGAAGAGTCAGATAGGGCATTCACTCGTTGAATAAGTTCTGTTATCTGACTTGGGATATTTCCAAGAATCGGCGATGGGGGTTCATTCTCTGGTTTGTTGTTTATAAAGTCTTGCATTGTTAATTGTTTTTTTGGTGAAGGATTAAGACTATCTTCGCTATTTAATGTTGAATTTTGTGAATCGTTTTTAGCGTTCTTCTTTCTTTTCTTTGGCTTCGTCATTTGTTATTGTTTTGATTTTTTGTTTACGAAAATCCAATATGGCTGCCACAGGGCGGTCACTTCAGTAGATTACTTACTGACAAAAGTCATTAGATTACAGCTCAATGCCATCCGAAAATACTTCTAGCTTCATCTCAATTGCACCGACGATCTTTTATCTGTCGAAGATTTCCTTTGTTTACCGCGATCTTAGTTTAATACTATCAAATTATTAATTTTTTTCAGAGCAACTTTTTTGCGGCATTTTAGCTGTAACTGCGCACCGGAAGCCAGGAAATCTCTTGGTATGTGGTACGTAGTTCAAATTTCAGAAGACAAATGCCAAGTTTGAAGTTGGTCACTTTGAATTTTGACATAATTAAAAAAAGTTACTAAAAATCCACCTTTCGGGGGACACGTGTTCGCTGACCTGTTATTGTTGTTGTTGTTTTTGTTGGAAGTGTTTCTGCAAAGAGACAATGCACCTTTAATCGTTTTGCAACAGTTTTGATTGTTGAATTTACATTGCTGAATTTCTATTCCTTAGAAATGGCGATGCTATTATTGTCAAGCAATGATTGGACATGGAAACGAGACGCTGCAGCATACACTCATTGCACACAAGGACCTCGAGATCGTCTTGCTATGCAGCGTATCGAGTGATGATATCCGCAACACACAGTACATGACGAAGCATTTCGGGATTATTCCAAAAACACTACCCTGTGATCTGGCAACAATCCGTTTAAACGAGGATGATTGCGTTTTAACTTTTCCGGATGAAACCTAAACCGACTTACACGAGAGACATCAGAAGAAAGTGACACGAGATGTGAGTTCACACAAAGAGCTGTTTCAAGAAGAATCGGACATTAACATGACAAAATCTGACTCTACTCGTGGTATAGACGAATTGTCACAGTTGTTGCCAGATATAGTAGATTTTCTCACTGAGCATGACCGACTGGAGGAGTGGCAATGTTTCATGCGAGAGTTAGAAACCGGAAGTTTTACTTTAAATAATATTGCATTTCAATTATTTATCGATTTCCGTAAAATATGGACATTCGGTTCTATCTAGCGATGACATAAGAATGTGGTAATTAATATTAGGGACCATCACAGGACGCTATACAGAGAGATAGACACTTGGTGTAAATATTGGTAGAAATCAAGCAGACGGCATGTGCTACTTTATCAAAGGCAGAGCATCGAGATATTCGCAGAGAACCGAGCGCTCGGTAGAGAATCGGAGTCTTCAGCAGAGAATCGGAATCGGAAAATAGAAACTCAATTTCCGTGCATTTCGGGATTAGTTTTTAACTTGTTTTACACAAACTGATGGTCAGTGACTATAATTTCACGATAGCGCTATGAAACCCATGAAAACCTGTTCTATTGTTGCTGTTGTTTTACGTTTTACGCCGCGATTGCTCGATAGAGAATCGGAATCGTCGCTCAAAAATGCTCACGCAAATCGGTAGAGAACCACATCACATCACCAGGAGTAGTTCCCCCACAGTGATATAGCTGAAGTTGTCCCAGTCGAGAAGGACGTCAGTTCTGCGGACAATGAATCGATAAGGGGACAAGATGACGCAGCAGCATCACAAGTAAAACAGGCTGATGTCCACGTTAATGTTGGCGAAAACACGAATTGGCAAAGGCTCCGACTGATTTCATTCAAGAAAGCGAATATTCACAGAAGGGAATTGAGACCGTTCTTGGTAGCGAAGCTCTTCTCCATAGTGTGAAGTGGATAAAAAGCTCAACATATAAGGAAGTAGCCATGCATTATCTGAAGTACGTCTAACAAAGTATGGCTCGAGTTGCATCGTTTTCGACGGTTCGGTCATAGCTCGTCTATTAAAGGTCACGAGCACAGCCTGCGATCTGGCAAAACGTGGCGACGTTCGGGTCACTGAAAAAACCAGTGAACCACATTAACCAGCAAATTTTCCTCCCAAATGAGAGAAACAAAAGTCAGTTCACCAAATTGATGGGGTGCCTCTTATCGGATTATGGGCACGCAGTTCACTGCAGTGGTGACGTTGATACTCTGATACTCTCGTGCCCTAGAGTTTGAATAGCATGGAAGAAATATCATGGTTATCGCGGACAATACAGATCTGATTCTTTTTTTGTATCGTCACTGGAAATCGAACATGGCTGACAATCTGATTCTCGGAAATCTGGCAAAGGTGGAGCTGCCATATAGCGATTCGACGACACCGTGCGCAAGGCTGGACAGTTCACAACTTCCCATTTCCTGTTTGCACATGTATGGTGATGCTGTGATACCACCTCTGCATTATTCGGACATGGGAACACGAGTATGCTCAGAAAGATAAACGAGTCTGCTGAAGTTCGGAAAATATTACTCATGCAGGAGTCTAGTGCAAATCAGAAACCATCGGCGAGGCCTTGAGTGTGGTGGTAAGAAAGAAGACTAACTAAATACACTTCGCCATACGAAGTTTATGGACTTGGTATCTTCTAGCAAGACTGCGTTAGAGCCCAAAAACCCCTACCAGCATAAAGAGCGGCATACTATCACAATCTCAGAGTTCATCTGCCGGTCATGAATAGGAGAACACTGAATACACGACGTATTTAATCATAAGAGATGGGGTTGGGGACTTCTTGTCACGGAACTTGCCCCAGTTATGACAGACCAGAATGAAGCCCAAGACGTATTGCTCAAGTCGGTACGGTGCAAGTGCAAGATGCCACAAATAAAACATGTGATATGTGTGCACATGTCGCAAAGGTGGTCTCAAATGTGTTATCGCTTGTAGAGAGGGCTGCATTACGTCAAAAGAAATACTGTTAGGAGATGACGAGGATGAGGTTTGAGTATATTCATATATCTGATACACAAGAGCCGAAATTATGACTCATCTCCATATTCTGGTCATCACTGGCCGATTTCTATCAACAAAATAAAAAAATACATAATTGTCATTTTGGTGGTCATCTTTGTGGCCATCTCTCTGGCTCACTGGGGCCGATATTTGGTCAATGTGACTCCCGTGGAATCTTCTGTCAAACGTGATGACATTTCTTCGAAAGCAATCTCATTATCTCTGCCTGACAAAGGAATAATGCTGTTTTGGGAATATTTTTCATTTTTTTGGCCGCCATCTTGAATCCTGAATTTTCCCCAAGGCGGATTTTAGCGGATTTTGGGTATGTTATTCCCAATACGTTTCCACACAAAATGATACCAAAACCAGCTTTATAACAATTTTTTCTAGGTCCAGCCTCCTGACGACCACACTATATGTATACCTTAAACATGGTTTATTTGTAGACACCCTTTAATGTAATACACGCGCAAACATCTTCTTAGTGATATGGGATTTGACATAGGAGGATTACATGTATTAATAGGTTTTGAGGTATGGGAAAATGGAGGTTGTCTACTAAGCATATAATGAATAGGCAAGTTTTTTGTGGTCAGGGTCCCAATTTTTTGCAGACAATTTGTTCCCCGTTCTCATGACCAAATTTAGAAATGGAGAGTATATTTCTGGAGCGGTTTAATGTAATTTTGAACATGTTTTAGAACGTACCCCCTGAAGAAACATTTATTTATGCCAAAGGTGGAATTTGGTATTATATGTTATTAATAGGTTGATGTTTTGGAAAAGGTGCCAATTGTTTTGGTAGGATCATCATCAGTTGCAGTTTGCCACCGCAGACGCTACGATTAAAATCGTAAGTGGGGAAAATCGTAGGTGGAGAAATCGTAGCTTGCCCGCAGACGCTACGGTGCTGCGATCTTTGCAGCTACGATTTTCGTGGTATTTACAACATGACCAGTGCGACAGTGGTCATGTGACAGCTACGATCGCGCGCGTTGCCAAAGTCACGCCACGATTTTCCTGGTAAAATCAAACAGTGCTTGATTGCTACGATTTGGCTACGATATTGTCGTGGGCATGCGCATTGGATGCTTCCTCCTGCGATTTTCCCCACTTACGATTTTAATCGCAGCGTGTGCGGTGGCACTAAGCGGATGCCACATTACGTTTCAATTCGGTCAATGTAGTGTTCATACCTTTCTTTGAGGACTTTATGCAGATCTTTGCTGGTTGTATTTCTGGATAACTGCCATGTTGATTCATGATGCCGTTAGCAGCAACAGTCCCTCGGCCAAGGATAATGTAAGGGCATTCGTCATCAGAAAACTTGAAGTCTCTGCTGTCCCCGGTGTCTGGTTTTCTTGTGAAGACTATCTTGGCCATACCATTGCCCATTGTGTCGCTCACAAGCTTGGCGTCATTCTGTGAGTCCACGGGGGGTCGGGCCCTTTCATCTGCCCATCTGTGTGTAATAGAAAGTCCATGAATAACTAATCACCATGGTGATCATGCTGTTCATATACATTAGGATGGAGACAAGCCTTAAAATAGTGTGTCTGAAATTTTCAGAAGATAACATGCATATTAATCGAGGTGACTAATGGGTGATTGTCACCATTTCAACTGCACAGGGAACTTCTCTATCTCTCTCGCCCTCTCTCTCTCTCTCTCTCTCTCTCTCTCTATCACACACTCTCTCTCCCTATCTCTCTCGTTCTATCTCTCTCTCTCTAGCTATATCTCTCTGCCTCTCTCTCTTATATCTCTCCCTAGTTCTCTCTCTAACATGCATATTAATCGAGCTGACTAATCAGTGATTATCACCAATTTAAACTGCAAGGGGAACTGATCCTAAGTCTCTCATATATTACAGAAGCTTTTTTACAGGTTTCCTCGATTCTTATCTACCATATATTATGTATATCCTGTAATCTATATAAAACTTACCGGAGAGAGATAGACCATCATTAATACTGCATATTTTGTGTTAGTTTGTGTTATGATTAGGACGTATATATAGCATCTAAGTATATACATGGTTGGAACCACTTTTAATGTAAACGTTTTACACCGCGTGAATCCGTTCATTTGACGCTTAAATTGAAGTGAAGCACTCCGGTAGGGTAATCAAATAGAAATTAAGAATAGTCCTGCTCAAAGTTAGTTATTTGTTACGAATATTAATCCAAATTGACGATACAAACCATCATTATTATATATTAATTAAGTACAATGACTCTCGATGGCGAAATCTTTGTGTTAGATTATCGCCGATTGTTGCGTCCCGAATCGAGATGTAAATATTTACAATTGGGCGTAGTTAAGACAATGATTGCTATGGAATGGTATGGTCGATTTCTTCGGCGATGTTAGTAGAATGCTACATTCCCTATGTTGGCATAGTGCCTGAGTACTAAATTAACGAATTCACGCACCCGAACAAGTCCATAGTATGTCTTTAATACACAATTTCCAACAATTTTGGCAAACTTGGGATGGAGTATTTTACATATTCATCAAATACATGCTGAGTAAATATCCTTAACAGATATGTCCTATATGAATCTTCTTTTTTATTTTCAACAGAAATTGTCGGTGAAAACAAGTGTCTGGATATTGCCGGGCTTGTTGGTGTGTGCGGGTGGCTAGTAGTAAACAATCTGCATGAAGGTATGACGTTTTTAGTTGTTGTTTTTTTGCATTTGGCATTTTCGGGAACCCACCAGCCCCAAACCTGCAACAAAAATATTTGTTTACTCCCTATTTTTTGACACCCACCCCCCAAATTTCATAATTTTTGGCCCGAAACCGCAGAAAACCCTACATATATTGCTCATACCACTGGGAACTTGTCACATTTAGTCCAAATGACAGTTTTAGCACCTATCAATCCGACTGAGTGTCTATTACACACATGTTTTAAGAGTGTCCAGGTCAGTATGTGACCAGAGTATGCTAGGCCAGCCTAGGTGGTCATATTCCACACTGCTAAATGGAAATTATAATGCATGTTTGTTTTGGACAAATATACTAATAGGTACTGCATACAGTGGCGGATCCAGAAAATTTGAAAAGGGGTAGCGCTATGCATTCCCCCGGGAAAGTTTGCGTATACTACATTCAAAACCACGCGTTTTCCTGTGTTCTGGGACAAGTTTATATTACTTTATATTAGGCCTATATGGAACGAGTGACAATAACATTCAGTACAATTACGGTATACTATTGAGGGTAAGTGATGGAAGATCAAAGCTTCTTTGAAAAGTGAATTTTTGTCTGAAAGTCTGTGCAAATGATTGTGAATTGTCTGGGCGACATGATGATTTTGGCGCACCGGACATGCCCATGGAATAAGCCCCCGGAATCACCGGGTCGCCTATGGTTTGGGCTGGTGCGTGGGAGAATATTTTGTAATTCAGAATGAATAATCTGTGGAAACTGTACCAGCTGGGAGTAAAGGGGAATCTGCTTAAACTAATTTGTAATATGCACACGGAGTCTACTAGCCAAGTACTGTTCAATGGATGTATATCTGAACCTTTGGATATACGCCAAGGCACTCGATAAGGAGCCATCAGCTCTCCTTTGTTCTATCTGGTCTACATAAACGAGCTGCTAAAAGAACTATCATCCAGTAGAATAGGCCTATCAGTGAATGGAATTCCGTGCGCGGCGCCTACCACCGCAGATGATATCGCTATCATGTCATTGACGAAACAAGGACTTGATGCAATGCTACACATATGTCATGACTATAGCAGAAAATGGCGTTTTGTGTTCTCCCCTTCACAAAGTCAAGTTGTTGTATTTAATGATGCTGTTAGTCAACGTTATTCCGATCCTAGATCGTGGAGCCTTGGTGTGACTATAATAACGGAGACCACGGAATGTTCTCATCTCGGGATTCTGCAGACAAAATCTTCAACCGCCACAAGGCGAGCTGACAAAATGTCAGACAAGTTACGGCGCACTTACTTCTCCTTAGTTGGCAAAGAGACTCTTAAATCGTGTCGAGACTGATTAAATCTGTGGTTCTTCCCAGACCACTATATGGCGGTGATTTGTTTCCACTGGGAAACACATCAGCTCTTCAAACACTAGAAAAAGGGTTACGCTCTTGTGTAAAGCACTGCCAAACTTTCCCCGTTAAAACCAGCACCAACGTTGTGCTCAGTTGTATGGGACTTCTTCCAATCAACTCCACACCAGGAAACTGCTATTCATTGCAAACATTATTCATCTCCCACGCTGCCACCAGACACCACTCGAAATCCTTGTGCTGAAGCTGCACCAACACTTTTTCTTTGGAAGAAAACTATCGGGCTTTGTGGCAGAAGCAATACCATTGCTGGTGAAATATGACCTTCTACAGTTCGTCTTGGTTTTCATGGACACCGTTTCTTTCCCGAGTAAACAGCATTGGAAGTGCCTTGTGAAATGCAACATAGAAATCGTATATCGGAAGGAATGGTTGGATGCTGTCAGCAACGACAGCAACCTGTCTCTTTTTTTGGAGTGTCATTCTGACCCACTGTCACCGTGGAGTATCTGGTCTCTACTTTCCCACAACCGCCGAAATTCGAAAGAGCTGAGACATTTATCGTTGTTACTAAACAAAACAACATACGCTAATCACATAAATTGTTCTCAGTGCGGTAATGTCTACAACAACGAGAGCATTCATGCGCTGTTCCAATGCCAACCTCCTATTCTTGTTCAGCTTCGTGACATCTTCTGGGAAAGGGTTATAGACACATTTCGGATCCATGCATATGCGTCCCTGCAAGCCATCCCACAAAAAAGCGCAGTTGTTATGCTACTTGGAAGCACGAGAAGCTACGACCGTCTGGATGCGATAAATAGTTTTGGGAACTTACGAATTGATGCATCTGTTTTCCTGCTTCACTCATGTTGCGCGATGAAGGGACTCCGTGTCCGCTGACACACTACCTGTGCATGAAGCATCAGGAAACGTACGTTTATGTGATCCATATGTGCCGCTTAGGGTGCGAATAGCACTAACGGAACACCAGCGTGCAACTGCGCATAACCTGTATATTATCATCAACTATTCACATATGTACAAATATTAATGTAATTTATGTATATACTATGTCTCCAGAATGGAGGTAATAATAAATCAATCAAAGCTTCATGATACACCAACAAACTAAGTCATCAATACAATCCAAACGGGAGGTACGATCACACTCTTACCATGTACGTACTCGTTTTATTAGTATAAACACAGTTTTTCACCAGAAAATATCTTACACCGAACTGATTAACTAGTATTCCAATCCCCTATTCATCTACATTCTGGTTGCATAATAATGTTAATTAAAATAGTGTATGTAGATTAATATATGTTGTGTAAATGTTTGGGTTATGAGTAATATATGTTCAGTCAATCAACTGACTAATGACGATAACGACTCATGGAAACCGATGTTTTGAAGGACTCGTGACTTTTTTTTATTAAGCAATGGCCAGTGCGTGTTTGTCGACCTAAAGATGTCTTGTTATCACACATTTGTTCCAATTAGGGTGGCACAACATGTGATGGAAGATATAACCAATTTTAAATGCCATGCATATATACCATTGGAAACGAACCAGCAATGTATTTCTATAATAATTCGAAAATATACTATGTATACGGTACATGTATACCATAGTGGTATGGCGTATGTGCCTTTAGGTAATCTCTTTTTGATGATACTGCCGCCAGTGCGTTTTATAGTCCGAGCGTTGATCGGACTACATTGTATAACCTACAGGGTAGAGTGCACTGTAGACGACTCATGTTTATATTTCATTTGTTCTTTATATATAGATGGAATTGTCTAAATGTTTACTCCACTTTTAGAATTGCTATATTTATTTTTGACAGAAATATTCAGTGTTGAAACTTCGGGCGCCCAAAATTTGGCGCCGGGAGAGATATTTTCCGACACTCCGATACAAAATGTCGCAGAAATTGTTTGCTCTGCATGGCGAAAAATAGCCCGGGGGCCCTCATCTCGGGATGTTGAATTCGCCCCTTGCATGGCTATAAATATCGCGCGGAATACCAAATTGAATTCATTTCAACCCGCAGTTAAAATAACTATACGTTTGAGTAATGTAAAACATGTAAACTGCTGTATTTGCATGCATGTTAGCAATATTCAGTGCGCAATCTTCGGGCGCCCGATACAAATGGCGCCAGGACACCTCGCAAAAATTCCTTGCTCTGGCAAAAATAGGGGCGCCTCCCCCTTGGATCCGCCCTTGGCATATATCAGCTAGCTTGATAGTATAAGTCATACTATGCATCCAATTTTACAACAAAAATGTTATACATATCCAGTGAGATATCATTTACCATGCAAGCTACCGTATACATGAACCGAACATGTGTTTGAATAGTTGGATGTAAAATCATTTTCAGCTGATAGAATTATCTCAGGACATCAAACTCAATCTTTACTTTCGAGTCACTTTAACCCTTTACCCAACAAACCGGCCAAAAACACACAAATAAAGCTTCAACAGCCTAAAATATTGTCTGTCTCAATAACACCATACAAATATGGATATCATTGGAACCGGTTCATGACCACATTGTGATGGTTACAGATATGCCCTGTGCCAATGCATTCTCTTATATATGCGAGTCGACCATAGGTCGCCTCGCATATATAAGAGAATGCATTGGCCTAAACAAAATTGTTTTTTAACACTTTTTACCATTTTTTCTTACATTCTTTAACAATTTTATAATTTTTTCTTACATTTAAAAAATTTTTTTTAATATTTTTCTACATTCTTTGACAATTTTATCATTTTTAATATGTGTTAAGCCAATGCATTCTCTTATATATGCGAGGCGACCTATGGTCGACTCGCATATATAAGAGAATGCATTGGCACAGGGCCGTTCTGTTCTGTTGGGTAAAGGGTTAAATATTATTTGATAAATTGCTGATATTAGCAAGCCTATAGGATACACACAATTCCATAATTTCTAACTATTTTCTGATTAGTCTGTCAACAACCTCAGCATTATTTCATACCACTTGTGTTAGTCTACTGGGGCAACTACTATCACACTAACTGATAAGCAGTTACTATGCCAGACTTTGATACTTTAGTTGTTGTGGGAATAACAGATTTAGTCATCTAATTACCTAATTATACTTCCATGTTGTAATTATTCTGGCTTTTCTTCTTATTATTATTCCAATAACATTCTTATATCCCAGGAACGGCTGGACCGATTCACCTGATCTTTTCGGTTTCAGTATATAACTTTGTGAGATCTAGTAAAATAGCCTATTGAGAATTTCGTCCGACCTTGACCTTCTGGGTTATCGCCATTTTCCTGATTTTTGGGGGTTTTCGCACCACCAAAATGACTTGCAAAATAGAGGTTTGATTTCTTATATCGTCGAAACGGCTTGGCCAATTGATTTGAAATTTCGTACCTACATAGCCATTGAGAATGTGCAGTCGATGCACTGATAGGGAATTTCGTATGACCTTGACCTTATAAAATAACCCTCTTTATGTGTTTTATTATTGTTGACGAATGTTCTCCAAAACGGCTTGAGATATCGAGTTCGGACTTGTTTCATTATTTGCGCATGTGTGTGTGTTATTGTACATTCAAGAAATGACAAGGGTCGCACTTCCGGTCAAAAAGTTCGCCACTGGTCGAAGAATAAAATAACGCTCTTTATAGGAAATCTAGAACGGCGTGAGATATTAAGTTGGGACTTTTTGCATTATGTGCATCAGATTCTGCGCTCTACAATGATATATATAAGTTACGGATCTCACTTCCGGTTTGGGAGAACGGGCGTGTGGGTATGTATCTCAAAACTATTTTGGCGCAGATTTTGATGTGAAATTGGTGGATATAATCTATAGTTGCCGCTGATCACTACTCCACTCGAATTTTTAAAATCGGACTTAAACTTCTGGAGTTATGGCTGCTTAAAACCTTATTTGGGGGGGGGGGGTTCGCGCCACTGGAATGACTTGCAGATCGAGGTTTGATTTCTTATATCGTCAAAATGGCTGGGCCAATTGATTTGAAGTTTTGTACCTGCATCGCCATTGAGCATACGCAGTCGATGGAGTAATAGGGAATTTCGTCTGACATTGACCTTAGGAAAAAACGCCCTTTATCTGTTTTATTAGTGTTAACGTATCTCCGTCGAAACGGCTTGATATATCTGGTTCGGACTTTTTTCGTTATTTGCGCCTGTATGTGTGTTATAAATTACTGAAAAATTATAGGGGTCGTACTTCCCGTTAAAAAGTTTGCTACTGGTCGAAGGATAAAAGAACGCTCTTTATACGAATTCCAGAACGGCTTGAGATATTGAGTTGGGACTTTTTGCATTATGTGCATCAGATTATGCGCTGTATAATGATATATATATATATATAGGTTACGGATTTCACTTCCGGTTTGGGAGAACTGGCGTGTGGGTATGTATCTTAATTTCTTTAAATATTTTTGGTGCAGAATTTGATGAAATTTGGTGGATAGAATGTGTGGTAGCTGATTATTACTATGATCTATAGTATCACCATACTCACATGTGTCTACTGACAACTTACGCTTTATCAGATGACACAATTTCCCGTCATTGGCGAACATGGAAGTATCGAAATTGCTGTGCAATTTCCGTTTCATTCTAGTTATACTTATTATCTTGTTGAAAATATATGATTCCAGATTTTTTTTTCTTCTAAAAATGTCCAAGCCGAGTTCTTTCCGAATGGTGTCGGGAAGGAAGTTTTTTCACTTCACCGTCCCAGCTGCAACATACCATAACCATTAAAGCACTCATGAACTTACAGCAACATAAATGTGCTTTACAGTTATAATATGTTTTAAACTGTTACAAATGTCAAAGACAAGCACAAAAGGTCTTTAGTAAACAAATTACATGAGGTTCTAAAAAAATGCGTTATTTGTGGCTTTTTGTAAACCCACCCACCCAGGCATACCTTCCTGCTAATTGTTTAGAGCCAATTGTTTGTTCAATTTTTCACTGAGTTATGCCCCTTGGTTTGCACACACAACACACCCAATATTAGTTACTTATTTTTTTGTTTATCAAAATCAGATCACGACAGAGCGAATGCCAGTACAACAGCTTGCTCTACCTGATAGGGCTCCAATTGAATTGAACTGAGAAATATTTTATATAGAAAAAAAGTTTATCCTGACTTTCTCAGAATAGTGTGTCGCAAGCGCAGATGACCATGCAGGGCAGAGCAATCTAGTTGTTTTGATATTGGCAAACCTACAGAATTGGCTTGCGATGTATACGAAAATCGTGTTTCGCATCCAAATGTCTCACTCGTTTGTGAACGGTTACAGTTTTGTACAACAGTTACTTATATATCAGACCGACAACCCTCGAAATCGTGTACATCTACATTATGTATAATAACATATTTGTTTTCTATCCACATGTGGTAGGCTTATTTAAACTAGCTCAAATCTCAAAGCTCTTTGCTCAATTAAACAAATATTATTATTATTTATTTATTTAACTAAAAAAAAAATATCCTTAATTTTTTTTTTAAACTATAACACCGTTATAACCCCCGCCAGTGAACCCCCGAGTCACCACACCAAATTTGGTTGAAATCGGTCCTAGTGATCTGGTATAAAAATCAGAACAGACAGATTATGTTTCCGACAGACATATCCTACTATTTTATATATATATATATAGATTAAATCATGGTGGATATCGTTGACTTACCGATCACTCAAATGTACGTTTCCATTCGCGTAAAACCATGCAACTACTATGTCCGTGCTGGGCTGCAATGAAATTGAGTTTTGAAATGTTTAACGCGTAAATCTACAAATACATACCCCACTGTCGGATACCCGTTTAGGTTTGGACGTTTCAAGATGGCGGCGCCCAGTGGACAGGATAAACGGTAAGTTAATATATTATCTTCAAACATCAATTGACGACATCTTTCAGTGATACACCTTTAAACAGTTATGTTGGAATTTGCATGTCCAACACCTATGTAACATGCCTTTCACAGGACAGGCATGGGACATGTTGTATTTGGCGTGTCAAGTCGTCATAAATTTTCGAAATTTTATCGAGGCGGCGAAAAGTTCGCTTTTTCGTAATTTTTTGGCCATGGATCCGCAAATTTATGTATTGTCCTGCATGGGTAGATTATGCTACCACACATCTTCGGAATGCAAAACCGGCGATATTTTTATTGTCTAACTCCGAAAAACGACCTTTGAAAATTGCAAAATGTTCAGGTTCGCAATAATTCCGATGATTCTGATCAGGTTCAGAAACAATTTTCGTTCAGGTTCGGACGCATCAAAACCTCACCGAGAAGCGAAATGTCCAGATACAGTCGCGCTATTATTGTGCGTGTTGCTTGCTCCGCGTGTATTATGTTTCGCTGATTCTTGGTATACATGGGCCATGGGCGTTTTATATATAGAAATGGGAATTTTTGGGACGGATTAAAAGTCGAACTGCGACCCGGAGGCCGAGTCCGGTACAAGGTGTAGTTGGGAATTCTGGTGAGAAGCATGAGAAACCTTCAGTGATAAGCCGTATATAGTTGTTGTAATAATTTGAAGGATTGGTTGTCTTAACATAATTATGATCTGGTTGTTCGTGAAACCAATATATTTTATATTCTATAATTACAATCATGGGTAAATAATATATGATCTTGAGAGCGTTACCATTTCTGACATTGTTTTTCTTGTCTTCTATTCGTGAAAAACAAACACGATAAACGGGGAACACATGGCATGGTTTTAGCCATGCACTCCGGAATAATTTGGACGGAATTTCTTATTGCATGCATGCGCACTTGTGGTTCCCCTCCCAGTCCGCATACGAGGCCAATAAGGTCGCCGCGGGTAGATGATCAGATAACTGTCCACAACTGTTGATACATCTTCCTGCTACATGTTAAGTATGCATGGCCATTGGGATTAGACTGGTATTCACTGGTGATGATGTAACATACCAAGCTGCGAAACAGGGTTAATCAGAGCGCGAACGCTATGCGAACATAGAGCATATGGTATCCCGAATATTACCAGCAATATGCGAATCTTCACGAGCGGTGATATTTCAGGAATATATTACTCGAAAACATAGATGTTCTCTTTATGTTATGCTTATGGTAAGTAATTCTGCAAAACTACAAGTATTTGTCTATCGAAACAAGAATTTAGACGCCGAAGTAGCGAACTAATGCAAACAATATCAGCTGTTTCCGTTGGCAAATTACGAATCACTAAATTTGGGTGGAAACTTTCCTACTTGCGCTTAAAAGAATAGTTCCTACCCAATGGTTCAATATTACACCCAGAAACTCAATTATCAAGACAAATAACACTTGAATACGTAATAAAACAGGATCATTTGTTTTCTTTAGAACTTATCTCAGTAATGAACTATTTTCAGTCTTCCGCTGAATATCGCGTGTATATAGTTCCATTGTTAAATAGCGCGAATATAATGTTTCGCCTATTCTTGGTATGCATTGGTCATGGGCATTTTATATAGAAATGGAAATTTTTGGGACGGATTAAAAGTCGAACTGCGACCCGGAGGCCGAGTCCGGTAAAAGGTGTAGTTGGGAATTCTGGTGAGATGAATGAGAAACCTTCAGTGAAACAGTTGTAATAATTTGAAGGATTAGTTGATTTAACGAAAGTATGAATTGGTCATTCGTGAAACCAATATATTTTATATTCTATAATTACAATCATGGGTATATAATATATGCTATTTACCATTTATTGGTTTTCATGTATGTAATATGGCAATGTAATTTCATTCCCCACCAGCTGGCCATGGTGTATAGCCGACATTGCTTGAGATTATTGGCAACAATATTTAACTGTGGCTTTCGTCCCACTCATTCGGAGAAATTATCACCTATATTTGGAAATTTCAGCTGACATCTTTAGATATAACAATGCGTGTTCGTAAGCAACACGCACAATAACAGCGCGACTGCAGCTAGGCATTTCGCTTCTTGGTGAGGTTTTCCTGCGTCCAAACCTGAACGAAAATTGTCCGAACCTGAACGAAAATTGTTTCTGAACCTGAACAGAATCATCGGAATTATTGCGAATCTGAACCTGAACATTTTGAAATTTTCAAACGTCGTTTTTCGGAGATAGACAATAAAGTGGTCAATATATAGGCCTACACATAAGAATAGAAAATAGTTTGAAATATTATATGTCATTACTATCGGGTTCATCATTCAATGATGCATGCATATATCGCAAGATGGCAGTGATGATAGCAGTCTGAAGTCGACAGAAGTCCCAATGTAACTACTTATGCCGATTAGATGGGAAACTACATATCCATGCCAGTCCTTCGAAAAATTTCGCCATAATGGAAAAGCCCATGGCCAAAAAATTACGAAAAAGCGAACTTTTCGCCGCCACGAAATTTTTTCGAAAATTGATGACGACTTGACACGCCAAATACAACATTTCGCATGCCTGTCATGCGAAAAGCATGTTACATGGGTGTTGGGCATACAGATTCCTACATAACTGTTTAAAGGACTATCACCGAAAGATGCCGTTAATTGATGCTTGAAGACAATATATTAACTTACCGTTTATCCTGTCCACTGGGCGCCGCCATCTTGAAACGTCCAAACCTAAACGGGTATCCGACAGTGTACCCTGCATATAAAGTAGAACACACACAAAACATATACACTATATAAACAACATAATATTTTCCAGAGGCATATTAATATCAAATCGCATTATAGAAATAACATATGCTTAATAAATGCAGGCAAACTTGTGAAATTACAAAACAGACTATTACAAATTATATATCTATTCTGATAAAACTCGAATGGGGACCTTTTAAAAACATTGTATATTATTAGCAATTGTGAACATACAGTTTAAAGATACGGGCGGCGTTGGCGGTCGGTATGCTGTTAAAATATTCAGCTCCGTCAAAAACCACCATAAACAGAAAGAATATTAAAATATAGACAGACCTTGTTCTTATACCAATCATAAATATGGCATAAACAGTATGTTATTGTCAATTGTTTTTCCTTTGTTATGTAAACAAAAGCAAAAAACGTTACGTTACCTGGCTTTACTTTAGATCCGGATATGGTAAACATAAAGAGCGTTATTTGTTACTGTTTTCCTGATATGGAAATAATAAAGAGCGTTTATATCATTTGTGTGTGATTAACCAATATAATTGTGCTGTGTTATGTAAACAGAAGCACAACATCTGTAACACGAGCAGGCTCTTGTTTACGTACACCATCGTACGTCTTGCCGACAATATACTATTTACGCACTGATTATGTTTGGCATATGAACCAAACTATATATATTTTAATATTCCTTCTGTTTATGGCGATTTGAACAAATATGATTGTTCCGCAACGATCGCCGCCCGTGACTTAATAATAGACATGGCAACACTATAGTGTTTTACAATCTAACCAGTTCTACTATTTGGACATCTCGAAGAGTCAGTTCCCGCGTATAACGTAAAAGATACGGGCGTGTAATGCCGTGTATTGTAAAAGAAAGAAAAGACAGATATACGTTACATGTCTCACAGTAATAATGAATTGCAGCTCTAAACAAGGAAGGGGACCCGGTGGCTCAGCTCAGGGACGTAGCGACAGGTGGGGTTTGGTGGGGGTGGAACCAAGGATCCAAATTTTCAAAAGTTGGAAATGTCATACCTGACACAAAGTTACACAACAGTAATAGGTTGAAATTATTCTCGTAGGTTGATTTTCCAACAATTTATTAAATTGAGGAATTTGTTGTTTTAGACAACATTTGCACATTTTCCTACTTTTGTAAAAAGTTTCGGCTGAACTGATGGCCATCAGTTGGACATTTTTTAACCTTAGGGGGGGGGGTTGAAATTTCCAACACTTGGAAAACTTGATGCCAGTCTATATGCTAGGATATTTCAATGTTCATGTTCAGATTTCAATATTTTATCACATACACTGGACAGAACCATGGCAGCCCAGTGGAGCCTGTTCATCCCCCGGGCTGGTGGCAAGTCAAACCTACTGACTAATTCAGAATAATCTACCATTTAGCGTTGTGAGGGAGAGGTGCAAATGATATTAGGCAAACAAGTCAGTTTGGTATGATTCATGGGGATGCATGCAGTTGTGAATTCCAAGGTGGACATCCCACAACGGAGACGCTCTAGCCACGTCCCTGGGCGGCCTCAGTTGTTAACGTGCGTGGCGCATTGGGCCTACACATAAGCCTCCAACGTTCCAACTTGATCATGTGGGGTGAAGGAGAAGATAACTCGATCTTTTCGACAATGCGCCCAACTACTCAATTCATCACTTGATCATGTGGTTCAACAATGTCCTGTTGTTTCAGCGGGATAACTCTATTCTTCGTGTGCTGTTGTCATACCTGCACAGTATATGCTTGGCGCGTGTCATACATTTAATTTATTTACCATTCACTTCATTCGTGAGGCGTATGATGCATTTACATTATATAGGCATAAAACTTATAAATCAGAGAAATATGTAGCTGAAAATAAGACAATGCATTATAAATGGGATAGTTACATGTATCGCAGAACAGTTCATGGTGTACATTGCATATAGTTGCATGTATCACAGAATATGTCGGGGGTATATCTCAAAGAAAATGACATCGGGTTCTTACCTTGTCAAAGAACATGCCGGGGGGGGGTAATTCTCGGAATGATGTAAATGATACGCTTTGTTGGGAGTTGGTTGTAGGTGTGCAATTTTACAATTTTGTCGTGGCAAATGTCAAATTCTAGATCCACATACTGCAATATGTGACCCGCCATATCAAATCCAGTCGTAAGTCGGGATTTTTTTACCCTGTGCCAATGCATTCTCTTATATATGCGAGTCGACCATAGGTCGCCTCGCATATATAAGAGAATGCATTGGCCTAACAAATTTTTATCATTTTTTTAAATAAATGTTTCTTTTTAGGACATCATGTTTGTCTGGGGCTCTGTATGGGTGAAATTATAAAATTGTTAAAGAATACAAGAAAAAATTATTAAAATTGTAATAAATTTTTAGGCCAATGCATTCTCTTATATATGCGAGGCGACCTATGGTCGACTCGCATATTTAAGATAATGCATTGGCACAGGGTAAAAAAAATCCCATCATGCATAGTTGGCCATCATGAGTGTTTTAAAATATTTCGAGCCTTTTCGTATGGGTATCGCTAATTTCCGCATAACCCGCTCGTTAGTAGAGTTAAATAATTGTTTCAGGTTAAAAGTTCATGCGGGTCGTCTGTATAATACTAAGGATTGATATAACGTTCCCTGCATAAGGAATCGCTGAACTAAATGGTTTCCCATAGACGGCAGTGTTAACGTTTCAGCCTGCAGACATTCCAGCGATGTTTACCCAGCTAGATTGACACCAGTTCATTACGAAAATGCAAGATAAATCATAGATCATGTGTTTACTTTTTAAAATAAATCCCCAAGTTGTACGACAGGGCTATAGGCCTACCACAGCCAAATTTTTCTGGAAAAAAACAGAAGTACAGCAGCTAGTTAAATAAATTTCCCACTCACAAAAATCCATTCCCCCATTAATTCACCAGTTTAAATTATTTAGAAATGACGTACAAATCAAACAAACAAGATTTCATCCTTTAATTACGTGTCATATGTATCAGGTGAAGGCCATTCTTCAGTTACCCTCACCTCTAGCATTCCACGGTGAACTCGATCCCCGACTCTGGAACACATTTAGCTCCCTGATTCCATGAGACTATTCAGTTGCTAACGCACCAACTCACCATTAATCGGTCCGCACTGAATCCAATCGCGAACCAGTTGCCCACTGTGTAACCTGTGACCTCCATCGTGAACTCGATAAGATCGTCAGCATCGCCGTCTCCGTTATCCAGGTATCTCCATCCCACTTTATAGTTACCATCAGAGGTAACAGCAGACGACTGGGATTCACTGTCGGATGACGATGCTGCAACGTACATATAGAGGTTTATAGGTCTGTCCCCATCAGAAGTCGCGCGACAGACACGTCGTGTCGACTTTAACCTTCCATTACGGAAGCTGCGCTGGTGCTGCATTTAAATCATGTGCAATTGCATTATCTTATATATGAAAGTCTCACACAGGGAGCCTCGCATATAAGAGAATGAACTGGCTTACAAAGTCAAGGTAACTATTGTTATCTTGTATATATAATTATGCGAGGCATCCTATGGGAGACTCATATATATATATAAACAGAATGCATTGACACATATGGTTTTCACAAAATTTCAGGAACCTCCAGTCATGGAAGGCCGGTTAAGGTCGAACGATACTATATATAACCATGTATGTTCAATTGCTTCTCTCTCATCCGATGATAGCCATTTCTTTCGTCGATGCATGGTTGTTGATCAACAGCCAAATGCATACTAATATATAGCCAACGGCAATAGCGTCGCATCACAAATTGCTCAATATCGTGTTAAATTACTATGAGCGATTCCATTGAGAATTCGACCTTAATTTGTACACATGGGCGGTTAAATTGCTCAATATCATGTTAAATTACTATGAGCGATTCCATTGAGAATTCGACCTTAATACATATATGTACACATGGGCGGTTAAAGGTTGGTTGCGCCTGTCGTCTCTTGTCCAATCACAAGACAAGGATCTTTAAGTTGTCGCGGGGATATTATTGACGCAATGAATTCAATGCAATTTCACGACATAATATGTCTTTAACGTCGCTGCGAAACATCGGTCGAACGAAGTCTGATAGCCACAGACCAGTTATTTGCATGCACATGCATGGGGATCATATCGAACTAGTTGAAACAACCTAGTTCTAGAGTTTGACAACATATATTCCTCTTATAATATGGACGACCAACCGAAGCACGATTTACCAACGAACATTTTGGCGAAGTTGTTGAACAATTTGTTGAATTGTACCTGAATTTTTGTTTGTTGAAAATAACATTTTTAAACACATCGGGTATTTTATTTTCATAATAATAAACACGTCATAGTGTTTATTAAGTGTGTCTGGAAAATAAACATGTTGAGTGTTTATTATAAAACACTATAACATGTTTTAATATAAACACTAGTGTTTATTCATAATTGGATGGGGTGTTTATTATAAAACACTGTGGCATGTTTTTATATAAATACTGGTGATTTAATTATAAAACACGTGTGATTTTGCTTAAACATATCAAATGTCTTATAAGTGTGTCTTCCAGGTGTTTTTAATTACACGTGTTTATCGGAAATTATTTCTTACAGTGTAGCCACAGACCATTAGATTGTAATTTGTAAAACGTCAAACTTCAAAAATGAGTTGCAATATCGAAATATTTGGAAACACAACATGCAGAACGATAAACATCAAACCTTGCCCATATCGGGGAAACTTCACAACCTCTTGAAACTATGACACTCGACAACTTTTCCTCAATACATGTGGCGATATCACAGTTTCTCGATTTTCGTCTTTTCGACGGCGATGATGAGTCCAATGCCAATAATTATCAACATAATTTATTGTGGTATGCCCAATCGCATTGAAGCTATATATGACTCAATCATATTCCCCTGAAAAATATTGTCCAGTACATGTATCATCATCAAACTCATAAGTACATGGACTGGATATGGTGTCACATTGAACGTCGTACCAATTAAATCACCTAATGCGCATAAGATTGTCCACTTATAAATGGACAATCGGTACCTAAAATGGTCGTTAATAAATGGACAATCCGACCACGCGTGGCACGCGAGCTTGCGATTGTCCACTAAATCACGACATATATAGATAATCGTGCATGTTAGCTTCATATTAAATCTGAAGGGTAATAACTCTATAAAGAATGTACCTTTAATAAATGACGAAGATTTGTATGAGAAATTTGCAACACCACAACAGATCAACTTTTGTGAAATATAAGTCAAATTCTTCCCTTGGGTGGGGGAGGTTTGGGGTACGCTCTTTAAAAACACTTCTTTGAATATTTCCGTTATTTCGTCAAAAACTTGTCTTCAAATATCTCCGTTATTTCGTCAAAAACACATCTTCTCATACAAATCACCGTTATTTAGCAAATTAACATTATTTATAGAGTTATTGCCCTTCATGCAGGATTAACAAAACATGTCTTCATTTAGTGGACAACCCCAAGCTCGCGTGCCACGCGTGGTTGGATTGTCCATTTATTAATGACCATTTTAGGTACCGATTGTCCATTTATAAGTGGACAATCCTTGAAGAATTGCCTGATTAAATCGTACCATCGTATAGTTCCTGCACAAACTGCTAAAAAAAAAGTTAAAATATGAGAATTTAGCCACCGTAAGAAAGAGCAAATCTTTACTCTTTCTTGTGATGACTAAATTCTAACAACAACAACAACAAAAAAAGGTTTATTTAAATGTTTTACCAGGTAGCCTTTCTATCTTTTATATTTCTTTCCCTCCCGTGTATGAATTATACCTGGCCCCTTCCGAACTACGCACCAACATTTTTAGCTGTACCAATATCCCTTCAGATGAATTATAGACTCTTCCAATGTATATGTATGTGACATAATGGGAGAATCCATTTAGTGTAGAAAGGGTTAAACTATCTGAGAACCAACATATACTCACGCATAAAATTGAGCTGGGTAGTGCCCCTATGTCCGAAGTGACCGTGATACTTAAGTTCGTCTGGTTTGTAGAATGCTGTGTCAGAGGCGTTGCCCGTCTCCAGGCCGGATGGGGTTTTGACATCGTGGACGTAGTTCCCATCCTCCTGACCGATGGCCCATATAACCTGCATGATTGGCTCGAATGCGTGGTCTGTATCTGTGGAGGCTATCGGAGTAGACAAAGTGTTTGAAAGATATTTATCATGTTCATTTATGATCTGCACTAACTTCAACTGATATTGGTAAACCAAATATAAGGGAGGTGCTTGCTATGATTAATTTGTTCTTGTGCATATGCTATTATTTATTTTTTTGGACATGATTAGACCAATATAAATATTATATTACAACAATGACAATAAAGGAGCAAGTAGTCAATTAATGCATAAAAAATCCAACTTGCGCTTTTGTTTTGAAATTGGAAGTCAGTCTTAACGATGCTGATATCACTGTAGAAAAATGTTTACACTTTGCTTTGAGAAATCAGTATCGTCCAAAGGACAACCAAGGCAGCCAAGTATGTTAATGTAATTCAAATGTAATGCAAATGTAATTGAATTACATGCCTTTTTTGGTGACGTAATGCATTACATGTAATGAAAATAAGGTTTCAATACACATTAAGTTGCCGGTTGTGCTATTTACCAGAAAATATGCTTGGCTAGCATATTTTGTTTCCGAAATGACGAGCGCCAGTAGTTTGATAGGAACAACATATCTGTATCCAACACATGGGACAAACTTTCGACGAAACATAGTTTAATCATATCGGAGAGATCCACAAAACACGCGCTTCCACGTGCGACAACCAGACAATAATAAAACAGGTCTCATAAAACGGAGACATCTAAAAGACGCTCACCCATGCACATATACAATCAACAATCCAACACCATCGCGGATGGTCGTTTTTGTCACAAGGAAACGCCCAGACGTCATCAAATGCGAGTAATTTATAAATATTATGAAAATAGACGAGTCGCGAATGTCTGCCAATGTTCAACGTCAAACTTCAACTTCCTGTCCCCATGTGCGATTCGAAGATATTGCCCAAATGCCCAATTCCAAACGTCCAAATCGAACCGAAGGGAACTTCACACCGAATGTCCGCGAACGTCCAAAGCCAAACCAACTTCACATACTGAATGTCCACGAACACCCACCGTCAAAGTTCAAACCAACTTCACACACCTCACGATGCATCAAAATGTCCGCCTTGATACATCGGATAACATGCTGATGTTGCATCTTTGCGACATGTTTTTTTTATATTTTTGGAGTAAAATGGGGTTTTTTTTCTTCTTAAATAGCAGTGAAATCGGGAATCAATTTGGAGTAAAGTTTGGTTTACTCTGACTACAAAGTACAACCATTTAACTGAGTTTAATGAACTTGCGAATTATCTATTTTCTTGAATGTTTCAATGATTCTTAGACGGGAGTGAACATTTTGGGGAATGAATAATTCCGTTCATATAATCAGAGTAAGAGGTCACATGGTACTAATCAGTGCAGCTAGAAAACTGCACTGTTTTATATTTTTCTCAGACGATGCTTCGGATATATATAGCAAGCATTGTCAAAATACATTCTCAGAAAAATATTGGTTTCCAATTGGATTTGGGTTTGTGATAGTAGGTTTTACTCAAATGTGCGTATGCTTGGTTTTCGACCGAATCAAAAAGTGGCTGAATTATCTGATGCAAGGTTCAAAACAATTTTGGAAAAAGGGTCAGGTTAACGGACCAGTTTAAAGATACGGGCGGCGTTGGCGGTGGGTATGCTGTTAAAATATTCAGCTCCGTCAAAAACCGCCATAACAGAAATAATAGTAAATTATAGACAGACTTTGTTCTTATACCAATCAGAAATATGGCATAAACAGTATGTTATTGTCAAATGTTTTCCTTTGTTATGTTAAAAACAAAGAAGCAAACAACGTTACAGAACCTGGCTTTTGTTTAGATCCGGATATGGTAAACATATAGAGATTTATTTGTTACTGTTTTCCTGATATGGAAATAATAAAGAGCGTTTATATCATTTGTGTGTGATTAACCAATGAAATTGCGCTGTGTTATGTAAACAAAAGCAAAACTTCTGTAACACGAGCAGGCTCTTGTTTACGTACACCATCGTACGTCTTGGCGTGATCAATTCACCCTCTGGGATTCCCGCTGTACATCGTGGAGGTGTTCATGCACGAGTTATTGTAATCTGTAAGGGCACAGCAATTTGATTTTATGGATTACACTGGATTACATATCTTCAAAAACCCTGCTCATAATTTGAATATGGAGGATCCATGTCATTAAGGTACTCACCAGTCAGTGGTTTTTTGAAAGCAATGACCGTTTTATCCCCTTCTTCGTACCCGATAGCATCAGTTAGATCATATGCGCCTCCAAGGAATTCATCCCGATGTGGCATCGACCTATCGCGGGTGTAGTAATCACCAATCCAATGTCTGTCACCCCTAGCGGCGCCGATAACGATATCCGCACAGTCCATAGAAGTAATATCACCTATAACAACAAATATCATATGTTATCCGCACAGTCCATAGAAGTAATATCACCTATAACATCAAATATCATATGATATCCGCACAGTCCATAGAAGTAATATCACCTATAACATCAAATATCATATGATATCCGCACAGTCCATAGAAGTAATATCACCTATAACATCAAATATCATATGTTATCGGCACAGTCCATAGAAGTAATATCACCTATAAGAGCAAATATCATATGATATCGGCACAGTCCATAGAAGTAATATCACCTATAAGAGCAAATATCATATGATATCGGCACAGTCCATAGAAGTAATATCACCTATAAGAGCAAATATCATATGATATCCGCACAGTCCATAGAAGTAATATCACCTATAAGAGCAAATATCATATGATATCGGCACAGTCCATAGAAGTAATATCACCTATAAGAGCAAATATCATATGATATCCGCACAGTCCATAGAAGTAATATCACCTATAACATCAAATATCATATGATATCCGCACAGTCCATAGAAGTAATATCACCTATAAGAGCAAATATCATATGATATCCGCACAGTCCATAGAAGTAATATCACCTATAAGAGCAAATATCATATGATATCCGCACAGTCCATAGAAGTAATATCACCTATAACAGCAAATATCATATGATATCGGCACAGTCCATAGAAGTAATATCACCTATAACATCAAATATCATATGATATCGGCACAGTCCATAGAAGTAATATCACCTATAAGAGCAAATATCATATGATATCGGCACAGTCCATAGAAGTAATATCACCTATAAGAGCAAATATCATATGATATCGGCACAGTCCATAGAAGTAATATCACCTATAACAGCAAATATCATATGATATCGGCACAGTCCATAGAAGTAATATCACCTATAACAGCAAATATCATATGATATCGGCACAGTCCATAGAAGTAATATCACCTATAACAGCAAATATCATATGATATCGGCACAGTCCATAGAAGTAATATCACCTATAACAGCAAATATCATATGATATCGGCACAGTCCATAGAAGTAATATCACCTATAAGAGCAAATATCATATGATATCGACACAGTCCATAGAAGTAATATCACCTATAAGAGCAAATTTCATATGAATTCTTTCGTCATATTAAATCACCAATACTCATGGCATTTGATATATATCTATACACGTTTGGACATAAGCAAAACTATGTATAAGTAAATAAGTACCAAAAAATATATATATTGGCCCAACTGCCAATTTGGTCGCCCGTTTCATGCCAATATCACAGACCGTAACACGAACATGACGTCACAAATTGTTGCCCAAATCTGACCCAATCACTAAAAGCGGTCAGCAAAATAATTGGGCTTGCTTTTCAAAGTCAGTGGAATTGCATCTAAAACCATACATCGATCACCGTTGCTAAGCTGTTGGAAATCTGATATTGGGCTGACTAAATGTGCTGCGTGCATGGGCTAGTCTCAAATTCTTCGCAGATTTTGTGAAAGTAAATAATAGTACACTCAGATTGTTTTGTATTGGTATTAATCATTGCGGTTCACAAAATGTGCCCAACGACCACCGCGCCGTACCCCACAATAACGCACACTACGTTCATTAACGACCACATCGCCGTACCCCAC
The DNA here is from genome assembly GCA_032622095.1 of Siphonodentalium dalli. Taxonomy (NCBI): domain Eukaryota; kingdom Metazoa; phylum Mollusca; class Scaphopoda; order Gadilida; family Siphonodentaliidae; genus Siphonodentalium; species Siphonodentalium dalli. The sequence goes on from CP136063.1 coordinate 286,949,717, forward strand.
AATAACGCACACTACATCCATTAACGACCACAGCGCCGTACCACACAATAACGCACACTACATTCATTAACGACCACAGAACACGACAAGTGAACACGACAAGACGGAACCCAGAAACCATGTGAATACAACTGTATTAAATATTATAAAAAATTAGAGTGCTCAAGGCAAGCCATATTGCCAGGCAAATAGTGTGTGGTGGATGGGGTAGGACTTCGGTCCTATTTGGGGGGGGCACCGGTGGCTCAGTCGGTTTGCTGCATGATGCATTTGGCCGTCATAAGCCGCCCAACAGTGGATATTTGTTATCCACGCAAAGGGAGGGTAGTCTGAATCGTGTAGCCGGGAAGTTTGTCAGTTGCTTTTCGGGGGTCGGTGGTTTCTTCGTGCAGTGGGCGATTTCCAGGCGACATTTACCACCTGTTCGGTTCTTATTCCACCCGCAAAACAGACAACGTCATATAGCATAGCTGTTGAAACAAAGATAAACTATGATAAGCTATACTTATTTAGTTGGTTTTCTGAGCCAATGGTCCCTGTTTTCCATCCCTAACTCAAATTTAGCTATATATCTCCATTTCTCCTAAAACCATTATTTCAATCTCTTCCCGTCTGATCGATACCCCTCCCTCACTTATTGGGGAAGGCATGAGTCGCCAAAGAGGAGAAGACTTCATATAAGCCCTCGGGCTTGTTGTCTGATCCTCGTTTTCATACACTAACTCTTCAATTTTGTATATATTTGTCATCTGTATATTATGTTATTTTTTGGATTTGGAAATAAAAATATGTTTACACTAAGCCATTCGTAAAATACAGACCTCCCTCTGTCGGTTCTGTAAAGGCAGGTTCCGCACTTGGTTCAGAGCATGCCTCTGCTTCCGGTTCGGCTCCATGTGTTTCCGGTGTAGTTTCTGGTGTTGTTTCCGGTGTAGTTTCCGGTGTAGTTTCCGGTGTTGTTTCATGTTCTGACTCCGGCTCGGGCCAACTTAGCGCCGGAAACGACTGACATCCAGATTTTAAATCTGTGGTTATGAAACAGAGCGCATTTACAAAACGGTAAAACATTTCAGTAAACCTAGACGCATTCAGAAGCACAGGTCAATTATTGTTCAGGTATAAATGTCACTTTTCCATGATTTTTTCGGGAAACATAAATATCGTATCAGGGTTTCACTCATATTATTATCGATCGTTAAAGGGATATGAAACACTCCGGTGGGGTGATCAAATATAAATGGAGAATAATCTTGTTCAAAGTAGTATTATACAAATAGTTTACAAATATTATATCCAAATTGACAACACACGCCGTCATTCTTATATATTAATTCAATGCAGTGATTCTCGATGGCGAAATCGTGTTCGTTAGTGTATCGCCGATAGATGCATCCCGAATCGAGTAGTAAATATTTATATTTGAGCGTAGTTCAGACGATGTTTTCTATGGAGTGGTACGGTCGATTTGCTTCAAATGTTCGGCGATGTTAGTAGAATAGTACATTACTCCAGTTGGCATATAGTGCCTTGATAGTAACTTATCAGTTTCACGCACACGAACAAGTGCATAATATGTCTGTGTAATGTCCTATTTTCAAAATTGTTCCTGGTAGGATCATTCTGATTGGGTTATTTCTGACCGGAGGGTGTTTTCTCCCGGTCCTGAGTGAAAAAGACTCATCGGAAATCGTCAAAACAAAGATGTCGTAGTCGTACTTAAGGGTTATTAACATGGCGAGAAATAGTCCGGGCATTTTTTTGTCGGGGGATATTTTTGCCTCGGGACTATATTACGAGGAAATTGTTTGCGTTTACATGCATTTTTTGAATATATTGGGCATTTTATTTAGTAGAAGGCTACATATCAGGCTTGCCATCATGGCACGTTTAAGACATTATTGCAGGGGAATGCTTTCTTACGTTCTGCATGTTAGATCAATTGGATCATTGGATAGATGACTTCCGAATATGCAATACATCATTCGAGGAACCCTGTCAAGAAGTGGGGCCATTTATGGGCTTTTCCAATATATTCGGAAGTTGAATGCTATAAAATAATTGGTTGTCACTAATTAGTCATTAAGGTTATATCTCTATAATCCTAATCGGTGTGAGTCATGAGCATGAGCAGGTGCGCTCGGACATTCAGTTCAACACGTGTTATGTACGATGCCAGCATTGCTGGTTTGAATTGACCGACCAATCAATTTTGGTTTCGCTTCACATGGATGCGTGATTGACAGATTTTTGTTCCCAAGAAATAATTATTTGTCACAAGGAATTTATAAATTTTATGGAAATATAGACGTTTGTGACCAATATTGCATGGATTTCATTTTAAGTTTATGAGTTATAACAACGTTACTATCTTCAAACTGTTCGGTTATAACTTAATAATCACACACCCTCTGCATTCACACAATTAGCTTCCGTAAGAATCAGTACAAATCGTGGTGTCCACTTAACAAAAAGCGATATGAACCACCTACGTCACTTCAAGCTGCGTGTTGTTATTGGGAGACTGTGTTGGGATTTGAACAATATAATTATGTTACTTACAATCGTTGTGGTAGTTTTTGTTTAATTACTCTGCCGGTCAATATTCAATGACTCCAATCGATCTTCAAGTCATTTCGTAGAAAACCGCAATCGAAACAAGAGTTATTTAGCAACCACTTATAATAATAATGATAATAATAATAATGATCCCCGCGAGGGCCCTAAGCGCTTCACATTATTACCCCAGCTGTTGAGTAATGCCATGTTGAGCAATCCTTAAACGCATGCTGCCATAATGGCGCTTCACAAGATTGCTCTTAGCTGACACTTACCCAACAACCAGGTCCCTATTTCTCGTCTAGATACGACGAAGCGAGCACAGTACAAGTGACCTTGCCCATATAAAAATATAGCACACACACTGCTTAATCTGGCCAAGCCACTGTTGCGGAGACGATAATCCACCGGCCGGGCGCGAACTCACGCCGGTGCAGTTACACCATTACAAGTCCCACACTCTAACCACTGGGCTACCACTTCCACATACTTGTATACAGTTACTTACTTGTAGGCTTCCATCCGAAACCGAGCCACGTGACAGTTTTGGCCCTAATGACGACGGTCATCGAAGTTGAGTCCTAGTGAGTGTAAACAGTATTTTATTAAATAAAATAAAATATCATACATGTGTACATAAATGTGACCCGCCATATCAAATCCAGTCGTAAGTCGGGATTTTTTACCCTGTGCCAATGCATTCTCTTATATATGCGAGTCGACCATAGGTCGCTTCGCATATATAAGAGAATGCATTGGCCTAACAATTTTTTATCATTTTTTTTAAATAAATGTTTCTTACAATTTTTAGGACATAAAATAAAAAACATCCATTACCCTGCAGGGAGCCCCACACATATATAGAAGCATATAGAAGAGTGTCGTCTGCTCATGTTTGTCTGCGGCTCTGTATGGGTGAAATTATAAAATTGTTAAAGAATACAAGAACAAATTATTAAAATTGTAAAAACTTGTTTGGCCAATGCATTCTCTTATATATGCGAGGCGACCTAGGATCGACTCGCATATATAAGAGAATGCATTGGCACAGGGTAAAACAAATCTCGACTTACGACTGGATTTGATATGGCGGGTCATAAATGCATGATACAGAAAAGAGTTTCACGCATGCAGGGGATTCGACTAGCATGTCATGCTTATACTAGATCGTCTCCCCTGTAATAATACACCTGTTACAAGTTTAGCATTAAAGATACATAATCCGATTCGATGATCCACGTATCATCCAGTTACAACAACTGAATTTAACAAAAAAGCCGATTTAGTTATCCAGATTAGTTTATTATCAATAAATACTCCAAAAATACCAATAACGTTATCATATTTGCTGCAAATGTCCTATAATGGGTTTTCTTGGCAGTTTGGAGGTGAGCTAGTGTGGTTTACAACTCCATATACATGTGTATGGTAATGCCTAGTTCAAATTGGAATTCTCAACACATGTTATCACAAATGTGAACTCATAGCATTTCCACGTGTAACCATCATGGTGCCATATTACAGGTATATTTGCAATAATAAAACATGATATCATATTCGTAAATAGGAATATGTATGTATCCGCACGTCAACTATCGCCCCATACCGTATTCTTGTTGATGGCTATACTTTTCATCGTCATACTTTCCGAAATTAAAATGCGATCACCACTGATGCACTGATCGTGCATGGAGCAGTGACCTCTCGTAACGGTGTCCGCGCATGTCTGCTCTATTTCTGGAAGTCAGCGGAATTTTGCCAGGCCGCCAAATATTCCAGGTGGTGAAATATAACAGATTTCAAAAATCGAAATCTGATAAAACTCTGAGCTTTGATGGGTGAGTTCCTAGACTCAATTCAAATATTTGTTAACCCCCGAAGACGAATAAATTGTAAATTTGGGGCGTTAAATCGGATTATGTATCTTTAATATAGTATTGACGGCATTATTAGAGGTTTAGGTTGAATTAAGAAGAACAAGAGTGAAGAAGTGATGCAGAGTCTTCCATCACGGATACCAGTCAGCAGTACTGGTTACCATTGGCAACCAGTTTGCTGACTTCATTATGCAGCTTAAGAGTGCTGGTTCTGAGGGTCCTACTGGAAACGTTTCATTCTTCTCATAAACTTATATGAGGTCATGAAGAGTTCGTAGTTTTCACCAATTGTTAACTCGTCGGACCCTTTAACCCGTTCTAAGCTAATCGCTCATTGACGAGTAGTTATCCCATATATAGGAAATGTTCAGATAATAAGTTCAACAAGCGACCATTTGTTGAACTTATTATCTGAACATTTCACTCCAATGAATATGAATCATTCTTCTCATGTATTATCTGTTTTTTCTTCTGTCGGGTGCTTTTATTACCAAAAACACCCCTCTAAATGAGTAATTGATCGTTCCAATGTATACTTTCATAACTGTGTGGGAGAATCCATTTAGTATTGAAAGGGTTGAGTAGTATTTCCAGTCAGGGTATGAGGTAGCGAATCGAAACATTCTCGGCTCAGCGCACTGTGTCATATATAAGGAAAATATGAGAGGAAGTGGTCAGCTGTTTCTATGTCATCGCACCGACATCGAACATTATCTTGAAGATGATGATTTTTGAATAGATCACATATAAGATTGAATAGATCACAGATAAGATTGAATAGATCACAGCTAAGATTGAATAGATCACAGATAAGATTGAATAGATCACAGATAAGATTGAATAGATCACAGATAAGATTGAATAGATCACAGATAAGATTGCTGCACACAGTTCGCAAGTGTCAAGTGTTATATTTTATCAACGGACACAAGCCCTGGTGAAAATAGTAAAATACCAATATAGACTATACCAGCAGTGAAGAGGTTCAAACGATCGATTTTGGCTAAAACCACATCAATTATCAAAACCCTAATAAATACTAGAAATCTATCATTTGAGCAGAAATTCCCTTTTATTTGACAAATAACTGGGCGAAATTGAGCGAAGCGAAGTCGAGATATCGTATCTGAAACTACTGAATTCTGCAAGAAATCGGTTCGTCATCTTCCCTGTCCGCTCAGCTGCCTTTGGTCTAGTTATAAAATCAATATTTTTGAGAATTTTGTCACGAACGTGTACTTAATAAACGCGATGACATCATATATAAATCCTCATATGTGTTCCGTCAGCATTCCGAAGCCACCCATACCTTTTTTATTTCGCCCGATGTATTTGTGCTTGATTTTTTTCAACTTTATTCATCAAACGAATTCCAAAAACAAGACGAGTCTGCGACTGTCAGTACATTTTGAGCCGCTTGCTGATTGATTGACAATAATCCAGAGTAAAGTTCACAAATGTTGGCTGAACAAATCAATATGCATAGATATCCGATAGATTATTGAAGAAACATTTGAATTATTAATTTTCTCTGCATGTATCAAGAAGTTTATATCGTTAAATAATTGGAATTTGCTTTAATACAATACTAAAATGCTGGGAATTTCACTTGACTTTGACCCATGCATTCTTGTTTTACTTTCGCTTTCAAAATTTACTGCGATTCGCAGACAGGTCTTGTGTTTGGAATTCGTTTGATTGAATAAAGTTGAAAAAATTGGACGCAAACACATCGGGTGAAATAAAGAAGTTATGGGCGGCTTCAGAATGACTTGCGGAACATATATGAGCACGTTCTAGACAAATTATTGATCGAAAATATTGATTTTATAACTGATTCAAAAACCTCTGAGTGGACAGGGAAGATGATGACCCGATTTCTTCGGTATATTTTGGTAGTTTCCGATACGATATCTTGACTTCACTTCGCTCATCTCGCCGATAATGCGTCGAATGAAAGGGAATTTGATTCCCAATAAGACACACCGGAGAATGAAAGGGAATTTGATTCCCAATAAGACACACCGGAGAATGAAAGGGAATTTGATTTCCAATAAGACACACCGGAGAATATTTTTGCTGAAATGATAGATTTCTGGAATGTATTAGGGTTTTGATAATTGGTGTGTTTTTAGCCAAAATCGTTCTTTTGAACCTTATCACTGGTATAGTATATATTAGCATTTTATTATTCTCCCCAGGGGCCTGTGGTAATGGAATGGTGGTTTTGATATATTTCGATTCAGATAAATGTTAAAGTCCTCGACTGATCGTGCCCGTATAATAACTTTCTGGTAAATCATTCCACAAAGATGTTTATCACATAATTAGCCCTTAAACCCGGCCTCATATTTTAGTAAGATACACGTGTATTATCGGCACTCACAGTAGGAGCCTAGCGCAATTATGTCGATGTCAATGCCGGAACTGTATTATTATGGTAATGAGAATATAATTATGATATACAATATGTGTTGGGTTATTTGTTGTTGTTGTGAGATAATCATGGGTGATCGGGGTTGTTGAACAGTTTGTCAACATGAACAGACACTTTTAAAATAAAACTATTGTTTTCTTCAAGGTGTCTTTACTTCCTCTTTGCTTGTGATAACAAAATAACTATTATATAACTTCAGCCGTTTCAAGATCGTTGCTCCTTGCTAAAATGTGATAAAATGGATATCAAATTCGTCGCAATTCTATACGAAATTTATTAACCTCGTCCACTAAATTCTATTCGAGTCTCGCTGAAGTTCGGTTCGAATCGAATTTAGTGCACTCGGTTAATACATTTAGTATATAATTTAGTGCACTCGGCTAATACATTTAGTATATAATTTAGTGCACTCGGTTAATACATTTAGTATATAATTTAGTGCACTCGGTTAATACATTTAGTATATAATTTAGTGCACTCGGTTAATACATTTAGTAAATAATTTAGTGCACTCGGTTAATACATTTAGTATATAATTTAATGCACTCGGTTAATACATTTAGTATATAATTTAGTGCACTCGGTTAATACATTTAGTATATAATTTTATGCACTCGGTTAATACATTTAGTATATAATTTAATGCACTCGGTTAATACATTTAGTATATAATTTAGTGCACTCGGTTAATACATTTAGTATATAATTTAGTGCACTCGGTTAATACATTTAGTATATAATTTAGTGCACTCGGTTAATACATTTAGTATATAATTTAGTGCACTCGGTTAATACATTTCGTATATAATTTAGTGCACTCGGTTAATACATTTCGTATATAATTTAGTGCACTCGGTTAATACATTTAGTATATAATTTAGTGCACTCGGTTAATACATTTAGTATATAATTTAGTGCACTCGGTTAATACATTTAGTATATAATTTAGTGCACTCGGTTAATACATTTAGTATATACGAACGAACGAACGAACGAATATTTTATTATAGTGACATGTGTGTATTGTGTGTAATTGTGACTAACTAGATATCCTCTATTCGGAGCTGGTAGAAGTACCAGAATTTGAATTGAATCTTCATTTTATGTTACAACAGGTAAGATAACTACAGCATCTCAAATTGTTTACTTGTCTCGGATAAAAGTGATATAAACTACACGCAACACTAACTCCAGAATGTGTATTAAATGCCACCGAAATGTGTGTGAAAAAAAATCTGACAAAAATAATAAAATAAACTTTTTAAGGGTATTAATGACTAAGAGGTAACCTATTATCTATTTATCTATGACCGAAAAACTTAATTAAAATTAGTGAAACATTTGTCATAACCATACAACTCCGCGCCACATTAAATATATATCTGCGAGACGTGTAAATAATTTCTGTTATTTTCCTGTGAACGATTTCTTACAGGCCCACTTAATATTCGAACCCCCAGATCACATTATATAAAATATATACCGTATTATACACCATGAACCCCCAGATCACATTATATAAAATATATACCGTATTATACACCATGAACCCCCAGATCACATTATATAAAATATATACCGTATTATACACCATGAACCCCCAGATCACATTATATAAAATATATACCGTATTATACACCATGAACCCCCAGATCACATTATATAAAATATATACCGTATTATACACCATGAACCCCCAGATCACATTATATAAAATATATACCGTTTGAAAGAGGAAGCTCCAAAAATAGTGTTATCAACTTATCCGGAGTAATGAACTGTGAGCATGTTGTATTATAAGTTGAGGTACCGACATGTTTTCTGTGCTTGAGTTTCATTTGAACTTCATTGCAAAGCCTATTATTTTCAATGGAAGGGGAATAACTCTATATCTTAGATTTAATTATGTTGCATTCTGGGAGCGAACTGGTGGAAATGTTTCCATGATTTCAGCTATTTTATATTACTCAATGGGCACCTTCTGAGACACTGATGTTCCAAATGGTGATGAATTATAGTATTTTACTCATATTTTATGTCATAGATTGTCATTAAACCGTATATCAATGCACTATACAAAAATAATCGGTGACTCGAAAGTTAAATGGGCCTTTAAAATCAAATCTTACCTTTTTGAAGAAGAGTTCATAATTAGCCCCATTCAGAAGCTCCTTCGTGTATCCACTGAAGTCGGTTATTTTCGCATTCATATCCGTCGCTATTAGAAACAAAACAAATTCACAAATTACGTTCCTATTATGGTTTTTTTTTCCACTCGGTCATTTTGTGTAATTCCCATTTTTTTCGGAATCGAATTGTTTCGCAACATTCAAAATATTGTCCGAGATTCTATACCACATTCAATTGTTTTGAAACTGAGCACATACCATGGATCAGAGGAACATGTACATATTGCGAGTGGGTCAGTCTGACTTATTTCAGTATACCTTTTGAATTAGAGATTTATTGCAACTTACATTATTTTTTCCAATGTTTTATTCATTTGTTGGTTAAAGGTACTCAATCCGATAAAACTCCTCTCAATTACTATTTCAATGGCTTCGGGGGTCAAAAATATTTGATTCGAGTCGAGGAAGCCACCCATCAAAGCTCAGATTTTTTAGATATCGATTTTAGAAATCTATTATTTTTCATTATCGGGAATACTTTCTGGCCCAGAACACAGTCACAATTGTGTTATTATTACCACTTGATTTTAGAGTTATCCATCCTTGTATGTTTGAATAGTGTTTTGGTGTACACATCTCGAGCATATTACGAAGTTGAAGGCAATTATTAGTACTCATCTCGAGAGAATAACAAATTTCAAAAATCAATATCTAATAATTCTGAGCTTTGTTTGATGGGTTCCTCGACTCGAATCAAATATTGTTTACCCTAAAAGCCAAAGAAATAGTAATATAGGATCCTCTGATCGGATTGTTGTTGTTGGAATCTGTTGAGATGGGGACCCTCTGATCGGATTGAGTACCTTTAACCCTTTCTATAGTGTATAACTCATTGACGAGTAGTTACCTTATATAGGGTGTGCTCAGATAATAAGTTCAACACACGTTGTTTGTTGAACTTAGTATCTCAACATTTCCCACCAATGAATATAAATAATTCCGCTCTTATATGCTAAATCATTTGCTTCATTGACAGATTCAGCTATATGTCGGCATTTGTTTTGGCAGCGTGAAAGGCCAGGATCTATATACTAGTGGATGGATGTTCTCGAAAATTTGAGTGAGCAAAAGCAAAAACACTATTGAAAAAATTCGCAAAAAATTATTAAAATGGTTTGATCTGGGAGAACTGACTGACAGCGGGTGGGTAAATACTCATGGTTTGATCTGGGAGAACTGACTGACAGCGGGTGGGTAAATACTCCTGCTTCGTGTGGTGATATGGGAGAACTGACTGACGGCGGGCGGGTAAATACTCCTGATTCATGTGGACGTACACATATGTTGTTCGTTTTCTGTTTTACGACGAGAAACAAACATATTCCCATATCATAATACGTGAAAATGACTTTCCATTCAATCTGGTTTGGCGATACCTTCAGGGCCCTATACTATAGAACACAATTATTGTAATCACAAGCTTCTGTGGGGCACACAAAAGGTGTCGATTACCATATACCTCCACTCTTATTCTAACAGTGTATAGGCGACTTCTTGTAATGCCGCGTTCACATGCATGGTGACCAATAAAATAATAGGTTTTCCACATGTGACTTGATTGACCAATGAAAAAAACTGATTCCTCGGAGACACTCATTGATATGTTATCGCTAGTGCAAGGGTGATCCGTGTTCAATTTGATTAGTGGTAATCGGTATCCTTTAAATAATCACCCAGTGAGTACACCGCAACCGTTCGTGCATTGTGTTATATTTCGTCAATGGTTATCGTCTGTTCCAGCAACGATGTATTTCAATTTCTTGTTGGGTTGTCATTCAGAATCGCTGGAGTATTCTATTGATAATATGTACAAGAGACGTAGCTAGAGGGTCTCAGGTGCAGGTTTAAACTCCAAGTTGTGTACCCCCAAAGGAGACCCTCTAACAACGTCCCTGCACGAATGTCATAATTGGTCAATACTCCAATGCAGACTTTGGGTTGTTTGTCACGAGACAACCGCTTGTTTGCCGCAGTGTGAATTCCATTCTAATCAAACCCAATCACCCATCGGTAATGCGCCCACGAGCACACGGGTATAATCTACACTATTACAATACAGTGGTCTATTGCACTTGACGCCTCCTGTGTACCTCCCATAACCTTGTGATTACAATTATTATGATCCATAGTATAGGGCCCTGGTTTGGCGATACCACATACATGGGGTGTTTTGGTACCAAGAACTGCTAGAATTATTATAATTTCATACAACACTCCAATAACCAAATAGCTTATTTTCTTGGCTCCATGAATCGAACTCTGCTCATATTGTTCGAAAAATCACATGTGGCAGGTTCGGTTTATTTATATAATTGATGGCGTCACATAATCATATGTATATAGCCTGAATACGCCCTGTGGTCGTTATTAGTTCTTTGACGTCGAACTTACCTTGTTTGATCCCGCGCCGGAATTCCTATTTATTTTTTTTACTAATTCTTGTCGAACCGGAAGCGGAAATTTGGAACTTTCAATCTCAAGTAGTTAGCCAGGTTCTCCCGCCCGTGCGTGTACCATGTGTTGTCATGCCATCGAAAGTCACATAACACACGTGACCGTTCCGCCTGCACGTACATGGTCATACCGTTTAGAAGTGTTCTGTCAAAGGTGTATCATTATGAAACGTGTAACAAAGTAGAATAATCCAATCTATATATGTTATGTTCTGCATATATTCGTCACTTGTATGCGAATATAAGATTTTATATAGTGAGCAGCCAACACTATATTCATCATGCATACTGAGAATATAATATGTCTGCGCGGAAAGATTATGCTTTACTTTAAGCCAATTAAGCATATTGGCGGCCACACTGCGGAGAGCTTCCTCTACCATCGGATTGTTGTTTACACGATATGCTTGAAGTTGAGCCGATATCTCAAAACCTGGTAAACGTGTAAAATCACATGACTTTCCTGCTAACTTCATATCCATAGCAATACCATAGTAAACGCCTACACGTTACAAGACAACACGTTCGTGTGGCTGAACCTGGCTATCTAATATATATTTTGGGACTTCAGTTTGTCTGTCTGTCTGTTAGCTATGACCGGGAAAACTGCCGGACGGATTTAGCCCAAACTTGCTATATATATATAAGGGTAAAATCCCAGATGTAATGTCATCGCACCGCTTCTGAGAACGTCAGAGCACTCATTCGCCAATCCCCCCGCCACCGCAATTGGTAGTTCATGGGTTAATCGCGTGATAGCTAAAGAGCGTTCGTATCCGCAGTGTCGTTGATAAAGATCGTATATGTGTCAAACCGTTACATAGGAAATATGCATGCATTTCCATTGCATAGAACTCGCTTCTACGAATCTTCCCAAGGCTGGCAAAATTGTTAATAAATGCGTTTATGTCTCTTCGATAATTGCCTAATACAATTAAAGCGTGGAGTCTGTCCATTTTCCCATGAAAAATCGAATTCTACGACCACCGGGATCGAGATATGTTAATATTTCCGACATCGTCATTTTTGTCACTCGAAATCACGCACTCGATTCAGCGTCAATTCATCCCTTGCGAGGCCTTCTAAAATGATGTCTTCACTTCCGGGAACAATACTTATTAGTTGATGCCATCGATCGTCTTATGTTTCCGTTTTCGACGCATCGCGTAAATAATGTACTTGCACTAAATCGTTCCTCTTGACTCATCGCCGAGAGGCTTTATCTGTATGACATCGGGTGAATGGGGGAGATTTTCATCGGGTCAGTTTTTCCGCCCGAGGTGACCTTCACCTTGAAACGGGTACCCACAAATGATCTAATATATATTTCGGGACTTCTGTTTGTTTGTCTGTTAGCTATGGCCGGGAAAACTGCTGGACGGATTTCGACGAAATTTGATACCTACGGGTGATTTTGTCCGGGGAGTGTTTTTGGACGGGTCAAATCGTGACTCCGACCTGACCTTGACCTTCAAAATGGTCAATTCAAGGTCAAAGCCCGGACGAAGTCGGGTCACCTGCTAGTTATATATATAATTGGCGACATCACAAAATCAGATACGCTATATATATACACACTGTTGTCGTGATTACATCGACCAAAGATACCGGAATCACACTCACCCTTTTCACATAAGCGGCCGTGCCATCCGAATGCACAGAAACATGCCTTCTGTCTGAATGTAGAAAGCAGGTTTATGTCTTCGCAGGAACCATGGTTATTGCAGTCACCCGAGCCTATGCAGTCATCTTTTAAAGCCAGAATAGACAAAAATACATAAGTGCATAAGCCTACTCCGTAAGCTAACTATAATAAAATAACATAATCTTTCTAAAAGCAAATTTGATTTTTGAGACAGTGCAAATGTTTTTTGGATTGGGTGCATGGGATTCGAACCCCGGCCCATGACGGCGTCAATACCACACGGCCACCGAAGCAACCCCAAAAAGGAAGCTCAATTGGCCGCTGTATTCTGACGTCGCATGCACTTAGGACACTATAGACACTGTCTCAAAAATCAAATTTGCTTCTAAAAATAGGCGCCTGATGTGTTGTATAGTCCCAAGCATGTTCAAAGGGCAATGCTCGGCATTTTTTGGAGGCATAAAATATAACATTGCTACTGTTCTACCGAAGCAACCTCAAAAAGGAAGCTCAATTGGCCGCTGTATTCTGACGTCGCATGCACTTAGGACACTATAGATACTGTCTCAAAAATCAAATTTGCTTCTAAAAATAGGCGCCTGGTGTGTTGTATAGTCCCAAGCATGTTCAAAGGGCAATGCTCGGCATGTTTCGGAGGCATAAAATATAACATTGCTACTGTGCTATATATCCTATATACATAATCTTACTATCAATGAGTCACAACGATCCTCTGGTCGGTTATTTAAGAAATGAACGGGGTTTCAATGGTATTTTCACACCGAGAAAACGTCAGCAAACATTTTATCGTGTTCAAAACCCGTGACCATGATGAATCCGCCGTTTATCATTGATTTATACTTAAAGGGGTACTGTACACAGAGATAGGCGATTTTTTTTATTTACTCCCATTGAAATAACTTTCAAGTAAGATTGTGTTCGTGTTATATGAGTTTCGTATAAACCTAATATAGCGAAGAAAATATTGATCTTGAAAACAAAAATATTACGATTTCAAACTACGCGCCATGGTTTGACCTTCACCGGAGAAGACGCAAGTCGCAGGAAGAACCGGAAGTTCATTGCTCACAGTTTCGATAGATGCCTTCAATCTCTTCCATCGAACAATCTCACTCCATATAAAAATACTTGACGCTTTATGACTCTTGTTTCTTTCTCCCTTTTCCGAATCGGTTATAACGGGCCTTCCTTTTGCAGGTAACATGTTTTGTTTGCAACTCAATAATGTTCGCGAACGGCCGTCGATAAAATACACGCAACAGATGCGATTTCAAGAACGGTAACTCGTAATGGCATAATTCTCCATTTTATGACTCCAGCCATAAATTGTTTTATATTAAATAATTCAATGTTACTTTTACGATAGCCTGTTAACCGGAACTTTTCAGTAGACATCGTCGACTCGAATTAGTTATTTTATAATATAATATTCATATTAGATCGCTATTGTCACCGGGAATTTATTGAAATTGGGGTACAGTACCCCTTTAAATACATTATTACATCATTCCTAATATTTATTCAATACAATCCTTGGAGTTAGTTATAGAACAATATACAAACAGGGTTCACGATTAGATAGCAATTGTTTGGTGTTGGATAATTTGGGCAAGATAACGCAGTACAACAACAAAAAACGAAAACTATTGTGGTGACCCCGATATAAAAAAAAAATAATAATTACATCTTTTATAATATTCGAATATAAATTATTCGTACAGGTACGGTTTTGTGCGACACTCGCACCATTTATGTTATATATGATTCGCTTGCTGTACTTACGTTTGTATTGACATTTGTCTCCCCAATATAAATGTGTACAGTTGCATTGTGGGGTCTGAGAGTCATATGTCCCCTTGTCAGAACACGTTTCTGTGTAGCCTGGAAGAGGAGAGTTAGAATTTAAAGAATGACCTCATCTCACTCTATGGGTATACATTATAATAGCTGAAACAGCGGAGTAGAGGTCTGCACAAAGCCTCAGTCAACTGACATTCATTATTCACCGACTCAGTTAACTGGCGTTCAGGATTACCGCCTCAGTTAACTGATATTCAGTGTCCTACGCCTCAGTTAACTGGTATTCAGGATTCACCGACTCGGTTAACTGGTATTCCTGATCCACCGACTCAGTTAATTGGTATTCAGGATTCACCGACTCAGTTAACTGGTATTCAGTATCCACCACACCATGCAGTTAACTGGTATTCAGGATTCACCGACTCAGTGAACTGGTATTCCTGATCCATCGACTCGGTTAACTGGTATTCAGGATTCACCGACTCAGTTAACTGGTATTCAGTATCCACCACCCCATGCAGTTAACTGGTATTCAGGATTCACCCCCCTCGGTTAAATGGTATTCCTGATCCACCGACTCAGTAAACTGGTATTCAGTATTCACCGACTCAGTTAACTGGTATTCAGTATCCACCACCCCATGCAGTTAACTGGTATTCGGGATTCACCCCCTCAGTTAACTGGTATTCCTGATCCACCGACTCAGTTAACTGGTATTCAGGATTCACCCCCCCCCCCTCAGTTAACTGGTATTCAGGATTCACCGACTCAGTTAACTGGTATTCAGTATCCACCACACCATGCAGTTAACTGGTATTCAGGATTCACCGACTCAGAGAACTGGTATACCTGATCCATCGACTCGGTTAACTGGTATTCAGGATTCACCGACTCAGTTAACTGGTATTCAGTATCCACCACCCCATGCAGTTAACTGGTATTCAGGATTCACCCCCCTCGGTTAATTGGTATTCCTGATCCACCGACTCAGTTAACTGGTATTCAGTATTCACCGACTCAGTTAACTGGTATTCAGTATCCACCACCCCATGCAGTTAACTGGTATTCGGGATTCACCCCCTCAGTTAACTGGTATTCCTGATCCACCGACTCAGTTAACTGGTATTCAGGATTCACCGACTCAGTTAACTGGTATTCAGGATTCACCGACTCAGTTAACTGGTATTCAGGATTCACCGACTCAGTTAACTGGTATTCCTGATCCACCGACTCAGTTAACTGGTATTCCTGATCCACCGACTCAGTTAACTGGTATTCAGGATTCACCGACTCAGTTAACTGGTATTCAGGATTCACCGACTCAGTTAACTGGTATTCAGTATCCACCGCACCATGCAGTTAACTGGTATTCAGGATTCACCCCCCTCAGTTAATTGGTATTCAGCATCATTCACCGACTCAGTTAACTGGTATTCAGTATCCACCACACCATGCAATTAACTGGTATTCATGATTACCCCCCCCCCCCCCCAGTTATAATGTATTCAGGATTCACGACTCAGTTAACATGTATTCAGGATTCTCCGCCTCAGTTAACTGATATTCAGGATTCACCGCCTCAGCTAACCGGTGTTCAGGATTCACCGCCCCAGTTAACCGGTGTTCAGGATTCACCGCCCCAGTTAACCGGTGTTCAGGATTCAGTGGCATGGAACGACACCCCCCCCCGAACACCCCCCCCCCCGAACATTGATTACAAGTGCAAATATAGCTTACAGCCAACTGGTGTTACATCTTGTACTTACATTCAACACATCGATAATCTACTTTTCTAGTTACCGTCTGGTGAACTCGTCCGTATAAGGCCCCAACAATGTAACTCGACCTGTATTCAGAGCTCAGCAACCCAAACGGTGGTAATAATCTATACATAGCTTATAATAATAACCTATACATACCTTATAATAACCTATACATACCTTATAATAACCTATACATACCTTATAATAATAATATATACATACCTTATAATAATAACCTATACATACCTTATAATAACCTATACATACCTTATAATAACCTATACATACCTTATAATAATAACCTATACATACCTTATAATAACCTATACATACCTTATAATAATAACCTATACATACCTTATAATAACCTATACATACCTTATAATAATAACCTATACATACCTTATAATAATAAACTATACATACCTTATAATAATCTATACATACCTTATAATAACCTATACATACCTTATAATAATCTATACATACCTTATAATAATAATCTATACATACCTTATAATAATAACCTATACATACCTTATAATAATAATCTATACATACCTTTGGTAATATTGATATTGGCACATGACCAAAAAATGTATTCATCTGCATTGCAAGCCGTCCATTCTTCTGCCTGCCTTAAGATTCTTAACGTACAGTCGTCGCACGTGAGATCCTGATCAAGTGTAACTTGGCGATTGAGTGTCCTGAAAATAGAGGTTGCGGTCGACAAGATGAGGTCGCACAGGAATGGTTCATTTCAGCACTGATAGTCACGCAACGTTTTCAAAAACTAAATCTTCCGTAAACAAACTTTTCTTCAAAATATTTCACCTCACGCAGAAATGGAGTCATTTGTGATTGGCCTAGAACTGTGTCTTATATCGTACAAGAAAGCAATAGTCAGAAATGGTAACACCACCAAGATCATACCATTAGCCACAAATATAAATCTCATATATATTTTGAAGACCTCTGTCTGTTTGTCTGTATGTTTGTCTGTATGTTTGTCATTTATACAAATCTACGATTCTCCACCGATCGGGACCAAACTTGTTACGTGAGTGTAGTTTGACCAGGCGGTGGACGTTGTCGTATTGGCGAGCCCGTGCGGCGCCCGCTTCGCGCATGCGCAGACGAGATCGCGGAAACGGGTGGAGCTATCGACATGAAATTTGGTATGTGAATGTATCTTGCCCCGGATACGAATTTTATCTGGTCGCCGAGCCCGTGCGACGCCAGCTTCGCACATGCGCAGACGAGATCTCGGAAACGGGTGGAGCTATCGACTTGAAATTTGGTATGTGAATGTATCTTGCCCCGGATACGAATTTTATCGGGTCGCCGAGCCCGTGCGACGCCAGCCTCGCGCATGCGCAGACGAGATCTCGGAAACGGGTAGAGCTATCGACTTGAAATTTGGTTTTTTTAATAGCCCGGACAACGTCGGGCTCATCGGCTAGTCTCATATATATTTTGAAGACCTCTGTCTGTTTGTCTGTCTGTCTGTCTGTCTGTCCTTAATACAAATCTACGATTCTCGGCCGATCGGGACGAAACTTGGTACGTGTCTGTAGTTTGACCAGGCGGTGGTCGTTGTCGTATTGGCGAGCCCGTGCGACGCCCGCGCAGCGCATGCGCATACGAGATCTCGGAAACGGGTGGAGCTATCGACTTGAAATTTGGTATGTGAATGTATCTTGCCCCGGATACGAATTTTATCTGGTCGCCGAGCCCGTGCGACGCCAGCTTCGCGCATGCGCAGACCAGATATCGGAAACGGGTGGAGCTATCGACTTGGAAATTTGGTTTTTGAATAGCCCGGACAACGTCGGGCTCATCGGCTAGCGCATGCGCAGACGAGATCTCAGAAACGGGTGGAGCTATCGACTTGAAATTTGGTATGTGAATGTATCTTACCCCGAATACGAATTTTATCGGGTCGCCGAGCCCGTGCGACGCCAGCTTCGCGCATGCGCAGACGAGATCTCGGAAACGGGTGGAGCTATCGACTTGAAATTTGCTATGTGAATGTATCTTGCCCCGGATACGAATTTTATCGGGTCGCCGAGCCCGTGCGACGCCAGCTTCGCGCATGCGCAGACCAGATCTCGGAAACGGGTGGAGCTATCGACTTGAAATTTGGTTTTTGAATAGCCCGGACAACGTCGGGCTCATCGGCTATCTCCTATATATTTTGAAGACCTCTGTTTGTCTGTCTGTATGTCTTTTATAGAATCGAAAACGGGTTGACCGATCGAGACCAAACTTCCTATCCAAAGGTAAAATCCCACGGGAATCGTCGACGTCGCATTTTGGAGAAGCCCAGAGCACCCATTCTCCACTCTCAGTCACAAAAAAACCGCACTGCGGTGGTTAATCAAGTGATAATTTAATGAGCGTTTGTTTTTGACGCATCGCTATAAAGCGCGTTTGTTTACCATTCAACGTTATTAGCATTACATCTGCAGAGAGATATACGGGAACAATACTTTTGAGTGGTTTCCTATGCGGGGAGATTTATTGGCTATACTATGCGGGGAGATTTATTGGATGTACACGAGTATTTGAATGATCTCGGAAACGGGTGGAGCTATCGACTTGAAATTTGGTATATGAATGTATCTTGCCCCGGATACGATAGTATTTGAATGATCTCGGAAACGGGTGGAGCTATCGACTTGAAATTTGCTATGTGAATGTATCTTGCCCCGGATACGATTTTTATCGGGTCGCCGAGCCCGTGCGACGCAAGCTTCGCGCATGCGCAGACCAGATCTCGGAAACGGGTGGAGCTATCGACTTGAAATTTGGTTTTTGAATAGCCCGGACAACGTCGGGCTCATCGGCTATTATAATATAAAATATATTGGTTACATGAATTCACCGCCTCAGAATTCCGTTAAAACAACTAATCCTTCAAATTATTAAAAAAAACTACGGCTTATTACTGCAGGTGTCTCATTCACCACACCAGAAAGCTTCTAAATGCGGATAAAAAATCGGAGGTATTGTGTTCCCGCCAAGAGTGCATGGCCCAGCCATTGTTCATACCTAAACGTCGAAAGCAATTAACGCGGTCATAATGGTTACATACTGCAAATATAAGACATCCAGCGAATACACACCCCACGAAAACTCGAAATGTGTTGTCCTGCGAGATATCCCATCGCTATAGCTCAATTTGACACGGCCAGATTACCTTTTCTACAATATCCTAAAATAATAAAGCTTCTCAAATCATCGGCATAGTCAATAGAACTTTCGCGAACTTGGACATTCCAACTACAGTTTTTACCGGGCTCGCGGTCGCAGTACAACTTTAACGCATCCCAAAATAACCGCATTCGGGTTAGCACTATAGTACAGCTTTTAAAGCGACCCAATCTATTTACAAGAAAACCATAATCAGAAACGGTAACACCCTCAAGATCATATTATTAGCCATAAATATAAATTATAATATAAAATATATTGGTTACATGAATTCACCCCATCAGAATTCCGTTAAAACAACTAATCCTTAGAATTATTACAAACAACTACGGCTTATTACTGCAGGTTTCTCATTCACCACACCATAAAGCTTCTAAATGCGGATAAAAATCGGAGGTATTGTGTTCCCGCCAAGAGTGCATGGTCCAGCCATTGTTCATACCTAAAGATCGAAAGCAATTAATGCGGTCACAATTATTACATACTGCAACTATACTACCATCACAACACAACCATCAGTGGGCTGCAGAACGAAAAATATATATAAAAGTTGAAATATAAGACTTACAAGTTATCTTTTAATTTTCTTTTATTGGTAATTGACATCGCTTGTCACAAACCAAAAATCAACATTATTGACATAATAATGTAAAGGACAATAAACGAAATTGAAATTCCCAACTACACCGTTTACCGGTGACCGGCCTCCTGATCGTGCAGTTCGACTTTTAAACTAATAAACTGGAAAAACCATAAAACCAACATGCGACCAGGGAATTTTATAATTTGGCCCACAGTATACACCTGGTGGTGTTAATAATGTTGTTCTAATTTTACCACACTTCTATACGTGTGTAATATTATCATCTTCAATTTAGCACAATACATATAACACTCACATGCAAACGGCAATGAACAGAGACCAAAATCTCGAGAACATATATACGGAAATGTATCTACCAATTTACTGAAGCGTGTCAAATTGAAAATATAACGTTACTTTGAACACTTTTGTTCACAAGAAGGACGTCAGCTTGCGCAGTGGTAAATATTCGGTTAAATTCACATTGCGGTACAATTTCGGGTTTTCGAGTTTACATGTTTTGTATTGTTTGTTCCGTCATGCAAAATATGGCGGTTGTTTGTTCGTGGGCATTAACCATTTCTACACACAATGGATTATCCCAATCAGTTATAAAAGTATTCATGGGAATGGTTTATTATTCATTTGAAAGGGTGCTCGGGTGATATAGCAGACGACAGATAATACAAGTGCAGATTGAGTCATATTTATTGACAGATAATAAGTTGAGTTTATTATCTTAATAATTTACTGAATTCGATATCTGAAACCTTTGTATATAATTTCACTCGATAAGGTAAAATGACGACACACATTCTCAGTTTCCAATAATCAACTTTGATGTCCAGTAAATATTTCATTTGGAAGTTTTATTTCGCTCGTGCACACGCATGTGATATTGCTATTCGGGTTTTAAAAAGTACAACTGGTATTCATACACTTCTATGTATGCATCCCCATTTTTAAATGGTATATTACATTATCTCCGACCTCACTAAAACTTGAAGCTTAAAATTGTATATTTATATAACATGTATATACTTGTTATTTGTATATATGCTCTCCTAAATTGAGGAGGTTAACAATAAACTTGTTAGTATAGATAGGGTTAAATTTCAGTTAACTTAAAATTTAATCGAATATCACTCATACACAAGCAAACACCTCGGGCTAAGTGATCCTGTTAAGTTGCTATGGTGCTGGTGGGTCCGGAAAAAGTATTGTAATGCTGCTGTGGCAAAATAATAATATTGGAGATTGTCAATATTAGTGTGTGTATAAAACATTCACGAACATAAAAATCTTTAAATATTGATTGTCTGCTCTGGTGTTTATAAAACGACACAAATAGCTACCTTGGTTGTGGTTAGTTTGGAACGACAAGCACATATTTTACAATATATCTTTTTCTATGTGTTATGCTCATTCAGGGATGTGGCTAGAGGGGGGGGTGTGGGGTGTCTCACCCCCCCCCCAACTTTGGTCAAAATTTTCAACAGTTGGAGATTTCATACCTGCCAAAGCATTAGTTGGAATGGTCATCAGTTGGAAATTTTCCAACCTTAGGGGGGTGACAGGTTGGAAATTCCAACACTTGGAAAGCTTGTGTCCTGGTCCTCCCCCGTGGCTAGTCAAAACTGCTAGGATTTTGCGATTTTCTTGTTCAGATTTCAAAATTTTTGAACACCGGGCCGAACCATGGTCGGCCCGGTGTGTCACTGACTCACTGTCCCTCCCCCGTGACCAATACAAAACTGCTAATTAGTTTAACAAAACAATAGTTTAGTACATTCGGTCAAACTTGTGGACTGAAATGGTCATCAGTTGGAGAATTTTCCAACCTAAGAGGGAGTATGAGGTTTGAAATTTCCAACACATGGGGAACTTTCAGTTGAGGCCAGTCTAGATGCTAGGATTTGAGATTTTCTTGTATAGTTTTCCAAATTTTCTCACACCGGGCTGAACAAATATGGACGGACACAATGTCCTGGTCTCTTACCCGTAGCCGTGTGCATTTGTCTGGAGTAGGCTACTAGATGTTAGGATTTATGCAATTGAATTTTCTTATACCGGGCATATAGAACAACATAGTTTATGAATATATAGGATATTAGGCCTGAGGACTGATGTGGAAGGGGGTGCAAATGGAATTATGCTAAACTTGTGTTTGGTGTCTAATTCTGATTCAAGGGGGGTGCAATTGGAATTTCCCAAGGTGGACACCCCCCCCCCCCAACGGAGACCATCTAGCCACATCCCTGTGCTCATTGTGCCCATTATGCCCACAAGGGGCTGCCCTCAATTCGTTCAGATCAGGCAAAGGCCGCATAGTTGACAACTTTGAAAAAAATGACGGTACATTTCCTTAACAACATTGTTTTTGCCCCACCAGCAACTCTATAATCAAGTGGCTTGGGTTGAACAAAAAGTTGATAAATAAAAGTTTTTGGGCCATTTTATACTATATAGTTGACAGTGGTTAGCATTATTTTTGGGCAATTTATCGATTCTGATAACTGAAGCGGCATCTAAAAAAAATTTGTTGTTGTTGTTATTGTTGTTGTTGTTGTTGTTATTGTTGGAATCTGATGATATGAGGACCATCGAATCGGACTGAGTACCTTTAATTGTCAATCAAGGCGCCCTCTATGGAAAAAGTTATTTTGACCTCAATTGTAATTTCCTTTAATTAATTTGTAAACTTCATAAATTTCTCCAATTTAAATCTGTTGATCTGATACGCCAGAAAAGGACTCCAAAATTGGTCTAATCATGCTAACCATTACAAACATATACTCACGTTGTATCGGATTGCCCAATATACCCCTGACTGGGCGTCAGCGTCGAAATGACGTCATCTGTCGAATTCAGAATCTCTATCCTATATCCACCCTGTAATAAAAAGTAACCGCAGTGTTATGCACTCTAAACGAGAAATGTAGTCCGAGACGAGGCGGGGCGACGGGGGGGGGGGGGCGTTGAGGTGTATCTCACCCCCCCCCCCAAACGTTGGTAAAAATTTCCAACAGTGGGAAATGTCATGACAGACTACATTAATTGGACATTTTACATCACAGTCATATAGGTATATGTAGATGTAGATGTAGATGTTTTATTCACACAATAATTAGTTTACAACAAATCAACAATAATATATCAAAAATCAAGTGTAATTATTGTGTGGGAGTGGCATAACCAGGATTGGCTGTCTTCCTGTCACCCCCTTTGTCAATATAATAACTAATGCATCAATAGCATAATCTCAAGTTGATGTGCTAATAAGAAAATACTGTAATTTATAATATCAAAATATTGTATTAAGTACATTGTACCGTATAGTTATGGCTATGTAGGCGTGTGCACGGCAATTTAAAGAACACTTTATAATAGTAAGTTGGACCCATTGAAATTGTATTTGATGTTTGTTTTGCAACCAGTAATTAGTGGGCATAAATGTTTATAGACCAACAGTAGCATTTTTTTCTACCTTAGCTAAAACTTTTGGTCTGAAATGGCCATCAGTTGAAAAATTGTCCAACCTTGTTCAGACTTGAAATTTCCCATTGCGTCGCGAGGTAGCAATTAGAAGTTCAAATCCAAGGAGAATCAAATGGACTTTCTCAACCTGGGAGTTTGGTCTGGTTCAAGGGAGGGGGTGCAGTGGTAAATGTCAAGGTGGACACCCCCCCCCCCCCCAACAGACCCTCTAGCCACGTCGCTGATATTCAATTTCCATTTTATCGATTGATTACAATTTAACCCCTTATTCACTAAATGACTTCCATCGCCCGTTATCAAAGCATAAACTGGAATATTCTATTACTCACACGGAGGGATGTATATGGGGAGCCGTTTGGTCCAAAAATGCACCGAACATTCACTATATAGAGGATTTCCAACGAGTTATGTTGGGATATATGATTTTATTACACGAGTTTGATAAATTTGAATCAAATTTATCAAACGAGTTTCATCAAATCTTATATCCCAACACAACGAGTTGAAGATATTTTATATCACATGGAAACAACTAGAGCTTTATGCCTTTTTAACAAAACAAAATCCTTAACCCTTTACCCAACAAACCGGCCAAAACCGGCCAAATAAAGCTTTAACAGCCTAAAATATATTCGGTCTGTCTCAATAGAACCATACAAATATGGATATCATTGGAACCGGCTCCTTGACCACATTGTGATAGTTACAGTTATGCCCTGTGCCAATGCATTCTCTTATATATGCGAGTCGACCATAGGTCGCCTCGCATATATAAGAGAATGCATTGGCCTAAATTTTTTCTTACATTCTTGAACAATTTTATAATTTTTAAGGTGTTAAACCAATGCATTCTCTTATATATGCGAGGCGACCTATGGTCGACTCGCATATATAAGAGAATGCATTGGCACAGGGCCGTTCTGTTGGGTAAAGGGTTAAAAGAAGCTGAAAAATTCATGCAAAATGCATACATTTACGCCGTTAGCTGAGACGCTTCACAGCCGTATACGACAGTATTGCACGCTCTGGCTGGCGGCGACAAATATATAGTCCACCATTATGCTTCTCTGCTTTTGTGTCTATTTTCGTTGTTGCAACGGCATTGGATAATAATTTAGCTTTAATGAACAAAGCAATCATTTTTACAATGTCTTTTGTTGGTATCATGCACAACTTTTCGAAATAGTATTAATCCGCGCGGTAATTTTGTTGGCGCGATGCCAAGTATTCCGGGGAGCACGCGCTTATTCATCACCAGTGAGATATAAGGAAATATGTAATGGCTTTTTTAATGATATAATAGTTCATAAATATAGGTATATTCCATGGTAATAGCAATCTTTTCTAAATCAATATATTATTTCCCAACCAACGGTGTTCATTTCCAAACCAATAGTCGTTCTTATATTCAATATACGACAATTTCATTCTAATATATATCGTTTTCTAATCAATGTTGATCGACGCACAATTAATGTTTTATTTCAATTCAGTAATATTCATTGTGCGCTCGTCCGTTGAACATATTTTATTGTGACCCATTGTATATATATATACGGACGGCTGGTTTTCATACATTGTGATTTCAAAAGTGAATGTAGTGTTGGTGCACAGGAGGTCAGGACACAAACTAAAGAACCTATCAGTGGTTATGTTGTAGATATGGATATGTGTATGGATATGGAGAATCGATATGGTCTCGCCATATCAAATCCAGTCGGGATTTTTTTTACCCTGTGCCAATGCATTCTCTTATATATGCGAGTCGACCATATGTCGCCTCGCATATATAAGAGAATGCATTGGCCTAACAATTTTTTATCATTTTTTTTAAATAAATGTTTCTGACAATGTTTAGGACATAAAATAAAAAAACATCCATTGCCCTGCAGGGAGCCCCACACATATATAGAAGCATATAGAAGAGTGTCGTCTGCTCATGTTTGGCTGTGGCTCTGTATGGGTGAAATTATAAAATTGTTAAAGAATACAAGAAACAATTATTAAAATTGTAAAAAAAATGTTAGGCCAATGCATTCTCTTATATATGCGAGGCGACCTATGGTCGACTCGCATATATAAGAGAATGCATTGGCACAGGGTAAACAAAATGCCGACTTACGACTGGATTTGATATAGATATGGTCTCGCGACATATTATTTACAAGGTTTACGTGAACCGGCATGATGTTGAAATGAATGATGTGTTTTGTATATAAAGGGGCACGACCATAAATCCAGCCATTTATGGGAACATCTCCTTTTATACTCAACATAATCTATGCAACAAATGAATGAATTTGAGCCACGGATGAGTGCACAACACGCGCATGCGCTCTATGAACGATGCAAACAAGATGATAATTATAATGAATTTGAGCCATGGATGAGTGCACAACACGCTCATGCGCTCTATGAACGATGCAAACAAGATGATAATTATAATGAATTTGAGCCATGGATGAGTGCACAACACGCTCATGCGCTCTATGAACGATGCAAACAAGATGATAATTATAATGAAACTGAATATATGACTCCAGTCATAAATTCATTTTAAATTATAATTACCATGTAGTTTGTATGGTTCATAGAGCACATGAGTGTATTTTGCACTATTCCATGGCTCAAATTATTTCATCTGTTGAGTATAAACGGAGATAGTGCCATAAATGGCCGGATTTAGGGTACAGTCCCCCTCTAAATTTGGTGCTGATGAACTATTGAGTCATTTGGGGAATTGTAATTATTTTTACCTCACAACAACCGAAATCCAAGCTGCATAAGAGATGTACCTCTTGCTTTTAAGTTGAACGGTGTTTGTTAAAATTGTCCGGACACATTGTTTTTTTTGTTTTTTTTTTTAAATAATTTTTATTTCCAAAATATAATACATATAATCTCACAACATCAAAAATGTAAATCATTTTATAATAGGTCACATTATTAATCAAAATTAGATATGATTCGATTAATATATTTCGGTTTTTCAGATGAGAGAGGGGAGTGACAGATGAGTCGGAGAAAGCACGAGAAAGAGAGAGATAGATTTAGAGGAGAGGGATTATAGAAAGAGAAGAGAGAGAGAGTGTGTTGGTGGCGTAGAGACTGGTGTACAATTTTATTTATACATTTAGGGCGCGTACACATGAAGCTGCAAGAAAATATCTGCAAGAAAATATCAGGTACAATTGTACTCTGATATTTTCTTGCTGCAAAGATTACGCCCGTGAGAAAGCGGCGGGTTAGTTGATGTTGATTGAGCTCAATGTGACTAGTGTTCGTCGTGTTTGTTGAAGTGAATTACTGCGGACAAACAACCTATAGTCCATATCGAATATTCATAGAGTTATAAAGTGTTATGGAAAATTTTAAATGCCACCTATTTTAACGAGAAGTGAACGCGCCCTCCTCGTTGGAGTAGGGATGTGTGTTCAGGGACGCGGTGAGCTCTGATGTATGTCCTCATTACTTGATATTCCAACCAGTGTAACTAGTTGCACATCTTCCTACTTTTGGTCAAAATTTTGGTTTGGTTCATCTATGCATCCCCTCTATGCATACAGTCCAAATTAAAGTAAAACAACTAAATCAAGGCATGTGAGGTACCAAATTATAAAGCATCCCCATACATGCAGAGGGTTTCCGTTCGGGGTGTCCACCTTGGGAAATTCTAACTGCACCCCCCCCCCCCCTTGAATCAGAATCAGACCAAACACAAGTTTTCCAATTCCATTTGTCCCCCCCCTTGCACCTCAGTGCTCTTAGGCCTAATATTAGACCATGGTTCGGCCCGGTGTGCGAAAATTTTGTAATCTGAACAAGAAAATCGCAAAATCCTCCCATCTAGACTAGCCTCAATCATTCCTAGAGTTGGAAATTTCAAACCTGAAACCCCACTTAGTTTGGAAAATTTACATCTGATGACAATTCCAATGACAATGTTGACCAAATGTATGACAATATTGTTTTCTTAAATTTATCTAGCAGTTTTTTACCTTTGACTGGCCACGGGGGAGGGACCAGGACACAAGCTTTCAAAGTGTTGGAAATTTCCAAACTGTCACCCCCCCCCCCCCCCCTGAGGTTGGAAAGTTTCCAACTGATGACCATTTCAGACCAAAATGTTTATCAAAAATAGGAAAATATGCAAATATTGGTCCAAAAACAATTAATTCCCCCAAGAATTTTTTTGAAAATCAAACTACAAAAACATTTTCAACCTATTGTTGGTGTGAACTTTCCAACTAATGTTTTGGCAGGTATGAAATGTCCAACTGTTAAAAATATTGACCAAAGTTGGGGGGGTGAGACACACCCAAGCCCCCTCCCTGTCGCCACGTCTCTGTACACACGTATATACAATGTACATGTATATATAATATATCAGCGGTTCTGACAACCAATATAAAATGGAAATACGTAGTATGTTGAAACAGACGACACTGTTGATGGATCATTTCACCCAACCCTTTGGGTGTTTATTTCACAGCAGTTTCTGGGATAACCTGTGTGTCGGCTCATAACATGCGTGCCAATTGAGGAGAACACGCGAAGGATTTGTGTAAATGTTAGCCCAAACGACATTTCGAAGTAACGACTGCTTTGTTGTTTATTTCGAGGAATAATACCGCATCATATGAATGCAGCCCAAATATATTGACAGGTGTCAATGGTCTAACTCGAAACTGAGCAATAAAAAACTAATATAATAAATACCGAGAATATTTAATTTAACGCCAATGGGTCGTTTATGTGCGTTTAAGAGTGTATTTATGCTTAAAGCAAAGTGAAATAACGATCTTAAAATGAATTGGCCGGTATATTTTATTAGTTATCAGGGTTACCAGGGTCGTAGTTGCATAAATTACAATATATTTTTATGCTAAGATAATTGCGTGGTAATTTGTTTGTTTATAATTGATCGGTATTCAGGTACGTTAACCCAACTCCCATATATGGACATTCCAAATATGGAAAGTGACTAGGGGAACACTCCGACGTTCGTACTCATAATCACCAATTTTTGTACCTAGCTTGCCTGTCCTAAGTTTCACGGAAAAATTGCTAAATTTATTCTATTTGTCGTTATATATATATTTACCACCACGTTTATTATTCCATTCATAAAAATAAAATGAAACAAGCTGAAGATGATATGTTTAAAATTTATTAAGCATGAAACTGACGATAAGTGACAAGTTGTTATCAGAGTACGTTATACTTGAGATAGTTACGTTACGCACACGGTCCCCTATCGTATTGCGATAATCGAGATGTCAACTTTTCCGCTTTTATAATTCTCACTAAGTTTACCGTGTTTATATCCGTTTTATCCTATTTGTTGTTGTGTATTGCATTACTTTGATCAAGTCTGCGCTGGTGTTATTCTCACAAAAGGTAATGCGTGTTTACATTTCACAATTCTACTGCATAACGCGTCACCGCTCAGTGCACTGGTTCAGTCTACGAGTGCGGCAGAAAAAATTTCACATGTCCGAGCGCCATTAATTCCTTAAATACGACACTATTTAATCGAATGAGGTCAAATATTCGCATATAACTTGACTCATATGTTATTCTGCACAATTCTGGCCAGTGCCGACTTTCATTTCGCATTACTTTCGTTTTTATCGAAATATAACCGTTTTCTATGGAGATGTAAATTTGTTCAACATAAAACAAAATCATAGTTTTGCCAATTTCAAGCTAGTTTAATACTTTATAGTGCATAATCTGGCTCATCGAGTGATGGTAGACGTTCCTTCAGTGTACACAACAAATATTTGATCCCAACGAAGCAGGCTAAAATCCTGAAATTTGTCAATTGACTTTGAGTGTGAAGAAAATATTCATTTAAACTTCCAAAATTGGTTGAAATATGCTCAACAACATTCAGTTGAATGGTGACATTATTTATAGTCACCGACTAACTTCCACGGTGAATAAAATTTGTTTTTATTGATGACAATTATGTCGCGAGTCATAAAAATGTTAATTTTCGGAAGAAAAAAAATTCATTGTTTCGCCAATTTCAAGCCAAATGTCAGGGCATTACATATAATGATTAAGATTGCTAAAGAACTGGAATAATGAAATGGGAAACTTTTACTGACATCTGGTAAGGATTGAGGAGCAGTTGCTAGAGGCCCCAACCCCACCCCCATGGAATACGGAATACCACTTAACACAGAAGTTGGAATACGGAATACCATATGGAATACATAAAATTATATGAAAACTTCCTTTTTTGGAAGGTCGACGTACGAATACCGGTATTTTTGGAATACCGAATACCTCCCTAACTGAGGGGCCGAAATACGGCGTACCTCATAACAGGGCATGGAATACGGCATACGAAAAAGGGGGTGGGGGCCTCATGCTATGGAGCCTCCCAATATATTGTCTGCTCCACATCTCAATAGAATTCAACAACATTCAGTTGAATGGTGACATTATTTATAGTCACCGACTAACTTCCACGATGAATCAAATTTGTTTTTATTGGTGACAATTTATGTCGCGAGTGATAAAAATGTAAATTTTCTGAAGAAAAAAATTAATTGGTTTGCGAATTTCAAGCTAGTTTATAGCGAACATGGGAACCAAGGTTCACTTTATGCCATTTAGGCACACTTCAGAGTGAAATCTGGGCTTATATTTCGGCGAGAATCCAAATCTAGATTCTCGCAAATTACCCTGGATTCTCATGAAAAAGTATATATGGATTCTCGCAAAATCAGATGAAATATATGCCCTAGTGGAAATATAGCAAATCGTTTAATGTTTTAGAATTTTTGTTTTCGGAGATTTATATATATGTTTAAAGACATATTATGGACTTTTTCGGGAGCGATAAATTGATAAGTTAGTGCTCAGGCACTTTTCCAACGTGGGGAATGTTATCATTCTACTAACATCACTGAAAATTTCCAAAAAGATCTACCACACCACTCCATATAGAACTACTCCAAATTGTAAATATTTACATCTCGATTCGTGGGCGCAACTATCGGCTGTAATTAAACAAAAATCATTTTGACACCGAGAGTCATTGCATTTAACTAATATATAAGAATGACGTTGTGTAACATCCAATTGGATTAATATTCGTAACAAATAACTACTTTGAGAAAGATTATTCTTAATTTCTATTTATTTGATCACTCTGCCCGGTGTCTCCCGGAGTGTTTCACATCACTTTAATCAAGGAAGACTGTTAAGAAAAACTGCATTTCAAGACCACCAAACAACTTTCCTTTTTAGGGCCACCAGATCTTCCAAATATGTACTTCTTCCATTTTGCTATCAAAGACCGAAAAATGTCTTTAAACTAGAGATCCAAATACCCCCTAAGGGCCCCTCTATCTTGATATATTAAAGACCGAAAAATGTCGTTAAACTATAAAGACCGAAAAATGTCGTTAAACTAGAGATCCAAATAACCCCTATATCTTGAGATATTATAAAGACCGAAAATGTCATTAAACTATTAATTGTTGTTGCTGTTGTTTATTAGGGTTTATCGTCATTCTAGTCGCTAGGCCACACACGACGTTGTCAATTTTACGGGTGGAGGAAAGACCACGCAGAGGCTCAATTTCACTGGGAAGTTGTTCCACTGCATGTAGAAACCACCGACCCCCGGAAATCAATTGACAAACTTGCCCAGATACACGATTCCGGTCACCCTCCCTATGGTGGGGTTCGAACCAGCTTCATCAGCGCTGGACGGCCTGGGACGAAGTAATACACCTGGCACTCTACCGACTGGACCACCGGGGGCCCCTATTAAACTGTTAAAGACCGAAAATGTCGTTAAATTGCAAAGACCGAAAAATGTCGTTAAACTAGAGATCCAAACATCCCCACCCATATTTTTAGCTCAACTTTACTTTGTAAAGTTTGAGCTATTGCCATGGCTTTGTCGTCCGTGTGTATGTGTGTACGTAAGGCGTCAACAATGCAGGCTACAGGTCGTACCTTTGGTCGGATCATTATGAAATTTGTCATAGCTGTTGACATCAACATTTAGACCAGATTATTAATTTTGGGATCATTCGGAAAAAAAACATGGCCGCCAGTGGCCATCTTGGATTTCAAAATTCAATCCATTAGCACGGGCTACAGGTCGTACTGTTTGTCTGATAATCATGAAATTTGTCAAGAATGTTAATAATGACATGTGGATGGGAACGAGTCATTTTGGGGTCATTTCGGTCAAAAAACATGGCCGCAGCAGCTATTTTGGATTTTACTCTTTGTATGACTAAATCTTTAGCACAGGCTACAGGTCTTACCTTTAGTCTGATCATCGTAAAATTTTTCATGGCTGTTAAAATTGGAATGTAGATGGGAACGAGTCATTTTGGGGTCATTCGGACAAAAAATATGGCCGCCAGTGGCCATCTTGGATTTCAAAATGTAATCCATTAACACGGGCCACAGGTCGTACTGTTTGTCTGATCATCATGAAATTTGTCATGGATGATAATATTGACATGTAGATGGGAATGAGTAATTTTGGGGTTATTCGGCCAAAAAAACATGGCCGCCAGCAGCCATCTTAGATTTTACTCTTTGTATGACTAAATTCTTTAGCACGGGCTGCCGGTCGTACCTTCAGCCTGATCATAGTAAAATTTGTCATGGATATTAACAATGACATGTAGATGGGAACGAGTAATTTTGGGGTCATTCGACCCAAAAACATGGCCGCCAGCAGCCATCTTGGATTTTACTCTTTGTATGACTAAATTCTTTAGCACGGGCTACAGGTCGTACTTTCAGTCTGATCATCATAAAATTTGTCAGGAATGTTAATAATGACATGTAGATGGGAACGGGTCATTTTGGGGTCATTCGGTCAATAAACATTGCCGCCAGCAGCCATCTTGGATTTTACTCTTTGTATGACTAAATCCTTTAGCACAGGCTACAGGTCGTACATTTAGTCTGATCATCATAAAATTTGTCATGGCTGTTGAAATTGGAATGTAGATGGGAACGAGTCATTTTGGGGTCATTCAGACAAAAAACATGGCCACCAGTGGCCATCTTGGATATCAAAATTTAATCCATTAGCACGGTCCACAGGTCGTACTGTTCGTCTGATCATCATGAAATTTGTCATGGATGATAATATTGACATGTAGATGGGAACGAGTAATTTTGAGGTTATTCGGCCAAAAACATGGCCGCCAGCAGCCACCTTAGATTTTACTCTTTGTATGACTAAATTCTTTAGCATAGGCTACAGGTCGTACTTTCAGTCTGATCATCATAAAATGTGTCAAGAATGTTAATAATGACATGTAGATGGGAACGAGTCATTTTGGGATCATTTGACCCAAAAACATGGCCGCCAGCAGCCATCTTGGATTTTACTCTTTGTATGACTAAATTCTTTAGCACGGGCTACAGGTCGTACTTTCAGTCTGGTCATCATGAAATTTGTCAAGAATGTTAATAATGACATGTAGATGGGAAACGAGTCATTTTGGGGTCATTCGGCCAAATAACATGGCCGCCAGCAGCCATCGTGGATTTTACTCTTTGTATGACTAAATCATTCAGCGCGGGCTACAGGTCGTACCTTTAGTCTGATCATCATGAATGTTTCATGGCTGTTGAAATTGGAATGTAGATGAGAATGAGACATTTTGGGGACATTCCGACAAAAAAACATGGCTGCCAGCGACCATATTGGATTTCCAAATTCAATTCTAAATCTTTCCATTCATTGCTCATCACACAAATTTAACTTCTTCTCAAAGTTGAGCTACAGTGTCATTGACACTTTCATTTGAGACATTAAAGAACGAAATATGTCGTTACACCATTAATGATCATTAATACATAATTTGTGTTTATGAAAGTCTGGTTTGTTTCCAGTACATATTCATTGGAACGTAAACAATTATTCTGACAGAAATCATGTTAATATTGCCTTTCGTTACTGGTTTCCTTGACTCACATATCTCTCACTGCTTAATACTTATAATTAAATCAAATGTTCTGTGTTTTGTGTCACTTCTTCATAGCATTCTGTATTCTGCTATTGAAAAGAAAAACAGTTGTAGTATACCTTAAATGTATGAAGGCCTTGGTGGGTATCATGTGAACATATTTCCACCTGTCAAAAACCGCTACAAACGAAATAATATTCAAATATAGACAGACTTTGTTAATATACAAATGAGAAATATCTCATAAACATTATGTTATAGTCGTAAATTTGCCGACTGTTATGTAAACAAAGCATAAAAAGTTACTTTCCTGGTGTTTCTTTATATTATGATGGTAAACATAAAGAGCGTTCTTTGTTGCTCAATTCCTTATTTGGAAATAATAAAGAGCGTTTATACCATTTGTGTGTGATTAGCCAGTAGCATTATGCTGCCTTCTCTAACACAATCAGACTCTTGTTTAGGTAAAATTTAGTAGGTCTTTATGTAAGCATGATGTTTAAGGGATAGTGATCGTATATTTGAACCAAAATGTATGCGTTTTAATATTGATCTGTTTACGGTGTTTGGAACAAATATTTTCGACAACTAAACCCTCTCGTCCCTTTAATATAATTAATATAACATCCCTCATCCAATAATCTCCAAATTGCATATCTAATTTCAATCCTAGTTACACGTCACACCGCCCTCATCATTTGCCTTTAAACCGAGTATACACGGTGGTGTAATAGAACAACCATTAATTTAACCGTAACCGTAGCATATTTACACGTATGCGTGTACGTTTTCACGACAAATCCCCGCCGATCTGTTATTAATGAACCAAACAATTAACATGTCAACACATTCTGGCCCGCCAATGCTACAGTGTATAAACGTAACGGGGCAAATATGCATATTATATTGACAGCTAACGAGAACATTCATCACTATCAATCTGATCACCCCTTTCAGTGGATACGATAGAAACTAAACGAGTTGTTACTTCTAATTACCCGTACTTAATTACACTACTTGTGTGTTAATAAAGTACGACCCCACCCCAATCAGAACTAAAGGTGAAACATGGGATTTAGAACATTAATATTCACTCTTACACAGTTCCACATTCAAGGTGTGTCTTGTGTAATTGTATGTCAGTTGTAACGTTGTGAAACCGCAACCGAACTGAATTATTCTATTGCTAAATAGTTCATGGGTGACCTGATGCATGCATCTTAGTTTTCTTGTAACTCGAGTGCTTGAATTGTTACGATCATATCCCTGCGAGATTAGTTAACGGATACCGATGGCCACATATCAAGGTGAACACATATCACCAATTGGCGATAAAATATCAGCGCGCTGCCTTCGTCGGATATTTTCCGGTATTATTTATTTCATTGGTCAAGTAAGTCACATGGGGCATACCTGATATTTTCTTGCTGGCCATGTGTACGCGCCCTTAAGGTTGCATAAGTTCACGAGTTGTGTTTTGCCTCTGGTTTGAAAATGTTGTATATATAAAGTAGCTGCACGTTCAGCAAATGACAGGACAGTCTTGGGAGTTTTATAGACGAAAACTGGACTTAGTCATTCAGCAATCCTTTCCATTCTAAACAACGATGGCTAAAATTGAAGTATTTACATTTTTGATAGAAACTTGCTTTCTCAACATTGTAGTGATTTTTCAAATCTTTTTTAATGCCGACTAAGGTTGGGACTTCATTTCTCATTTTGGACCGATATATGAAATACTTTATAAAGATAAGAAGGAAGTGCAAAAAGCCGTCCTCTGAGCTCTCAACTGATTTCCCTACTAGTATCAGTTGAGGTGATATCGTGAAAGGCATTCCTGTTTTCTCATGTACCCACTGTTTTATATCTCTCCATAGTGTTTTTATAACTGGGCATTCATAAAAAATATGACTTACTGTCTCCGAGCCAGAGCAACCAAACGAACACAAATCGTCGTCAGTTATTTTTGCCTTTTTCAATAAGGATTTGGTTCCAATGATTCTAGTGTTGATCCGGTATTGAAACCACCTATATTTGGTTTCGGTGCAACATTTAAATGGATTGGAGAACGCGTCTTTCCACCAATCAACATCTAAGTCTTGTTTGAAATAAGTGTTCCATTTCCCGATGAGATTTATATTTACATTATCTTCTACTAGGGTCTTATAAATCGCATTAGAAGGTTTTGTTATTAGTTGTTTTATATGAAATGGTATAAAGGGGGCGTCCAATTTATAATTTGTTTCATTTGTGGCGAATCGTTTCAAATATGTTCTTATGGCGGATGTTATGCCGTGGTATGTAATGAAATCCAAAGTCAAACCAAATTTTTCGAGTGCTTCGTGATATTCCATCATATGACCAGTTTGATCAAATAGATCATTTACCCACACGATCGCATTGCGGTCCAATTCTGTACCATGTATTGGTTTTTTGTCTATAAGGAACAATCTATTGTTTGAGAGCGAGCTGGAAAGGATATCATCTAGCCCCGAAGGCAAGATCAACTTGGAATAGCCAGACCATGATCTAATTACATCATTCCAAAATGGACTGTCAGTCATATCAGATGTGTCTACTCGATTCGATAGGTACCATTTATCCCTGTAGCTGGACCCTGATGTTTCTGTTAACAACGATTACCAAGTGTCACTTTAAATTATGCGTTTTACCCAGGTGATTTTCATTGATGACATAAATTTTTCAAGATTAATCATTTTACAGCCTCCATTTTCATAGCTTTGTTGAAAATATTTCCTAGCTATTTTATCTGGTTTTTTGTCCCAAATAAATTTATATATATCATTTGATATTTCAGTCAGAGTGTCATTAGGAGGGTTGGGTATTGTTAAAAAAAGAAATGATAATTTTGATAACAATAAACTTTTGAATACCGTAACCCTCCCGAGGACAGTCAGACTTCTTTTAGACCAATTTTTTATCGTTGATTTGATGTCCGAGTGTATTTTTGCATAGTTACCATGGAAGACGTCTTCTGCTTTTGGGTGAAAAGTAATGCATAATAATCTAAATGAAGTTGGGTGCCAATTAAGTTTCCATCGATCACATATGGATTCCGTACAATCCCTCTTGCTACCGATCCACACGGCATGTGTCTTGTCGTAATTTATTTTCAAACCAGATAGCAAATAATAATGATTAAGTAATTCAAGTGCACTGTCAAGGTCCCGGTGATCGTCGCTCAAGAAGAAAGTAGTATCGTCCGCATATTGTGTTATTTTATATCTTTGATCTCCAATTTTTATTCCGGTTATATTCCTATTAGTCCTTAATGCAATCCCAAGAATTTCTACACATAATAAGAAAATGTACGGCGATATTGGATCACCTTGTCGGCAGCCCCTTTTAATGCTGAGTCTTGGAGATATATTTCCATTAATGTTCACGTTCGAAAAAATGTTTTTGTACAAAGTTAGGATGTAATCAACGAATATTGATCCAAAGTTGAAAAACCTAAGAACGGATACTAGGAATGACCATGACACAGAATCAAAAGCTTTCTCAAAGTCCAACAATAAAAGAAGACCTGGTATTTCTTGTTGCTTAGTTATATGTATAATGTCGGACACCAATCGTATGTTTTCACCAATGAATCTCCCTTTCATAAATCCTTTTTGATCTTGGTGGATGAAGCTGGGTAATACTGTTTTCAACCTACTGGAGAGTACACCAGTGAGAATTTTATATGACACATTCAAAAGTGAAATGGGTCTCCAGTTTTTAAGAAATTGTTTCGGTTTGTTATCTTTCGGAATAAGAGTTAGGATTCCATGTTTTTGAGTAATGGAAAGTTCTCCATTATTTAGCCCGTAATTTATCGAACGCATAAGGAATACGCCTAATTTATTCCAAAACATTTTATAAAATGATACTGTAAAACCACTGCTACCTGGACTTTTATTGTTTTTCATTTGTTTTAAATAATTTAAAGCCTCTGTATTTTTGACAGGTTCGTTGAGAGGGTCAGCTTCTTTGGTTGAAAGTTTTCTTCTGTCCTTTTCGGGATTGTTTATATTATTTTGATTTGAAATGAAATGTTCTATATCTCCCATGTTAACTTGGGATGTTTTATCATCATAGAGTTTTTCATAAAAACATTTGGTTTCCTCGAGAATTTCATCTTGATTCGTTATTATTGCACCATTATCTGTTACTAACTTTGGTATTGATTTGTTTGTGTAGTGTCGTTTTTCCAAGTTCAAAAAGTATGCACTTGGTTTTTCTCCTTCAAGTGACCACCTAGCTCTAGATCGGATTAGAGCTCCTTCTAAGCAAGGTTTTCTTATTTTCTCCAGCTCAGATTTCAAATAATGCATTCTTTCCCTATCTTCAATAGTTATGACCTGTTTGCCCTCAAGAATTAATGTTTCCTCTTTTATAGTATTCTCTTCTTTGCGCTTATTTCGTTTCAGTCTAGATGAAAATTGAATCGTACAACCCCTTATCTCCATAAGAAGGGTCTCAAAAAGCAGTTGATTATTAATTGAAAAAACATGGACCAGTTTTTTGTCGGCATCGTTTATTATCGAATTATCGTCGTTGCTGTCAATTTTATATTGTTCAACCGCTCGATCGATAGTAACATTAACTAATTTTACAAAATCAGAATTTCGCAAAAGCGAGTCATTAAATTTCCAAAATCCTTTACCTGGTTTGATATCGACAAATTTTAGTTCTAGTGTTATAATAGAGTGATCTGTCCTGTATCCTGGTTTAATGTTCGCTTGGTCAACTGAGTGTTGTAGTCCTTGTGATACGGCGAAAAAGTCCAGCCTAGCCTGTTTCAATGGATTTTTCCGTCTCCACGTGTATCGCTTGTATTCTGGATTATTTATTCTCCAAGTATCTACTAAGTTATATTCTCTCATCAAATTAATAAATTTCGAACGTGCTTTCGGGTTGTTTATGTGCAAGTAATTATCAGTATCGATATCAGGGTCTAGGACAAAGTTGAAATCACCGCATACAATCAAGTGTATATCTGTATCGCTGTCCGGAAGTACTTTTTGTAGAGAGGTGAAAAACCCGGGGTCGTCTTTATTTGGGCCATATATGTTCGCGATTATAACAGGCGTTCCTTCTACAGTTAGATGCACCAGTACCATATTTCCATTTGCGTCGCATTTGGTTTTCTCAATTTTGAAATCGAAAGTGTTGTTAAAAAGTATTACCACGCCTCTGCTAGCTGTAGTATGGGAACTAAAAATGCAAGTGTATCCCCATTCTGATTGAACTATTTGCTCCATATTTTTAGAAAAGTGCACGTCTTGTAAACAGTAGACATCAAATTTAAGGTTTCGGATATAGTCAAAAACGTCTCCCCGCTTGCGACGATCACCCAGTCCTTGGCAGTTAATTGACATCACTTTAACAGACATTTATAATATACATATGTTTCAGCAATGTGTAACCAGTCTCTTTCAGAGGGGAGAGATGAATATAGACGGTAAGATAGAGATAGAGATATATAGAAGAGCGAACCATGATCATTCCAATGTCCTAACAATATGTAAGCTGGTCCAAGCTTATTCTGCATATTTCATATTGGTTATCTGTAACGAGTCAATTTAATGTTTTAAATTGAACTCCATACGCTCCACTGGTATCGAGTTGCCTGCTCATAAAATTAAAAGAAAGTCTGCACTCGCGAGATGATGAAAGGAGGGTTCACGAAAGAATAGCGTACAGTATGGCACGGAAGATACCAACTGCATGGTAACAAATAAGCACAGGTCATTTTTTGGTGGATTCCAGAAATGGATTAATTGCCTAATCAAGGCTTATATCTGATGAGTCAGAATTGAAAACTAGTCGTCAAGAAGTACCCACGCTGATAACAAGAATATCGAATAGGCATACTAGTGGTATCTATCCGAGACCCTTACGGTATACGAAAGGGAACAGTACTTGTCTGTTATCACACCAGTGAGTCAATAAGCTCAGCGATTGTGACCCAGTGCTGTTTAGTGTGCGGGGAAATAGTACTCATTCTGTAACGGGACAATACGCTTGGACACATTGTTTGCCTTTAAATATTTTCTAGTTTAATGTCACAGATAAGAAATTTAACTTCTGCCAGATTCATTATACTCAAAATCATTACGGCATGGTGTCACGTACGCCAGGGTAGATGTCGGGTTTAATGGTTTATGAACCGGAACACTAAACAACATATATAATTGTAATGCTGCGCCAGGGTAGATGTCGGGTTTAATGGGTTATGAACCGGAACACTGAACAACATATATTATATTAATGCTGCGTCATGTTTTCATCTAAATAACGACGCTTTATGGAGCAATTAAATGGTGTTGGGAAAATGTGTATTGACTATGACATCCATTGGTATTTGCACTCTTGTCTGGCCGAAACAGGTAACTCAGATTCGTTGTCCTTGTATGTTATATGTATCGCATATATAAGAGAATGCATTGGCCTAACAATTTTTTACAATTTTAATAATTCTTTCTTGTATTCTTTAACAATTTTATAATTTCACCCATACAGAGCCCCAGACAAACATGAGCAGACGACACTCTTCTATATGCTTCTATATATGTGTGGGGCTCCCTGCAGGGTAATGGATGTTTTTTATTTTATGTCCTAAACATTGTCCGAAACATTTATTTAAAAAAAATGATAAAAAATTGTTAGGCCAATGCATTCTCTTATATATGCGAGGCGACCTATGGTCGACTCGCATATATAAGAGAATGCATTGGCACAGGGTAAAAAAAACACTATCGAATATTTTCTGACGACAGGCAATAAACAGCTGGCTAATCGGGCATCAATTGGGGGTGAAAATATTTGCACATTAATTGGGCAAACGTTGGGGTGGTCATTGTAGCTGCTGGTCATAGTAAAATGCTGATCAGCAGATTCACACGAACTCTATTATAACGAAGATATTCGGTTGCAGGTTGTGCAGGTTTATACACAAGGATAGAGAGGGAAAACCATTTGACCATTGGTACCGTTATGCCCGTTCCCTACTAACATCCCGTACTGTACACAACAAGTATGCAAACAGGTCCAGAACAACTACAACGGTTTATATATTATGGCGTTGTATTGCATGCATGGAGTTAGCGCCTTTATATTTCTAAGGCAACAGTTACGTAACAGCGCAGATTTAAACCAAAATGGAGACCAAAATAAAAATAACTTTTGATAAATCTTTTTGGAGAATCTGCATGTTATGGCATTAGTAGCTTATTCGTTAATTCATTTGTGTTTACACGTCTCTGTGTATAATGAGGATCGATATTAACAAAACTGCATAATATGATAAAGTGCATTACAATTTTAAAATAATAGAGAATAACCTTTTCGAGGTCTATGTGTGTCATATAGCGTTGGGGATATCTTTCATGTGTGTGCTTATACTCTTGTTGGGAGGATAGTCCAAGTTTATTAGTCGAGTTTTTTCAAAAACTCGACTTATGGTTTGACGAGGGACGGTTGGCGGGTGGGCGGCGGACGGGCGGCGGGTGGGCGGTGGCGGGCGGACCTAAATAATGCCTTATAACTTTTACATTTGTGAACGGATTCAAAAAATATTTGGTATGTGAGTTGCTCCCAATGACTATTTACTGCCTGTAGAAAATGGGTCACGTCCGAACTTTTTGACAAGAGTTATCCATCTTTGATTACTTTTTTGCAATTTTATCACCTGTTAGCGCGATAACTCAATCAAATATTAACTGAATACAACCATATGCGATATATGAGTCTCTTGCAACAATATCTCGAACGAGTTCGAAACCAGCTTTGTCCGACTTTTTCCCCCGGAGTTATGGGCCTTAGTTTGTCTATTTTTAGCATTTTGTTCACCGTTAGCGCGATAACTGAATCAAATATTAACTGATTCAAACCATATTTGACATATGAGTCTCTTGCAACAATATCTCGGACGAGTTCGAAAACCAGGTTTGTCCGAATATTTTCCCCGGATATATGGGCCTTAGTTTGTCTATTTATAGCATTTTTTCACCGCTAGCGCGATAACTCAATTAAATATTAACTGATTCAAACCATATTTGATATATGAGTCTCTTAATATATCAGACGAGTTCGAAAACCAGGTTTGTCCGACTTTTTGGGCCTTGTGTGGGCCTTATATTGCCAAGTTATTGGCAGAAGGTTTTTTTCGACTGCCAATAAACTCGACATAGCATCTTAGATGCGTACCCCTTGTTTCAAAATGTACTAGCTAGTGTAATCCGTATAGGGATAATCTGGTTTACGTCGGATATATATAGCATTTTGTACTGATTTGTATGGTGAAGTCGATTATGAAATATCACGATGACCGTAAAATATCACTGTTTCGGATATATATAGCATTTTGTACTGATTTGTATGGTGAAGTCGGTTATGAAATATCACGATTACCGTAAAATATCACTGTTTCGGATATATATAGCATTTTGTACTGTTTTTTATGGTGAAGTCAATTAAAATTGACGAAAAATCCCGCCACTGGATGTGGACGTAAAGTCCGCTATCAAGTCTACATCGATGTAATCTACATAACTAAAAGAGTGGGATCTGTCCGTCTGTCTGTCTGTTCGGATTTTTTCCCCAGACTGATGGTCCGATTTGAACCAAATTTGGTGTGGTGACTTGGGGTACCCTGGTAGAGGTTATAACGGCGTCAGTTTTTCAAAATTTTGATTTAAAATTTTTTTTATTAAATAAATAAAAAAAACACGTCCAATATGAACCAAATGCCAATATTTAGGTCCAATATAAACCTTTTTATTGATTTTTTTAATGATTTTTATAATGGATATATTATTTACATAATATATATGTATATGATGCTAAAATGATTATTGAAATACCCCATGTCCATAGTGTATATATGTTTGTGTATGTTCCACATTAAATGGTGGCTTTACGCATTAAACAATTGAATTTAATTCAGAAGTAGTAGTTCCACTAGTAGCGATTCTATCGAAATTTGCCTGTAAATAACGTGCAATTATCTCGTAAAAATCAATAAAAACAAATCAATAAGGCATTATGCTATTAGGACCGTTACATGTGGAACTATCGAACATTTTGCTTCTCACGTCGTTGGCTTTGGTAAATCTGCATGTTGCCGTTCATATTCTGGCAATAATAGCGTTTTTCTATGAGAAAATTCCTGCACAAAATGTCGTGCAAACTTGCCAGTGTATGAGAAACACCAACTCATGTAATAAACACATTAGTAAACGACTCCAGATTCCGCCTAGTTCACCCCTATGTACATCAGCTGCTATGTATGTGTATTTCTGTGAGCTCGCATTAATGCTTTCGATCATACGTTATCCCGATTGTCGCTATCCGATTCACAAGGAAGTCAAAAGCACGACAATAGCTTCAAAATAAATGGTGTCCATGTCTGCCCTTAACGACCCACTGGTTGTTTTGTTGATGTGTGTGTGTGTGTCGCACGCCTATAGTCAAACAAATTTGAGATAACCCATTAATATGTATGTAACATGTAATTATTCCACAGTCGAATTTCATGAATAGTAATATGATAATATGCAATGCATATAGAATGACCCCGTCGCGATGTTAAGGGGAAGAACCGTGCGAAGGATTGTGTAAATTTAGACATCGGACTTTTATAAGAAATGTCTATCATATAACTGCAACGAGTCCCCAGTTTATGGTGAAATTTGCAAAACGAGTCCAGTAAATTAGGA
Source organism: Siphonodentalium dalli (assembly GCA_032622095.1). Lineage (NCBI taxonomy): Eukaryota > Metazoa > Mollusca > Scaphopoda > Gadilida > Siphonodentaliidae > Siphonodentalium > Siphonodentalium dalli. The sequence continues at coordinate 286,993,448 of CP136063.1, forward strand.
CTGAACCGAGTCTTTGGCTAGGTCCAGGCTTATTTACTGGATGAGTTTTGTAAATTTCGCTATAAACTGTGGACGAGTTGTAGATTCTATTTATTACTTGATCCAGAACCTCCATAAACATACTTACATCAATAAATGGGACTTGAAATTAACATCAGCTTCTATAAGTCATGAGATCTGACGTTTCGCGTAATTATGCGTTGTTGGTCCGCGTAAAGAAATAGTCCCAGATAAATAAGACTATTTGACGTATTTAATTGGGTGAAGGAGAAGATTACTCGATTTTTTCAACCAGCCCGAGCGCTTCGCGCACAACTACTCTCTTTTTAATGGCGTAAATTTAACCCTTTACCCAACAAACCGGCCAAAACCGGCCAAATAAAGCTTCAACAGCCTAAAATATCTTCGGTCTGTCTCAATAGAACCATACAAATATGGATATCATTGGAACCGGCTCCTTGACCACATTGTGATAGTTACAGTTATACCCTGTGCCAATGCATTCTCTTATATATGCGAGTCGACCATAGGTCGCCTCGCATATATAAGAGAATGCATTGGCCTAAAATAAAAAAAAATTTAACACTTTTTACCATTTTTTCTTACATTCTTTAACAATTTTATAATTTTTAATGTGTTAAGCCAATGCATTCTCTTATATATGCGAGGCGACCTATGGTCGACTCGCATATATACGAGAATGCATTGGCACAGGGCCGTTCTGTTGGGTAAAGGGTTAAACAATTTAAAAAGAGGCTAGGTACCCGGTAATACTAGTACTAGGCACTACTAAGACTCACTTTCCCGAACATGGGCTTTATTTAGATCATGCCATGAAACTCGACGCTGGCTAACACCCGTAGAGATCATATTCCACCAGTACAAAACCTTGGAACTTTTTGATGTTTTGACAGGGAACCTTTATGAAGTTGAAAAAAACGCGGTGAGTATATTTCCTAGTTAGTATCTGTTCCTCAACAATGTACTTAATATAAGTCCTAACTCGAAAGTTCACGAATTAATTGAATTTGTAAGCGATTTTACATTGCGTCGCTTACAATTATGGAATTGCTCCTGGGTAACTAGTTCAAGTGGCGTATGTTCCTTTAATATACCGCGGGTTCGCGTCCAGTTAGTAGGCTCGTTTCCTCCGATCAGACTCATTCTATTCATCATCATGACTATTGTCACGTACGCCAGGGTAAATATCCCACTTAAAGTTTTATTAACCGGAACGCAAAAAAAAAAAATTGTGCCTCATCATGCTGTGTCACATATTATTAATCGAACTGCACCTTTAGTTAGGATCAATGACGATGCTCTGTGGTACGTTCATACACTGGCTAGTTTGCACACGGCATTTGTTGCAGACATTTTCTCATAGAAACCGCTATAATGCCAGAATATGAACCGCAACATGCATATGCAATGTATATACTCGCTAAAGCTAACGACACGGGAAGTAAAACCACTGTAGTCCGCATGTAGCGATGCTACTGGAATTTGCCTGTAATAGCATGTAATTATCTTGCAAGAATCAATCATACAGGTATTTGAATGCAAAATTAATGCCAATATCACTGTTACAAGTGAACAAAATATTAACTTTTCATGTCGTTAGCTTTGGTTGTTGATGCATGGTATAATTTAATGTCGTTAGCTTTCGTTATAGATGCATGGTATAATTTAATGTCGTTAGCTTTGGTTATAGATGCATGGTATAATTTAATGTTCATGTCGTTAGCTTTGGTTATAGATGCATGGTATAATTTAATGTCGTTAGCTTTGGTTATAGATGCATGGTATAATTTAATGTCGTTAGCTTTGGTTATAGATGCATGGTATAATTTAATTTTCATGTCGTTAGCTTTGGTTATAGATGCATGGTATAATTTAATGTCGTTAGCTTTGGTTATAGATGCACGGTATAATTTAATGTGGTTTTCTATGACGAAATTCTTGCAAAATATACAGTGCAAACTTGCCAGCGTATGAACGTACCCTTAGTGTACGTCCACACAGCTGGCAAAATTGCCAAGAAAATTTTCATGAACTTCTTCATAGCTGGATATCTATTGAATACCCCTTTCGACTGATACATTCCGGAATGACAGAACATGTATATTCGATTGTTTTATTGCTTAAAGGGGTACTGTACACTAAATCCGGCCATTTATGGGACCAACTCCTTTTATACTGAGCAGAATATATGAAACAAATGATTGAATTTGAGCCATGGATTAGTGCAAAACACACTCGTGTGCTCTATGAACGATGCAAACAACATGGTAATTATAATGAAATGAATTTATGGATGAAGTCATAAATTTATTTTCATTATAATTACCATGTTATTTGCATCGTGCATAGAGCACACGAGTGTATTTTGCAGTTATTGATGGCTCAAATTCATTCATTTGTTGTATATATTCTGCTCAGTATAAAAGGAGATGGTCCCATAAATGGCCGGATTTAGTGTACGGTATCCCTTTAATGGGGCGGTTAAATACCACGAGTTATTGTACGATCGATTCGTGTAATACCTTTGAATGCTAACTTCGGGCAAATGTCAGTTGTATATATATAACAACTTATGGAATTACATAAATCTATAATGAGTATGTAGTTTATAGTGAGTTATGCCTATGCATTGTATAAGTAGTTTGACGTTCACATCTTGGCCAAGCCTGAGTTTAGTACCTGCTATGGGAGACATAGACTCAGATTAAAGACCCCAAATGGTGAATATTATGATATACACCCATTGGGAACCTCGTCTGCCAATTTGGGAATATAGAGAAACTAACTAAAAAAGAAATAGGATCTATGTGAAGAAGTTTCTATAGAAATTTAATAATAAAGAAACTTTATAGAACATGAGGCATAAGCAGAATGAGGTCCCCAGATGGTGAATTTAGTGATGCTAGCCCGCTATGCGGAATAGCGTCACTAAATTCACCCTCTGGGGACCTCGTTCTGCAAATGACAGGCACACTAAACTGAGGCTTGATCTTGGCACACTACAGCCCTACGACGAATTGCCTCTAAAACATTCCAGGGAAACTTGTCCGTGCGTGAACGTACGCTTATGAAGCACTGAGCTACGTACGGTGTTTAAAACACTATAACTATAGGAGACAAGAAAACCATAGAAATGGTAATGCTCTCAAAATCATATTATTAGGCATATATATAAATTGTAATGTAAAATATGTTGGTTTCACGAATGCACCACCTCAGAATTCCGTTAAAACAACTAATACTTCAAATTATTACAGAAACTATGGCTTATTGCTGCAGGTTTCTCGTTCATCGTTCCAGAAGACTCTAAATGCGAATCAAACATCTACTAATCGGATTAAATACGCGCCTGATACTTTGAAATACGACCTTAATTCTACATTCCAACTGAGACATACGCCATCAGCAAAGTTAGCTGTTATATTATGCATTGTGTTTACGCAATAAAATCTTCAAGAGTGTCCCAGCCATTGCTCATACCTAAACATCGAAAGCAATTAACGCGGTCATGAAGGTTACATACTGCGAAAACCCGAAATGTGCTGTCCTGATCCTCATCGCTATAGCTTCATTGACATAGCCATATCAGCCTTACTACAATTTCCTAAAATAACTCGCATCGTGTCCAACCTGAAATGTGTTGTCCTGTCAGATACACACATCGCCCCATTGACACAGCTATATCAGCGTGGCAATAAACAATAAATAGGGCGTAATAAGTGTTCAGCTTATACTGCCAAATCCTATATATTCTCATCTTCCATATCCATAAATAAACATATTTGCAAATGTCTGTCTGTCTGTCTGTCCGCTGTAGAAATTGTCGTAGAATCATCTCGAGTGCTCAAACGACGTCTAACAGGGTTATTTCGTTTTATGAACAAGACTGTGGTGCATGTTAACCATTTCTAAAGTGACGCTGTCGACGTCAGAGATGGAAGATGGAAGAGGGGGGGGGCACCAAAAATCAATGAATTTGTTTTGTCGCCGATTTCCACCAAACTAATATATATCGTCATCTCCGTAATACAGGGAATCTAATGGTAAATACGCCAAAGGGCGTTGTCCGAGTCTGGTGGGAAGAAAGGGGACAAATATTTTTTAAAACAATTTTATTATGGAATTTCTCCAAACGTTTATGTTGGAATTCCCATGATATGAGGAAGATAATGGTTTAGTTTAAATGTTCACAAGTGGCATTGTCAAAAAGGGGGAAAAAGGGAAGATTAATTTAAATCATTGTGGTCGATTGCACCAAAACATATATAGCCATTGCTGTGGAATGAGGAATCTGATTGTGCAGTTCAAAGTTTTTCACTGTCTGAGTCAGGGATGCGGGGAGGGGGCACGAATATTCAAAGAAAATTGATTTTATCAATAATAATATAAGTACCTCTGATTTAATTGGAATGCAATGATGTAGCGTAAAGTAGCTAAGTTAGCGCTACCCCACGCAGGGGTGGATGTCGACTCGGAGGGAGGAGCACCAAAAATGGCTAAAACAAAACTCACCACGTCACAAAAAGTTATATATCCATGATATGAGGTACACTAGTTTGGTTTATATATTTCACATTGGCGGTGTCCCCCATAGATGCAGTCATTGATTATATGTAGGTTAGGGATACCATAGCAATTAGGGGTCGACTTTGAATTGATCAATATACAATATTTGTCGACTTCGTATGTCTACATTTGTTAACCAATATAAACACATCACAAGTTTAGTTACTTTTTAAACAGAGAAACGCAGGGTCACCGCCAGTCTATTAATATTATTGTGTGTACATATTAAATTGTATGATGAATTGAGAAAAATACGTATAGAAATTAAACATATGTGTGGATCATTGACCTTCGTAGGTATTAGTAAACACTGTTGTCTGACCATCTTAAACAAGGAGACTGGTCCCAGGAGAGGTTCATTTGTCCATTTGTTTTGCTCCTGGGAAGGGCGGTGAATAAATATCGTGAATACAGTTGAAATCATCGGGCGCAAACACGCCGGGTGAAATAAAATAGATAATGGTGACTTTGGGATGTCTATAGTGTTGTACGGTCCTTCTTGACATTTATTTTGCACTCTTAGATATTTATAGTGTTGTACGTGTCTTCTCTACACTTGTTTTGCGTTATTAGATGTCTATAACGGTGTACGAGACTTATTGCTACTTATTTTGCACTGTTATATGTCTATAACGGTGTACGAGCCTTCTTGACAATTATTTTGCACTGTTATATGTCTATAATGGTGTACGAGCCTTCTTGATACTTATTTTGCACTTTTAGATGTCCATAATGTTGTACGAGCCTTCTTGATACTTATTTTGCACTTTTAGATGTCTATAGTGTTGTACGTGCCTTTTCGACACTTATTTTGCACTGCTAGATGTCTATAGTGTTGTACGTGCCTTTTCGACACTTATTTTGCACTGTTAGATGCATATAGCGTTGTACGTGCCTTCTCGACACTTATTTTGCACTGTTAGATGCATATAGCGTTGCACGAGCCTTTTCGACACTTATTTTGCACTGTTAGATGCATATAGTGTTGTACGTGCCTTCTCGACACTTATTTTGCACTGTTAGATGCATATAGTGTTGTACGTGCCTTTTCGACACTTATTTTGCACTGTTAGATGCATATAGCGTTGCACGAGCCTTCTCGACACTTATTTTGCACTTTTAGATGTCTATAGTGTTGTACGTGCCTTTTCGACACTTATTTTGCACTGTTAGATGCATATAGTGTTGTACGAGCCTTCCCGACACTTATTTTGCACTGTTAGATGCATATAGCGTTGTACGAGCCTTCCCGACACTTATTTTGCACTGTTAGATGCATATAGTGTTGTACGTGCCTTCTCGACACTTATTTTGCACTGTTAGATGCATATAGTGTTGTACGTGCCTTTTCGACACTTATTTTGCACTGTTAGATGCATATAGCGTTGCACGAGCCTTCTCGACACTTATTTTGCACTTTTAGATGTCTATAGTGTTGTACGTGCCTTTTCGACACTTATTTTGCACTGTTAGATGCATATAGTGTTGTACGAGCCTTCCCGACACTTATTTTGCACTGTTAGATGTCCATACTGTTGTACGTGTCTTCTAGACATTTATTTCGCACTCTTAGATGTCTATAGTGTAGTGCGTCATTTCTCGACACTTATTTTGCACTCAGGATTAATCAGTTATCTCGGCGCATTTACCCTCACGTAAGTGGGAATCATGCGACTGCGCTTTCTGAATAAAGTGAGTTTCTAAATTTGTTTTTATATGAACCATGAAAAATGTAATTACCTTAAAATTCCACGTGCTTGATTTATTCAAGTAGTAAAATATTAAAGTGGGAGTCACGCAAAGTTGCGCTCAAGCTACTTGTTGACGTTTTCTATATGGGAAGGGGACATTATATATACCAGCAAAGAAAGCATGTGAACTCTGATAACAAATAATTCTGAACTTAGAGAATTAAATTCGGTTATATACACATTGTTTTGTTTTTTTCGCAAAGACGTTATCTCGCTGCAAACAATTCTTGTGTATGAATGAGATATATATATATACGTGCTTAAAGTCGGACGATGCCCACATGTGACGGTTCTTCTGATAACAAGATCCGGTTTTTGGTTTTTTTTTAAACCGGGTCTTTGGATCAGACGCGCACTCATTAACTGACACACTAGATATGAACATAATAAGAATCTATTCACAATTTAGGCTCATGTTATATTACATAACGATTATAAATGTGACCATATAAACAGCAGTGCCCAGCGGAGGGCCATTGTTGCGCAAATGTATATGCCTATGGGCATGTGGGTGTGCTCGTAAAACTTTTGTATATAAAATCAGTTAAGAGGGAAGAGTGGGGCTGATGAATCCATGAAAAAAAACGGAATGGATACATTCGCTTTTTGTTTTTACCACATCAGAATTAGGCTTGTTGAAGAAAAGTCAGGTCCTAATTTTCCTGCATTCTATGACTCGAGTATATCTTTCAGTGGAAAATAAAGTTCGTGTGAAAGTATTTATCGACATATACATGTATCTGGCTCCCCGCGACCGGGGCCCTGTACTATATATTTCCAGTAGCCGCGTTTGAACACGTGGACAACGTTCCTCGGCAATTTCCTAGTCTTGTAAAGCGAGACTTGTGTTCTATAGTACTCGAGCAATTGTATTCTTGTAAATGCCTTGCATTGTATATTGGAATTTAACAATAGGCGATTACCCTTTTTCACACCATACATCGTTGTGAACTGACTTATATAATATTCTCGGAGAGCCTCTGTAACTGGGATTCATTTCAGCAGCAAGCTGCTCGGTTTTTGGGGTGAACGGAGTGCCCCAACGCTGCATCTTTTTGTTATTCTATAGTACTCGAATTGTCTATCTTGGGGAAAACAAGAACTCACTTGACGGGCTGATAAATTACCAACTTAGGGAGTTCCAACGTACAGAAATAAAACATTATCGGGTAGAACACGGTGTTAAAATTACAAGTATAGGATGCTGAATTAGTGGTTGTCACCGCAATGAAACGCGTGCGAATGTCGATATGTCGGATTATCGCTTGGTGTATTGCGCACTCATGCATTAACCCTTTGTTGACGTGCGAAGTTTCACGGTGTCAATAAAATCGATGTCATATTGGGATGATGGGTTCAAATTACGCATGGGCTTATATAGATATATTTTGAGATGGGGTTCATAAACAGAGACAAATTGGCTTTGATAAATAAGGGTTTCCACATAAATTATGTTGTGACAGGGGCGATTCTCACCAAAATACTCAACAATTGGGAATTGCATGCAGGGACGAGTCGATGGGTGTTGGCGCATCACAACAAACTTCGTCCCAAAGTTCGTGATGATTGAATTATGGAGTTAAATGGCAATTAATTGAGAAGTTTCGATCGGTTGGAGTTGTTGGGTTGGAGATTTCTAACAGTTGCAAATCTTGAGTAACCATTGCAGAATTTGAACCGAATGTGGTGCAAATATAGTTTTCCGGACTCGGAAATAATATCTGGTTCAGGGATGGAGGTGCACTCGGACAGCGGAGACCTTATACGTGAATGTTACCGCGATTCCATAGAAGAAAATGGCGCTGAATTTGAAAATTAAGACAGGAGAATAGGTTGTAATCATTACAATGGCTAAATTTTCCAGCTAATATAATTGCAAATTATACTTTATACCACTAGTATGATGTTTTCCTACATTCAGTGTAATTTTGGTTGTTAAATCTAAGTTTCTCCTTAAACAAAAAGTTACACCGACTCTTTGGAAAATATACTTGAAATATATATTTGCACCCTTTTAACTTGGAAATATTTTTATCAGTCTGTTATCTCCGGCAATTCAGTTTGTTTTCAATTACATTGTACATGTATCGAAATCGTATGTATACGACATCCAGTTAAAGTTTCCCTGCTTAATTTGACACCATATAATCACCATGTGTAGGTTTATTTTCTGTCGGTGGGGTTTCTTTGTGATCACTCTATCCGTCGCTATCCCTTTGTGTTCGTACATACATCATTAAATATATTTGACCATGAACCATGTAAATACAAGGAAAGCCATGGAAAAGCTGTATATATAGTCTTCTATGATGTATATCAAGAAAACATCTACCTCTTATAAAGAGCGTTTTCACTTATATATGATCTTTTGTATTCGTGTTCAGCGTAAAATGATGTAAGCATTTGTGTAGCAGCTATAACAAAGGCGGGGCAATTTGACCGCCATGGGACATGTGGGTTCATATATGAATAGTTGGGGTGGGGTGTCACGTTATACGTACATTGAATTCCCTATATTTCGCTCTAATACGCAATCAATGTGGGCTAAAACATAGATGTAACTAAAACACTCGCCAACTGACTCAAATATATATATATATATATAGGCATTACTATATCCATTTAGGTATAATATTAGAGTAAGTTCCTTTACCCATTAACAAGCGTTCGCCTCCACGCGCAGCAAACGGAGATCCATAGTACTTGACGTTGTCTGTTCTTGTAAATGACGGGGAATCGCACACACTTGTAAATTACCGTATATATCCATAGTATTCGACACGTTGTCCACGTGTTCAAACACGGCTATTGGAAATCTATAGTACAGGCCCCTGACCGCATATAACATAAAATGCTGATGATTTTCAGTCATCAACGTTGACGAATTTAAACCCAAAAGGAGCGTATTTCAATTCATTATCAATTATTGTCGATGTGAATGGTGCCTAGATGCCGTGTTGTCTAAAATTATATATTCGAACACGAGGAAAGTGTCATTATTTTCTTGGGTGGTTAGCCATGCTTAAAAATTCAGCATCTGGCTTTATGGTGCATGATGGTGAATACAAGGGTGGCTTTCCGGCCTGGCTTTGTGGTACATGAAGGTGAATAAAAGGATGGCTGTCCGGCCTGGCTTTATGGTGCGTGGGGGCTTACTGACCTGGTGAGGATAAGCGATATTCCACGTGACATCGAAAGTAGAACCAGCTTCGAGAACTGTCACCGGACTCATACCATTTGCATCTGCAAAAGAAATATTCTCCATTAAAAATGCCCCATCGAAATTGACACCAAATTAGTCAACATTGTCTAAGGCACACTTATCTTGCGTATGATGCGTAAAAGCATAAACATTAATCGCAATCAATTTTAATGTTATTCTAAACGCACATGCATCACGATTATACGTCAGCGCAGAACCGCCACACCACTTTATTATTATGCTGTTTAATCAACTTATACTATCTTGATTAATCAACTTATAATATCTTGATTAATCAACTTGGCTATCTTGATTAATCAACTTATACTATCTTGATTAATTAACTTGCCTATCTTGGTTAATCAACTTAGCTATCTTGATTATTCAAAATGTCTGTCTTGATTAATCAACTTATCTATCTTGATTAATCAACTTAGCTGTCTTGATCATTATTAATCAACTTAGCTAACTTGATTAATCAACTTGGCTATCTTGATTAATCAACGTAGCTATCTTGATTAATCAACTGAAATATATTGATTAAGGATTCAAGATAGCTAAGTTTATTAATCAACATAGTAAATAAAGTGGTGTGTCAGTTCTACGCTATGTCTATAAAATAGCGGAAAATGACACAAACTCAGATCGTCGTATCTGTCTATTAGAAGCCACAGTGAAATACGATTTTGTCATTTCACTGTACATAGCTTTTGTTATTTCACTGTGCATAGCTTTTGTTATTTCACTGTACATAGCTTTTGTTATTTCACTGTGCATAGCTTTTGTTATTTCACTGTACATAGCTTTTGTTATTTCACTGTGCATAGCTTTTGTTATTTCACTGTAGCTTTTTAGAAATGTTGGTCAAGCAGTTGTATCTTTCTGAGTATTGATCAATTTGTTGTACTCTATATTAAAAGAGAAAGCGCCGCATAATTTAGCAACTTTAAGCATTTATAATGCGCTTATGATAAAAAGAATATCTGCAGTGATTTGTTTGAATACATGAAACATCACATTCGTGTCAGGAGAGAAATATCGAATATTCACTCGCGTTTTTCAGTTGCTCGTGAAAATTCGATATTTCTTTCCATGCAGACACTCATGAGATATTTCGGCATTTAAACAAAAGCTGTAGGCATTCAATACACATATGTACATAGTTTCCGTCGCATTATTTTCAGAGAAGAACTTAGAAATATTTGTAATAATTATGCTGCCAAATAGTATGGGACATATGTATGGCCAATATACATATGCATATTTTGCATACATCCATGCATCCAAGATTTGCAAGCTATTTTCATCAAAGAATTATATAATATAAAGTGTTTTTAAATCACCTCGTCAGACATTGTCGAGACCCGTATGGAATATGCGGTGAACACCCATAGAAGTACAGTTAAAGTATTCGAGTGCATGTGCGTTTCCAACGCGTATGAATAGAACCGGTTCGTATATTCAACTTGCTTAATCCCCGATGAATCAGCTGTAACACAGTTGTGTGTCGTTATATAAACGTAAATGAATAGTGGAAATGGCAATCAATATAACTCGCAAATATAAACATACAGTTTGCACATAGCAATAACCTGCAGAAATTATGACTGAAAGACTTGACCTTCGTATTTGAGGACAGGACAGGTGATGCGTATAAATGGGGGGTATATAAAAATGTGACCCAAAATTACACAAATCTAAAGGCCTGTTGGTAATAACAGAATGATTGATAGAGAGGAGTTACTAGATTCCCATTCATCCCTTTGAATGTTAAGGCGGTTTGTTGAACTTATTATCTGAACATCGCTACAAATGAATCAACTGTGTTTCTCGATCTGACTTTTACGTACGAGTATAAAAACATCCTTACAAATGAAGAATGGACCATTCCAAATGCCAATGTATATTTTTAGAACTGAGATCGGGCATAGAAGACGCATATATAGTTATTACTCGGTGTATAAGGATTTGATTTACACATATTCTATTAGCAAAAGGATAGAGCTACTGTCAATTTGGAGGACAAGTTCTTAAAACTTACACGAACCTCGCCCCCACATGCAGAATGTGTATAACAACGTATTACAACAAGAATAATGAAATACATTAATGATTGGCATGACGGTTTGATGTATACTATGCAGGGTTCGCGCTGCCACTTGCCAAATTTGCCAATGGCAAAAATAATTCCCATTTGGCAAAAAATATTTTCATTTGGCAAAAGTTTTGGCAAGTCACTTTTTAATTCCTCAAGCAATTTGAAAAATATTGGTCAATCATTACCATTCATTTCAGGAATCTCTTAAAACATAATTATATTAGTGGTGTTTTATAAGGTTTAGGGAAAGTTAACACCTCTATTAAGATGCAGTTAACTTGATAGCATTAGTACTGATGGTTGAAGTGATTACTAATCATCCTGTGATGTGCCCTTCTGATGAAGTAACCCTTCTACCATTGTATTGTTCTGTGATTGGCTTATTGTTGTATGATAAACCACAAAAGAGATGCGAGTATAACTAATTATTAACTAACTGCTTTTCTATCGATATAAAAAGTCGTTCAAACTGCGGGTGTCGAAACATAGTATTACTATGACTTATACATGATGAGTTATAAATATAGTATCTGGTATAAGAGCCAGTATTGGTTTTTGGAGGAGTTTGGGAATATTGGACTTTATCGTCATTCAGTCCCTATGACATGTCACGACGTTGCCAGTTTTTACGGGTGGAGGAAATACCGCGCGGGTGGCTAATTCCAATAAGAAATTGTTCCCATGTACGTACAAACCACCGTCCACGGAACACTTTGAATTTCCATTGCGCCCTCCATTAACCCTTTAACCAACAAACCGGCCAAAACCGGCCAAATAAAGCTTCAACAGCCTAAAATATCTTCGGTTTGTCTCAATAGAACCATACAAATATGGATATCATTGGAACCGGCTCCTTGACCACATTGTGATAGTTAAAGTTATGCCCTGTGCCAATGCATTCTCTTATATATGCGAGTCGACCATAGGTCGCCTCGCATATATAAGAGAATGCATTGGCCTAAAAAAAATCTTTTTTTAACACTTTTTACCATTTTTTCTTACATTCTTTAACAATTTTATAATTTTTAATGTGTTAAGCCAATGCATTCTCTTATATATGCGAGGCGACCTATGGTCGACTCGCATATATAAGAGAATGCATTGGCACAGGGCCCTTCTGTTGGGTGAAGGGTTAATGTACACACGGAGACTTAAAGGAGGACTGTACCCTAAATCCGTCCATTTATGAGACCATCTCCTTTTATACTCAACAGAATATATTCAACAAAAATGAATGAAGTTGAGCCATGTATGCTGGGTGCAAAATACAGGCGTCTGCTCTATAACATGGGAATTATAATGGAATTGAGTTTATGACTGAAGCACATGAGTGTATTTGCACTCATTTTTTAAAACCATTTTTATGTAAATAAAAGTGTTTCACTGTAGTGTTGTGCACTAAAACAGGAGTTCTTTTTCAGAATTAATGGTCACGTTAAGTTCACCCAAATGAGCCCACATTCGATTTCTTGATTATGCGTGCAGATGACAACTGAAGAAAAAAAGGTTTGCGTCTTCACATGAATTTCCACAAGTACCGTTTGGATGAGCTGAGATGTAGTTTTCATATTTATCGAAGTTTAGGTCACTACAGTTTAATCTCATTTGACTTCCATTATAATATGGTGTGGGTTTCAAAGTCAATTATTTATTACAGAATGTTCTATACATGTTACTTATTATTTCGTCTTTAGTTGGTTCTGATAGGGGTTCATTAACTTTTTTGTCGTCGGCAGTGGTTTTGCATGATAGATTCCATTCAGCGATCATGGATGGGATGAAACTCGAGTTGAAGTGGGTCGTGTTCTTGAAGTAGTTTATTTATCGCAAAGGGTTTCTAATTGGGCATCGAGATGCTTCAGCCACGGTAGCTGGTAATAGAGTGGAGGCTATCCGAGTTCAAATAGGACTTGTTCATCTGATACCGAACGTGCGAGACCACTTACTATTATAACAGCGTCGGTATATATAGGCAGTCGAGACTCAGGAGGTAATCGGGGGCATTATCCCAAACAACGTCTCCGTACTCAATTATAGGAAGTACGTAAGTTTTGAACTTTATCTCGAGGGTTTGTCTATTTACAAGAAATTTTATTCTCCTCAGTTGTGACAGTCTGGTTTCCACTGGACTACAAATATCATTTCATACGCACGTAGTTAGCTGTGACAGTCTGGTTTACACTGGACTACAAATATCATTTCATACGCACGTAGTTAGCTGTGACAGTCTGGTTTCCACTGGACTACAAATATCATTTCATACGCACGTAGTTAGCTGTGACAGTCTGGTTTCCACTGGACTACAAATATCATTTCATACGCACGTAGTTAGCTGTGACAGTCTGGTTTCCACTGGACTACAAATATCATTTCATACGCACGTAGTTAGCTGTGACAGTCTGGTTTCCACTGGACTACAAATTTCATTTCATACACACGTTAGCTGTGGTACAGATACATTGTATATGATTGTTTTCGTTTAATATTCTGTCACCATACCGTTTTCTACGAATAAATGCTTACAAACCATGGCGTGCAAACTTGATAGTGTATGAACGTACCTTAAGAAACCAGTATTAACCCTCCCATGGCTGGGGCTTCCTGACCTTTTGCGAAGACCCTGTGCCAATGCATTCTCTTATATATTCGACGAGTCTCTTATATATAAGCAGAATAACATTGGCCTAACAATATTTACCTTGACCGTGTAAGCCAGCTCATTCTCTTATACGTGCGAAGCTCCATGTGGGAGACTCTCATACTCGCATATATAAGAGTATGAATTGGCACATGATATTTAATGCTACACCAGCGCAGCTCCCGCCGTGAAAGGGTTGTTAACCCTTTACCCAACAGAACGGCCCTGTGCCAATGCATTCTCTTATATATAAGAGTCGACCATAGGTCGCCATATATATATATATAAGAGAATGCATTGGCTTAACACATATTAAAAATGATAAAATTGTCAAAGAATGTAGAAAAATATTATAAAAATTGTTAATTGTTTAGGCCAATGCATTCTCTTATATGTGCGAGGCGACCTATGGTCGACTCGCATATATAAGAGAATGCATTGGCACAGGGCATAACTGTAACCATCACAATGTGGTCAATGAACCGGTTCCAATGATATCCATATTTGTATGGTTTTATTGAGACAGACCGAAGATATTTTAGTCTGTTGAAGCTTTATTTGGGCGTTTTTGGCCGTTTTGTTGGGTAAAGGGTTAACAAAGAGATATAGTCCATGTATTGTCTGTTCAGTGTTATAAAGTTCCCCGTCAGAACAGGTCAGAACATCAAAACGATTTGAACGTGTGGAATATGATCTCTACGGATGTAATCAGAGAAGAGATGCATGGCATGATCTACTGAACACCCGTATGGTGCCCCCCACAGACACGACCAGACGACATCCAGTAATATATCCTTCTATCTGTGTGGGGCTCTCTACGGGTGTACTATGATCTCTACGGGTGTAATATGATCTCTACGGGTGTAATCAGAGAAGAGATGCATGGCATGATCTACTGAACACCCGTATGGTGCCCCCCCACAGATACGAGCAGACTACATCCAGTAATATATCCTTCTATCTGTGTGGGGCTCTCTACGGGTGTACTATGATCTCTACGGGTGTAATATGATCTCTACGGGTGTAATCAGAGAAGAGATGCATGGCATAATCTACTGAACACCCGTATGGTGCCCCCCCCCCCCCCCCCCACAGACACGACCAGACGACATCCAGTAATATATCCTTATATCTGTGTGGGGCTCTCTACGGGTGTACTATGATCTCTACGGGTGTAATATGATCTCTACGGGTGTAATCAGAGAAGAGATGCATGATATGATCTGACATACATGTAGTATATAATATCGACTCACTTCTTGGCACTCCACACGGCGGCAGGGTCCGGACGTTATCGAGAAAATCCCATGCGTAAATCCGTGGTTTAGGATACGTTAAAACTAAATGTCCATTCGAGAAATGGCACAAGAAGAATAGAATGGTCAATGCCAAATAGCACAGCTGAGTCAAGATCCCACCCATCATAATCCTCGATGTTGAAGCACAGAGAGTAGCACTGAATGGTCGCGGATACAATGAATATGAATATAAAACCCGCGGATACGCCTAAGTCATACCGCGGAAAGTAAATGGGATTATAAAATTATTTTTAATGGCAGTCGGATTATTCAACGGGTTCATTCACTCATGAAGCCTGTGGTGATAGTTCAATACCGCGACCTTAATTTACATGCGCATTGACTGGCCTTTCATATAAACCAGTAGGTTTACCTTTCATTATTTTTTAAATATTATTGCCGAAGTGGCTCCCGTTTGTGTTGTAAGTAAATAGCATGAAACCGGTCTGCCATATGATTGATACAGTATATTGACATGCTTGTTATTTTTAAACTCCATTGAACCATTCGAGATAAATCGCTTTGTCATGATTTACATTGGGAACACGCTCAACAAGCAATATCAAATCCAGTCGTAAGTCGGGATTTTTTTACCCTGTGCCAATGCATTCTCTTATATATGCGAGTCGACCATAGGTCGCCTCGCATATATAAGAGAATGCCTTGGCTTAACAATTTTTTATCATTTTTTTTTAAATAAATGTTTCTTACAATTTTTAGGACATAAAATAAAAAAAAACATCCATTACCCTGCAGGGAGCCCCACACATATATAGAAGCACATAGAAGAGTGTCGTCTGCTCATGTTTGTCTGGGGCTCTGTATGGGTGAAATTATAAAATTGTTAAAGAATACAAGAACAAATTATTAAAATTGTAAAAAAAATTTAGGCCAATGCATTCTCTTATATATGCGAGGCGACCTATGGTCGACTCGCATATATAAGAGAATGCATTGGCACAGGGTAAAAAAAATCCCGATTTCCGACTGGATTTGATATGTTTACTCGTAAAGGCAATGCTTTTAATTTAATGTTAGCATTTAAAATTCAACGGTCACAGAAGGGATACAGACCGATTTTATGTGTTCCACCCCTGCATGGTTAAGTGGTCCTGCCATTTTACGCTATGACGATGGTGAGTCCTGCAGATTTGGCTATATGATGCTGGTGGGGCAAACAATTATGCGGTTGAGAAAAGGTGCCAGTATTTCTGTTATATTAGAAAGTTTGAATACATTTAGAACTGTTGTTAGTCTGGAAAATATCCAATGACCGTCTCCCATAACGATAGTCGACGATTATGTCGCCGAAAAGCAGTAGATAATAAAGAGCGTTTTTTAAAATCCATTATTTCGCATTAACCCACTTCGAAGGCCTTGAGTTGCTTTAAGATGTCCTGTCTGACACAAACAAACACCAGTTGTGCGTTCTCTTGTCTACACCATCAAATAACTGGACCGTACGCATATATATAGTGAGCCGATTAATATGATGTTTTGATTGCCAGATATCGACTGTCTTATAAAGAGCACTCGTGGTTTCGGCGCCCAGAAGCGGTAGATAATATATAATTACGTATGACCTTTTGTTATCCTTTTCGACATATTCCGTATTTGTGAGTTTGGGGATTTTCGCGAATGATATTAATTTCAAGTATTTATTTTTCTTTTTTCTTTTCCACTGTAAGTTTTCTCAAATTGTCAAGTTTGGTATCAAATCGGACATGGTATTTTTTAGCAATGGCTGTGAAAATGGCAAACCTACCCCAACCAATTGCTCTTTCGATAGGTTTGCTTAAAATGCGTGAGTTCTTGAATGGCCGTTCCTCTGATCATTTTGTTTTACTGACATTATAGCTAAATCAGCAGAACCAACCAACATTATCACTTCCATGACTGGAGCTTCCTGAAAACCCAGTGCCAATGCATAGGCTGCCTCGCATATATAAGAGAATGCATGGACCAACAATATTTACCTTGACACTGTGAGCCAGTCCATGCTCTCATAGTATGTGCGAGGCTCCTCATGGGAGACTCGCATATAGAAGAGAATGTAATGACACATGATTTTTAATGCTGCACAAACCAGGCAATCTTCAAGGATTGTCCACTTATAAACGGACAATCCATACCTAAAATGGTCATTAATAAATGGACAATCCAACCACGCGTGGCACGCGAGCTTGGGATTGTCCACTAAGTGAAGACATGTATAGCTAATCCTGCATGTTAGCTTCATATTTATAAATATGAAGGGCAATAACTCTATAAAGAATGTTAATTTACTAAATAACGGTATTTGTAAGAGAAGAAGTGTTTTTGACGAAATAACGGAGATATTTGAAGAAGAGTTTTTGACGAAATAACGGAAATATTCAAAGAGCGTGCATGTATAAGAGAATGCATTGGCCTAACAATTTTTTATCATTTTTTTAAAATAAATGTTTCTTAAAATGTTTAGGACATAAAATAAAAAACATCCATTACCCTGCAGGGAGTCCCACACATATATATATAAGCATATAGAAGAGTGTCGTCTGCTCATGTTTGTCTGGGGCTCTGTATGGGTGAAATTATAAAATTGTCAAAGAATACAAGAAACAATTGTAAAAAATTGTTAGGCCAATGCATTCTCTTATACATGCGAGGCGATCTATGGTCGACTCGCATATATAAGAGAATGCATTGGCACGGGGTAAAAAAAAATCCCGACTTACGACTGGATTTGATATAGTAACAGTGTAGCCTAATGATAGTACGAATGCGATATTACATGATCCGAGCGTTTGTTTATATGCAGCACATGAGTGAGCGATAAGCAAAGCACTAAACACTGTGGCGATATTTTGGGAGAGTGATTCACGGTAACCTATTCAACGCCGAAATCTTGAGTGACGAGGATTCGCGAGTGCTATATACCGGTATGGTGTAAATACGTTGGTGGCAATTTTAACCAAAGTTCACGAAGTGGGATCTCTCCGGTGTTGAGTGTTTTGCTTATCACATACTTTTTACGTACTGTACTGTAACAAAATGTGGCTTTTGTTTATATGACACAGCGTACGAACTTGTTTATGGCGGTTTTAACGGATGTGACTATTTTAAGAGCAATTTCTACCGCGAATGCCACCCGTGCCTTTGATCTCATGACCGTTTACATTAGTGTAGTGACTTAGCGACAAAATTTTGTCATATTGGAACGGACTGGCCTAAATTGCCATTTTTTTGTATTATGTCAAGTTATGTGTGCTCTTTCAGAAAGTGAACTAGAAACAGGTTTCTGATCAATATTAACCCTTGTTTCCAGTATAAACCAAGATGGCCGCCAAATTCAATTTTTATTTCACCTTGACGTTCCAACTGGTAAATAATTTAAGGCATATACCTAATAAAGGCTTCATTCCATCCGGCATTGTCATGTTTCGAAGAGAGTAGCAACACAGGCTGACCAAACGGAGACCCTCTAGCCGCATCCCTGTCGAAAACCCGTCCTTGGTATATGTCCCTGTCTTGATATATGTGTTCGAATCCTGATACCATGATCAGGTCTAGTTGCTCTACTAGTTGGCCAACCCAGAAGTGAGTCCACGAAATGTATTCCAATGTCGGTGAAATGGCGCTCTAACAAAGTACCGACATTTTTCACTAGGTTACACTGGTGTAAATGTTTTCCACAGGCCTCGGTGCTAACGTTTTAGCGTATACTGTTGGCAATATAAATGTTGGGTCCAAAATTTTCTTTAAATCTGAAAAATTGACATTTTGGGAAACTTTTTACACAAAACAATCATGTCTGTCTAGCAGGGAATTCGCCTTTGAATCTTGTGTTTTCGTAACTAGTGTCAGAACCGCATAAAAAATACTGTCATATTTTAGACCACTCCAAAAAATTCAAACTTCACTACAAAGGGTTAATTCCTGTGCCAATGGTTATTTTACCTATGGGAAATCACAGGGAAGAGGGGTGATGATTTTTTATGCGATAAGCACACAAGGCTATTGACCAATCAGGGCCCAGTGTCTATTTTATTCTCTCCTATATATTCCTCCCGCATATGTGTGTCATTGACATGCTCATGTTATGGGTCATTTGCATTATCATGTGACTATTACCACCTTGAAAAATTTAGAAAATACCTTGAAAAATTGGCATTTTTTATGAAAAATCATACTATTTTTTTGCCTCATGTAAGTGAAAGAAGACATCAGCAGCAAGAATAGCCACACCATACATGAGATATTCATTGGACTGAAAGACCAGGCTTTGAAAAATGCATTAAAATGCTTTAAAATGACTCCCAGGAATCAAAAATGCCAAAAAGCTAATTTTTCCCCTTTAGGTTACACTGGTGTAAATGTTTTCCATAGGCCTCATTGCTAACGTTTTAGCGTATACTGTTGGAAATATAAATGTTGGGTCCAAAATTTTCTTTAAATCTGAAAAATTGACATTTTGGGAAACTTTTTACACAAAACAATCATGTCTGTCTAGCAGGGAATTCGCATTTAAATCTTTTGTTATCGTAACTAGTGTCAGAACCGCATAAAAAAATACTGTCATATTTTAGACCACACCAAACAATTCAAACTTCACTACAAAGGATTCGTTCCTGTGGCAATGGTTATTTTACCTATGGGAAATCATAAGGAAGAGGTGTGATGATTTTGTTATGCGAAAAGCACACAAGGCTATTGCCAATCAGGGCCCAGTGTCTATTTGATTCTCTCCTATATATTCCTCCCGTATCCGCTAGATGTCACTCCGAACCATATTTACACCAGTGTAACCACTAACTACACCCTGGGGCGAAACAAATGTACAAATTGAAGAGTCTCTATTGGGAAGAGTCAATACTGCGTGCAGGGGCGAAACAAATTGACAAAGAAGTCTATATATTGGGAATAATCTTCTCGGTTGAGATAGCCAGGTGTTTGCAAATACCAATATCGTCGTCCTTGATCCCAAATAAAACTGCTGTCGATATCTGGATTATATAGGTCATATCATGGTATTTGCTTTTGATTTTCTCCCGGCATCGAAATTGGTTGATAACTACTTGAAATACCTTTCCACGGGCATTACATATCACAGAAAAACGCATTGAAGTCATAAAAAATACCACTTTGAACAAGGCGGCTGGGTCCAAACAAACAACAGCCATGTATTCGGCGTGTGATAGGAAAGAGTGTCCCGTATTAGTCTATTCCTGATATGGTAGAAATAAAGAGCGTTTGTTTCACTTATGTGCGAAACAATGAAAACAATTGAAATATGGCTGTGACGATGGCAAGTATTTTTCAGAGCACACGAGGCTGGTATATAGATATTTCGTGTATTTATCACCCTATATTATAGCTCTTTGGTGCTCTTTCTAAATTACGTAGACATAATATTTGGAAGCTCGAATGAGCCATGTCTGTTTAAGTAAACGACTAAACAGGCGTTTCAATAATACAGAATAAAAGCAATACAAAATTTGAATTTTTGACAAAAACCGTTGTGTGTGCCTCAACAATTGTTGGTTATAGGTAGGTGCGACCTTAAAGTGATGTCAAACACTCCGGTTGGCTGATCAAATAGAAATGAAGAATAATCTTGCTCAAAGTAGTTATTTTTATGAATATTAATCCAAATTTACAACACCCACCGTCAGTCTTATATATTAATTTAATGCAATGAGTATCGATGGCGAAGTCATTTGCGTTAGTTTATCGGCGATTGTTGCGTCCCGAATCGAGATCTAAATATTTACAATTGAGCGCAGTTCAGACGGTGTTTTCTATGGAGTTGTATGGTCGATTTCTTTGATATTTTGGGCGATGTTAGTAGAATGCTACATTCTCCCAGTTGGCATAGCGCCTGAGTACTAATTTATCAATTTCGCACACCCGAACAAGTCCATAATATGTCTTTAATGCAATCCAGCATGGGAATTTTCAGGTTTTATTGTCAGATCCTACCGTAACTATCTGTTCTAGTTAAAGATACGGGCGGTCTTCGTGGTGGGTAAAGCTGTTAAAATAGTCACATCCGCTAAAACCGCCATAAACATAAAGAATGTTATGTAATAGAGAGATGTTGTTCTTATATCAAGCGTGTTTTGTGAATAATATCGCATTCATATAATCATCATGCTTTACTATTAGTATATTATTGAGGAAATTATCATAATTTGATAAGTGTTATTTCTAAATTATAACCTACAACGAAGGACGCCCTCCCCTTAAGATTGTATCACAAACTTTGTCAGCTTGTACAAAACACCCCCCAGTTTGGACATTTATAAACGCTCATGTCTCGAATCAATTGCAACAGTTGCGGACATGACATTATAGACCTTTCACAAAATCATGAATACGATTACGGATAGGAAATATCCTGCCAGTATACGGCCAAAATTCTATCTTTACGCACGGGGGTTCTTATGTGAGACGAAATATACCCCACGCAGTTTTATTATGTGCAGATGTATCAAGGGTGTGCCCCCGGTCCTGCTTGGGACGCTCTAATATTATCCGTGTAGTGTATTACACACGGATAAGAACATGGGATCTGTATAACTGAATAGAGTGGGGCATATGCCGTCTCACCAATTACCCATCGCAGGTAAATTGGGATGGTGTCAACCTTACTAGGACAATATATCCTATATATCCGTAATCGTAATAGTGATTTTTGCGAAAGGTCTCTACTCATGGACGATATGCGCGCAATGAGCAAAAATGTCCCTCAAAATAAAATGACACACCAACTCTACAAGTATATGCATATAGCCGAAAGTAGTTAAAGATGGTCTATCTCTTTGTAAACATGTGTTATGTAGTTACCGGGGTAGATATGAATCGAAAACCCCTATCCGGAAATGC
The DNA here is from genome assembly GCA_032622095.1 of Siphonodentalium dalli. Taxonomy (NCBI): domain Eukaryota; kingdom Metazoa; phylum Mollusca; class Scaphopoda; order Gadilida; family Siphonodentaliidae; genus Siphonodentalium; species Siphonodentalium dalli. Next base: position 287,015,889 of record CP136063.1, read on the forward strand.
TTCTATCGATTAATTTTGATTATATTTCGAATATTTTCTGGTCTAAAAATTGTGTGGCTGTTTAGCTAACGAACAATAGTGGTTAATGTTAACAGACACCAGGAATTTGATTGCTAAATTTGTCACAAATAAACATTAATTAGACTCATTATTGCTTAACTAGTTTTTTCAATGTTGTACAATGAAGATTATATATGATTTGTGAAATTCAAGATCTATCGCCAGATAGACCCAGAGAATGTCTTTGTTGAACAACTTTTGCCATTTTTGGCTGGATTTATGAAAAAATTGCGTCTCCCCATTAAACTTGCAGAAAGAAAATCGAATATGTTACTTCAGAATTCTGCCCAACTGTGCGAGGAATGTATTATGCCAGTTTTTGGCAGAAGCATTCCACATACCAACAATAAGCGATTTAGAGGACATCCTATCGCCGGAATGTGTCAATAACGTCGGTCAAGAATTAAAATGCGTTCACATTCTAACGTTCAAAAACGAAATATTCGATGACAACAAGAACAATGGTATGAATAAATCAAGAACTTATCGTTGTTTCAAAGAAAATATGAAATTGAACCATACTTACACCAAATTACAAACTTTTATACGAGATCGTGTTTCAGTAAGCTTAGAGTAAGCAATCATTAGTTTCAGGTATGAGATGGGTGACATGCGTAGCCAGAAATTCAAAGTGAGAAACGCATTTGTTAAAAATGTGAACCAAATGAAATTGAAACTGAAGAATACTTTATAATGATATATGCAAAACATAATTATTTGCAGAAAATATTTCATTGAAATAAGATTCCACCAATAATGTTTTGCAACTATGGTATTCCCCAGGAAAGATGAAAACCCGAGTATTTGTAATCTGATTTGTAACAGTTTTCCGCAAACAATGAGAATATACAATGCATAACGTTAATTATCAATACATGCTCTATTGTTCTATATATTTTACATGAAGTTGTCTTGGCTTGTTAATATATATGCCTATTTTATTCATCTAGGTCAACAAGATGTGACATCAGTTCGTGCTATGGTGTGTTTTATTGGGATATGAAACGAATGACCCAATTGGCAGTTGACCAATCACCGAACAGGATTTGATGTAAAACACACATCCATGTATAGCACCATACATATAATATCAAATGAGTATTTTATAATGGATAAAGTCAGTTCCGCCGAGCAGCGACCGGTTCTCTCATACTGTTTTGTTCTTTATCTTGTCTGAAGCTTGTTTTTCGTCACGTGGTACGGTCTTCTGTTCGAAAGTATGCATGTAAAAGTTCACAAACAGTGCAAATAGAATAATCGCATACAGCACGATTGCGAATGCCACTCTTTTTGGGAAGTAGCAGTCTTCTATGAATAATAGCTGGGCCGCGTGACCTCCGCAAATAACAAACTGTATCTGAAAAAAAATGAAAGATAGTGATACACAAATCTATAAAACAAAATATTGATTTAAATAAAAAAGGCAAGGTAAGGTGAGGTACGGTACCCCTCCCTTTAAAACCTTTTGCTGTCAGACGTCACAATGTAACTGGATTGAAAGTTTATCAAATTTAATATGAATCATCTGTTAAAATTTATTTTAAAAAGTATGAAAATCACTATCTAACTATCAAACATAAATGAGCTCATTACGCCATCTATATGGTGTATCCTGTTATCTTAGTTTTGCGTGACAATTGAGCTATTGGGAAAATATGATTATACGAACTCTCTATGCACATGCCTGATAGACTTTTTGCAGGTTGTATGGACATGTATTTGGGGATGCATTCGTACATACTTTAATTATGAGTGCCTATATAGGCTCCTACGGCGTTAACCTAGATGGTGAATCTATATAGTATATTAACACAACAATTTGAAGTGTGGGTATATATATGATAATGAACATAATCTCCTTGTTAGTAACTATAATGATACTATTATTTAAATGAGTCATTGATGCAGTACGTTTTCTGACAGCGTTACCATTTTGTACTATGGTTTTATTGGATGTTCTCTATAAACACGTACTAGCAGACTAGCATATTTATGGTGTATTGTCGGATGTGTCGTCTTTAGAAAAGGTGAAAAGGTGATGATGAGTTTCACATAAGAAATGAACGGCGTTTCAATGTCGCCATGCAATATTTTGACCGCAAACAATTCAACAAACTCCATGAATCCCGAACATATGGAACTTGCTGACCTTTATCGCAGTGAAACTCATGACCACGTTGAATCAGCCGATTATTCTCATAGTTACATACTTAGTCAACAGGAGTATATTTTAGTTCGATTATCATTCTCAACGACTCGGCAGTTTCCGCGAAGCGGAAATGGCCGAGTCGTTAAGAATTGTTCGAATAGTATAGCCCGGCAGGTAGTTCGCTTGTCGGACAATGGTCAAAACTGTAATACACAATATATACGTGGTCGCGCTTCGTAGGCAGTATGACCCTCCGTGAACTCCACGTGCATAGTAACGCTCGCTGTATTCCATCCACCCCAAGGTAGTCAATATATGTATACTATTCCACCCATCCCAAGGTAGTCAATATATGTATACTATATACACCAGACTACATCAGAAACCACTCATAGACATGGCAGATATAACAATAAAGACACTTATAGTCGTATTAACCCTTTACCCAACAAACCAGCCAAAACCGGCCAAATAAAGCTTCAACAGCCTAAAATATCTTCGGTCTGTCTCAATAGAACCATACAAATATGGATATCATTGGAACCGGCTCCTTGACCACATTGTGATAGTTACAGTTATGCCCTGTGCCAATGCATTCTCTTATATATGCGAGTCGACCATAGGTCGCCTCGCATATATAAGAGAATGCATTGGCCTAAAAAAAATATTTTTTTAACACTTTTTACCATTTTTCTTACATTCTTTAACAATTTTATAATTTTTAATGTGTTAAGCCAATGCATTCTCTTATATATGCGAGGCGACCTATGGTCGACTCGCATATATAAGAGAATGCATTGGCACAGGGCCCTTCTGTTGGGTAAAGGGTTAATTACTTCGTGTTCCCAATCGCCTCAACCGTAAACCCATCAGCAACCAATGTTTTCAACATGATTTCATCTCTACATACATGTGACACAAGCAATACAATACAAGAAGCATTAATTTGCGCTAAATCTCACAATTTTTTTTTAAATTGACAAACTCGTAAACTCTCCAATCCACTTGCACTTATGTGCCTGGTGATAATACCCGAATAGAAAGGGGGTCAACCAACTGTAAATAAAGATTTATCATATTTGTTGAAGAACTGACTCGGTATATGAGTGCATATTGATTCAATGGGGGTGAGCTCATCTCCTTTAATATTTTCCTTTCTCTTTATTGGTATCCAAATACACGACGAATGCATCTGTTATGTCGGAATTATTGTTGTAGTATTGCCTGTGTCTTCAGTACAAGTATTCTGTTCTAGGTTGTTAATAATTTATTCCCGAAAAGGAAGTCGTTATAATTATGTGACACCTCGTTTCCACTTTCATATTACATATACTAGGTTCGAAGTCTGGTTTAATTCAAAATATCTCCTTTATTCAGATATTAAGGTCCGAAATGAATCCATGCATTGGACTTATTTGTTGGAAACCTTAATTAATGATCATATTTCTCAGATTATAGGGACAAAACCCATTCATTTAGATGAGATATAGTTATATGATGACATATAGGTTTTCTCTAACGTTTTGGTTAGAAAGTTGGGTTACCATAACCCAATTTTTGGTTACTTTTTTCGAACCCAACCAGTTAACAGCTCTAATCCAACGTTTATTCGGATTCGGTTCAATAAACAATGGCTTACAGTTTGAGTAAACTTTAGTTATATAAGGATTAACTGTCATGTGGACTATTTTTATGGAGATGTAACGGTGAGGTAAGTGGACATAACTTGTGTAAAACCCGAAGGGTTTTACATACAAGTTATGTCCACTTACCTCACCGTTACATCTCCATAAAAATAGTCCACATGACAGTTAATCCTTATATTTATATACATTTAGCGAAAAAGCCACTTTTGTAAATATATTTAAATCGAAAAGTGTATCGTGACAAGATCAGCCCAAAATACCCAATAGCACCCTTGGCAAAAGTTAATAAGTACAATTTCTCTTCATGTTGAAACCCGATGATGTATTAAGTCAATCCTGCGCGATTCAAAATGCGCCCAAAGCATTACGCGTTTGTCTTTCCAAACATAATGACGTATCGATGGTGTTATTAGCTTGGTGTTATGAGGCGATGCGCATTCACCGAGAAATAACTGCAACTAGCCACGTGGGCGCCGACCAATCAGAATGCTGGATTTAGTGATGACAACACTTAGTGTGTAAATATATTTTGATTAGTGTATGTGGACGTTCGAACCCGCGAAAACCTCGTCTATATACAGCCCAGACCGCGACCTACACCAACTCGGCTACGGGGGCATCATTTAAAATGAAGCCCTCTCATCGAGAGCTAAGATGAAGATCGGTCTGAACATGGGTTCGAATGTTGGCACATAACGGATCTACCTAGAGCATGCCATGAATCTCTACTCTGGCTAACGCCCGTAGAGATCATGTTCCTCTAGTAAAAACCTGGGAACTTTCTGACGTTTTGACAGGGAACATCGCAAAGACGAAAAAATAACGCAGAGAATATATTTCTTAGTTATTACCTGTTCCATCCGCTCACCAACTCAAAAACGTCACAGCTAAGTATGCAATTTCGAGTTGGGAACTTCACATATAGTGAATTACATGACTGACGAACATATAATAACTAAGAACTATATTCCCTGTGTTTGGACTTTTTTCGACTTTATGAGGTTCCCTGTCAAACCTTAAACAAGTTCCCAGGTTTTGTACTGGTGGATTATGATGCCTAGGGGCGTTAGCCAGAGTAGAGATTCATGACATGGTCTAGTATCTACCGTGTTATTGGAACAGCACAAAACACTCACGAAGAATGAGCAGCATCTGGACTCTGTCACCCATCGTAACCCCAGCTATTCGAAATACTCACTGGCGAGTAGTCATCCCGTTAGGAAATGTTCATATGTGTTCAACAAACGATCATATAGGCTGAACTGATTATTTGAACAATTCCCACCATTCTGTGCTTGTATTGTATGTTTTCTGTCTGTCGTCTCATTTCATTGCCTGAACACCCCTGGCGCAAATGAATCATATAATGTTCCAATGTACACTTTTAAAACTGAATGGGAGAATCTATTTAGTATTGGAAGTTAACCACTATATATACTCACTAACTGCATAATGGTGATATACTTTTTCCACCAAAGATATTTCCGGTATGCTGGCCCCAGAGCCGCAATTCCATAATATGTGTACATAACGGTGTGCACCACCATGTTCACCCATTCATGGAAGGTACCACATCCTCCTAAAACAACACATAGGTCTATATATTATATGGATACATGGACGTGACCACATGGGGTGAGGTGGTGGGGTATCTCATCCAAACTTTGGTAAACATTATTAATAGTTGAAAATCTTATGCCTGACACAATATTAATTGGAAGTATTACACCATGCATAGGTTCAAATTGTTCTAATTATTTGATTTTCAAACAAGTAATTTGTGTGGAATTATTTCTTTTTAGCCCAACATTAGCATATTTCGTATACCGAATGATTCAAATTCGAGCGTCGTTTCAATTAAAGACGCAACCAACACACAAGTGTTAACTTACCTGGGAAGTATCTTAACCCGATCCACCATGTAAGTGGTATCACCGAATGATGAAACAAGTGTTAACTTACCTGGGAAGTATCTTAACCCGATCCACCATGTAATTGGTATCACCGAATGATGAAACAAGTGTTAACTTACCTGGGAAGTATCTTAACCCGATCCACCATGTAAGTGGTATCACCGAATGATGAAACAAGTGTTATCTCACCTGGGAAGTATCTTAACCCGATCCACCATGTAATAGGCATCGCCGAATGATGAAACAAGTGTTAACTTACCTGGGAAGTATCTTAACCCGATCCACCATGTAAGTGGTATCACCGAATGATGAAACAAGTGTTAACTTATATGGGAAGTATCTTAACCCAATCCACCATGTAAGTGGTATCACCGAATGATGAATCAAGTGTTAACTTACCTGGGAAGTATCTTAACCCGATCCACCATGTAAGTGGTATCACCGAATGATGAAACAAGTGTTAACTTACCTGGGAAGTATCTTAACCCGATCCACCATGTAAGTGGTATCACCGAATGATGAAACAAGTGTTAACTTACCTGGGAAGTATCTTAACCCGATCCACCATGTAAGTGGTATCACCGAATGATGAAACAAGTGTTAACTTACCTGGGAAGTATCTTAACCCGATCCACCGTGTAAGTGGTATCACCGAATGATGAAACACGTGTTAACTTACCTGGGAAGTATCTTAACCCGATGCACCATGTAAGTGGTATCACCGAATGATGAATCAAGTGTTAACTTACCTGGGAAGTATCTTAACCCGATCCACCATGTAAGTGGTATCACCGAATGATGAAACAAGTGTTAACTTACATGGGAAGTATCTTAACCCGATCCACCATGTAAGTGGTATCACCGAATGATGCATCAAGTGTTAACTTACCTGGGAAGTATCTTAACCCGATCCACCATGTAAGTGGTATCACCGAATGATGAAACAAGTGTTAACTTACCTGGGAAGTATCTTAACCCGATCCACCATGTAAATGGTATCACCGAATGATGAAACAAGTGTTAACTTACCTGGGAAGTATCTTAACCCGATCCACCATGTAAGTGGTATCACCGAATGATGAAACAAGTGTTAACTTACCTGGGAAGTATCTTAACCCGATCCACCATGTAAGTGGTATCACCGAATGATGAAACAAGTGTTATCTCACCTGGGAAGTATCTTAACCCGATCCACCATGTAATTGGTATCACCGAATGATGAAACAAGTGTTAACTTACCAGGGAAGTATCTTAACCCGATCCACCATGTAATTGGTATCACCGAATGATGAAACAAATGTTAACTTACCTGGGAAGTATCTTAACCCAATCCACCATGTAAGTGGTATCACCGAATGATGAAACAAATGAAGAAATGAAAGCTGGTTGTTCTTTTTCCTCATGATGAAGAATACCTGCAATGTTTGCAAACAATTTTAGATTTGACCTGGAAAAGTCAAGGATAGTCCATAAATATGACATATTTAAAGGTACTCAATCCAAATTAACGCTCGCAAATTACTATTTCCTTGGCTTCGGGGGTAAAACATAATTGATTCGAGTCAACGAACCCACCCATCAAAGCTAGGAGTGATCAGATATCGATGTTTGAAATCTATTATTTTTATTTTAGGTGGTCCAGTAAACTGTCGACGAGAAGAACTTATCTGACCAGATAGCGGATGAAGATCGATAACTCTAAAATCCAGTGGCTTTTTTTGTGTCAGATATTTGACAACTGGCAAAATTTCGTTGAACAAAATGTTGATAAATAACAGGTTTTTGGCAATTTTATACTATAGTTGACAGTGGTTAGCATTATTTTTGAGCCATTAACCCTTTACCCAACAGAAGGGCCCTGTGCCAATGTATTCTCTTATATATGCGAGTCGACCATAGGTCGCCTCGCATATATAAGAGAATGCATTGGCTTAACACATTACAAATTATAAAAAATTGTTAAAGAATGTAAGAAAAAATGGTAAAAAGTGTTAAAAAAAGATTTTTTTTAGGCCAATGCATTCTCTTATATATGCGAGGCGACCTATGGTCGACTCGCATATATAAGAGAATGCATTGGCACAGGGCTAACTGTAACTATCACAATGTGGTCAAGGAGCCGGTTCCAATGATATCCATATTTGTATGGTTCTATTGAGACAGACCGAAGATATTTTAGGCTGTTGAAGCTTTATTTGGCCGGTTTTGGCCGGTTTGTTGGGTAAAGGGTTAATCGATTGTGATAACTCAAGTGGCATTTCAAAACAAAATTGTTGTTGTTGGAATCTGATGATATGGGGACCGTTAAATCGGATTGAGTACCTTTAACGGTATTCAATCCGATTCGATGGTCCCAATATCATCAGATTCCAACAACATTTCTTAAAATGCGCTTCAGTTATCCAAATCGATGAATTGCCAAAAAATAATGCTAACCACTGTCAACTGTAACTATAAAATTTCCCAACAAGTGTTATATATCAACATTGTGTTCAATGTAATTTGGTGTCGAGAGTAGTTCTTTACCAGAATCAGTCGAGTCGAACACGCGATCTGTTCTTGTAAAGAATTATTATATATTTATTTCGTTCCTCCATACATGGAGAGTTTCAGACAAACACAGGAAACTACCACAATTACATAACGATATAAAAAATAATCTCTAATCAAACATGAAAGTGCAAGAAACCTTGACACACACCTCATGCGCTGACCGACATTGAACACTACTTGGAACTTGGTGTGCTATACCAAAAATCAGGGAACGATTGTAACAATGGGATTGTGCTCTAAGATATGGTAAATCCATTATTGTTGACTTTTTCGACAATACTAGTATAATGTTAATTTCTTCAAATTGGTTTATAGTAGAGGCTCTTATGTACTCCCGTGTGCACTTTGTGAAGAAATATAGCGACTATGCCAATGACGTTGCTTGATATATCAGGCACCAGAAAACAAATGTTAGACACCTTGGGTCGCGACTGGGTGGATTTATGACGTCATCAAGATGGCCGCCATACACAATTTCACAGTATGGACTGAGTCAGTTTGATCAATATCTACTTGTGAATTTATTATAGAAATTTGATTATCTCACCACTGACGTGAAACTAATACCCCATACTTCCATTTGACAGAAAAAGTGCCCACCATAAACCAAGATGGCCGCCAAAATGGCGACTGAAATTTGGAAAATTGATGATTTTTCACACTTTCCTCTTGAATCATTAACCGATGTTTGAAATTTGTAACGAATAAAGACCTAAATTTGAATAAATTCTAGTATCCAACCATTTCTACAACATAATATGTCATATTTCGGATCTCATTCCTGCCAGCAATCTTTAAAATGTGAATTCAAAAATGTGCTATGAAAGTTAACCAAAATTCAATTATGTGATTCTAGCCAAGAGTTGAACAGAAAATAACTAAATTTGATGAAGATATTGTAAAAATATTTTAAATATGTGAATTGCCATATAGTTACACTGAAAATAGTGCATTTTCGTTTAAGATGGCGGCCAAGATGGCTGCCAAAATGGAGAAATCACCAAAATCTGTCCAATTTTTATTGATATCACTCATGTGTTGGGGAAAAGTTAATATATGTGAATCCATGGACTTATGGAATAATTTGTAAATTTGGTGAACCATATAGCTGCTTATACCCAAGAATTCAACAGAATTATACCACGAAAATATTAAGTCAAATCATCTTCATGGCAGCCACACAAAATTGCAGAATGGGCACTGAGTGAGAAAGAAAACTTAACACAGAAAATAAACAATATTTCTACGGCAATGATAAAATTGCACCATGCTTCCTTTTGAAAGAACAAGATTGATAAAAAAAAAACCAAGATGGCTGTCAAAATGGCGACCGAAATATAGAAATGTGTTGAATTGTTACACATGCCCTTTACATCATTTTCGGTTATTCGTAAACTGTGGCGAGTAGGACTTGCCTTTGTTTTTATCAGTCATGACACCAAGTACTTTGGAAAACATATTATGCTGTAATTTGTGTCTAATTGTTGTCCATACTCCGAAAAATGCAAATTAAATAATTCGCTATGTAATTTCACAAATAAACTTGCTTCTCGAGGTTCTAGATTAACATTGGACAGAAATAGGCATAATAAAATAAACAAAAGTGTACACAGTTTTAAATATCGTTAGTATCATTCAATTACACTCGACATTGATCTATTTGACCCAAGATGGTCGCCAGAATGGCCGCCAAAACTCAGTTATAAAATGTGACAAATGTTTATATTCTCAAACGGCATTTAGCAAAGGAGTTGGATATATTCGCCCAATCTAAATTAGATACTATCATGTTAAGGTATATTGTGACTATGTTTGACCAAACATAGTTTGTTTATAATCGAGAATATATCGGAATGGACTCTTAGAAACCTAACATGACATTGCCCAATATAATTTAAACGATCCTGTCCGTTTCCTTGGGAAGGAAGTCAAACCGGATAAGAGCATAACGAGTACTCGAACGCAAAAGAATCCCTGCAGTCATAATACAGACATAAATCCAACTTTATGGCTATATTATTTCGTTTGGGGTAGATCTGCTTTATTCGTTGCCTATTCTTGATGAATTGTTGACCACGTTGATTTCGCCCGGCCACAAACATTCAGAAGATTCAGGGAAAATATCACACCTTGACTTCATCGAAGTCGAAGTTGCATTGCTATCATACTGCCACCGGGAAATATAATTGCTCAACTTAGAAATACACAGGCATTACATGTTAGTGCAAACAGTATTTCGTATCTAATTATGAAACAGTTGTGTCTAATAAGATACAATAAGGGGATATTGCATGGTTCAGTTTCTTGTTTTTGGCATATCTGTGTTTCATCACCTGAAATTCGTTTGAATAGTTGAGACATTGTCACACTTCTCAAGACGTGAGACAGCACATGTACCACTCTTGTTACTTCGTCCAATCGATGGTCACATTGATGGTAGTCTATCTACAACCAACTCACCCCAGCAACTACAGTTGAATTACAAACTCATCTCGCAAGCTAACAGAGCCCACCACAAAACTCTCCGACTGCATATAAGAGAATCCATATAGAATATTTGCTTCGGTTGTGGAATGGAGAGTCCATGATACAGACTTAATAAATAAATTTCAATACGGCCACTGACCTCATAGCAGATACATTGCATATTCACTTTGATGTAGTCTAACATAGCTGTGCACATAACCGAGTTAATGCTTGTCAGTTTATTTTAGAGTACGAGTCAGTTTATGTTTTGTCAACGAAAAAATATCGTGAAATCAAAATGCCTATGCCTAGTGCCTGGGTATTTAGTGATGAAATACCTCATCGAAACACCAGAAGCTCGTCTTTGGTCCATGCCATATGGTGGTGCATCGAAGTAATGAATACAGTGACGGGTCATCAAGATCATTTAATGGAACGTTATTAAGAACAAATGTAGTTTATAGAATTTGCTGGCAAACCGTACAACCATGATAGTCGGATCCACAAGTAGGCCAATAACAAGCTTTGAATATAGATACTGCGCAAATGTTGGAAGTAATAGATAACAAGGTTATGCTTGAATTGAGAGAAGATTGTGGATTGTTAGCTATTTGAAGAGTCCATAACTGAAATTTACTTCAACTATTGCTTAGGAAGGTATACGATTACAACGTTTAACGACCTGAGTTTTCTGCAGACCTGATTTCATTGTAGTGGGATATCAAATGTTCCTCTATAAAATATCTGGAAAGAATACTACAAACTTTCCACCCAATAATAATACATGTACCTCAACATGTCGGTGAGTTGAATTGCCTCTACAACCAAGTCGAACTGTGCATTGGTGCGACAAATGATTTTATCAATTTTATCTGGAACATTGCCGATAGCCTATAAAATTACAGAAATGCAGGCATTTAAAGAAAATTTGGTGTGAATATGTTTCTTGTATGACATTTTGATGAGAACGCAAGCATGAAAGAACTTCGATAACACATGTGACAAACATGACATGGGTGTATCTAATATAAACTTGATGAGTGCATAAGTTCAGCACAGGAAGGTGTGGATCATACACGGAACGAACTTGCAGTATATGCGATGTCCAGAAAGCTATCTCTGTGGAACCCAAATACACATGTATACCAATTGAACTCATTATATGAGGCTATCTTCCTACCCTAGCTCGATCAAAATCAGCCACGCTTTCGCAAATCTTTGGTGTGGAGTCAGTGAGTTGACCTATGAGCTGACCAGAGCTCCACAGCAGTTTCTGTTTTGATACAAACCTGAACATAATTTATATCTAGTCGCTATATATCGCATGTAATAAGCAGAGGTCTGGTAGAAATCCACCAATGCGATTCTTCTTCGCAGAAGACACATAGAGCTCACATCTGAACGCTCTCGTTTGGTAGTCTGCGACAAAGCAATTACTGTCATATAATCCCCTGATGCACACACAATTTGAACTAGATGTTATTCAAGGACGGGCAATTGTAAATTTTTCTCAGTTTCACAAAAGTATAGCCTGTGTTTTCGTACATGTATTTAATAAGAACGAATCACACAAATATTATCTCCTATTCTTATATTTGTACTAAGTATACACTAATTATTAAGCTTGTTAACATGGAAGATGTCTGTAACGTCAACGCATTATATGCCGCTACTGTTGGGTACTGCATTGTGTGATGTCCATTCAATTAATTTCCGTGAGCAGCTGAATTTCAGTAGAATTGACTTAGTATGATGGCATTACATGAGCAATACAGGAGTCAAGTGAAAAATTCTTAGCCAAAACCCCATAAGGGGGGGGGGCGCTATCAAGGGGAATTAATTAAAGTACTGCTCAATACCGACAGCCTTATTGTTGAGGTAGGGATTTTTCTCTAGTCGAGTACCCAATCAGGACATTTCCTATGTACATGTAATGATGGATGTAATCAGCATGTATTCAGATTTTGATATTTTCAAATAGGTCAACATCAGATGAATTTATCTACTTTTCATGGTTTCTGTTTCCATTCTCATGAAATCTCGAATATAAGCAGCTACTTTTCGCAAATATTCATATTGTATCAGCATTCCTGGCACTTTTTTCAACAGGGGAACAAATATGTTTACCAGTAGTCACTGAAACCCACATTAGGAGCGTTATCAATGAAAACTAGCAAATTTGGATGATTTATCCATTTTGGTAACCATCTGAGTCACCATCCTGAATTTAGATTCATATAGATAATAATATGTTAATCTAACATATCATGGTTGTCGAATGATTAGATAGTATAATTCATTCAAAATAAGGTTGCTAGTAGCCACCGATTTCAAACCGCTGTGAATAATTTAAGAGGCGAGTGTGAAAAATCATCAATTATTAGAATTTCGGTCGCCGTTTTGGGAGCCATCTTGGATTTTGAGGTCCAAATTGCACCATCAAGAGGAAGTGTGATCGAATGGTATTATTGGTCGCGAAACATAATCATTTAACTATCTAAATTTTCCTCCCAGACTCAATGCCAACTTTGAAATTATTCATGGTTGGCATTTTGATGATTTCATCTCATTTTCGAAGTTTCATTCTCTCGAATTCTTGAGTATAAACAGCCATTGTTCACAAACTATTCATTTTGTTTCATATTTCCATGTTATTACGCCAACACGGAGCAAATATATTCACCTATATTAACTAAATCGCACATTAGGAGTGATATCAATGAAAATTTGACAAATTTTAGTGATTTATCAATTTTGGCAACCATTTTGGTCGCCATCTTGAATACAGATGCACTTTTTTGGTTGTAATTATATGGCAATCTATATGTTTAAACCTGTTGCAAATGTTTGTCATCAAATTCAGCTATTTTCTGGCTAACACTTGGCTTGAATTACAAAATCGATATTTGGTAAAATTTCATAGCATATTTATGAATTCACATTTTGACGAAATTTTGTATGAATAAGACCCAAAGTATGACATATTATCATGTTCAAATGGTTAGGTATTCAAATGTAGTTAAAATTAAGTTGATATTAGCCACCGATTTCAAACAACCGTGAATGTTTTAAGAGACATGTGTGAAAATTCATAATTTTTCCGAACTTCGGTCGCCATTTTGGCGGCCATCTTGGTTAAATGTGGTCAATTTTTTTGTCAAAGTGAAGCCTGTTATCATAGTGTCACAACAGTAGAGAAATATTATATTTCCTACCATAAATTCACTACTAGATATTAATCAAACTGATCCAGTGCCTACTCTGAAATGTTGGATGGCGGCCATCTTGATGACGTCATAAATCCACCCAGTCGCGACCCCCAGGTGTCTAACATTTGTTTTCTGGTGTCCCAGATATCAAGCAACATCATGAGCATAGTGGCTATATTTCTTCACAAAATGCACACGGGAGCCAAAAAATGAACATAAGAGCCTCTACTATTAGTGGCTGAGTTGTGAAATATCAGTTTCAGCGTTTTCAGCATTCCCTCCATAACGCTATTCATCAAGTGTGTTTGTGTCATTACTTCACTTATTATTCGTTTCGATACTATATGGTGAAATCCCCGCACTATCAAAAACAGTGTTTTTCATTAATGGGTTATCTTACAATTTTGATCACGTGACTAAATAGTGTTTATCGCACACATCACGTTCACAGAGTTCTTAAATCTGAATACCACCCTTTAAGAGTAGCACTGACACTACGATGATAAGGGGCACTTGAAATTGCACTTATATGCAAATTAGTGTATGACGTTTCTATGTCACGCCATTTGATTGGTGCCTCGTTGTTATCTACGCGGAGTAAAACGTTTAATTGTCCGCCATTGTTTAAAGTATTGTTCATGTTCGCAAGGTATGTTTTTGTTTGTGTCTCTTCCACATGCATGTCCTACGTGAATCTTGGTAAAAAATATCTGCGACAAAATCAGATGGAGTCCTCCCGAAAAGCTTCCATCTGTACAATTTATATAGGAATATCGCAAGTAGAGTCTAGTATCCTTCTGGAAGATGAATGATGTCAGCAAGAAAATTTAATTTCTTCACATGCATCTCTCATTCCTGAGGGATGTTGCCTAGAAGACCAAGCGATAGATTGGTAGGAATAATGAGAGTGTGGTTTTGGGAATATTTTAATTAACACGCATAGAAGAATGGGCTTGTAACGGCTCCTTATCGTGTTCCTTGGCCAATATTGAATGGTTCGGACAACATTCCATTTACGAGCATATGACTAACACAGCCTTCGTGCATCTCGGCTACGACGCAGAGCATACGCCCACGGATACCGCGCTTGTATAGTTTAATCAAGAGACCGCTTTGCCAATCGAGGTCAAATGCTTTCTTCGAGTCCAAGAAACTCACGCAAACAAGCGAATTCATATCATAGCCATTGCTAACAGCTTCCTGTAACACAAACGCTGTCATCGCGCAACTCAGACCTTTCTGAAATTTCTAAACTTGTATGAGTGCTGTTCTTACACTCAAAGTGCTGTCAAGGAACACAATCTTGGAAAGTGTTCTATAAAACACATGAATTTTAAGAGTGCATGGGGACGGGATTCACATTCAGCTAGCAAATATTGCAGCTTCGCCCTATTCGCTGTCTTATTGGTTGCGTTAGTTACAGAGCTGAAGAAAACGATGAATATTCACTTCGATGTCAGACATTTTGCCGCCATTTTCGAGCAAATTATGACGTTGATTTCCGGTCCTGAGTTCAAATCAAAGAAAGTTAAATTTTAGCAATATGCGGAATCTTGGAAGACGCTCGGCATTGACAGCCGATTTAAAATGCACGATTGTTCTTACGATCTCCACTATGGTACACAGATGTCGGTTCAAGATACATAAGGATTAACTGTCATGTGGACTGTTGTTATGGATATGTAACCGTAAGGTAAGTGGACATAACAGGGTTTTACATACAAGTTATGACCACTTACCTCGCGGTTACATCTCCATAAAAATAGTCCACATGACAGTTAATCCTTATATTTATATACAATTAGCAAAAAAGCCACTTTTGTAAATGTATTTAAATCGAAAAGTGTATCGTTACAAAAACAGCCCAAAATACCCAATAGCACCCTTGGCAAAAGTTAATAGGAACAATTTCTCTTCATATTGAAACCCGATGATGTATTAAGTCAATCCTGCACGAGTCCAAATGCGCCCAAAACATTACGCTTTCGTCTTTCCAAACCCAATGACGTATCGATGGTGTTATGAGCTTGGTGTTATGAACCGTTGCGCATTCACCGAGAAATAACTGCAACTAGCCACGTGGGCGCCGACCAATCAGAATGCTGGATTTAGTGATGACAACATTTAGTATGTAAATATATATCTATGACGACATTATACCAAGTAGATGAGGTAATACTTACTGTGTCTAGAAGTTCGACAAGTTTTGAGATATAGAATAACCACATTACTCGAACCATCTGAAAAACAATCAATAATACTTCCTGAGATTTATCATTATATTAGACACCTTTTGTATAATGACTTACTACTGACAAGAATTACGAATAGCTAATAGTATCGCATAATGACTTACTACTGACAAGAATTACGAATAGCTAATAGTATCGCAAAATGACTTACTACTGACAAGAATTACGAATAGCTAATAGTATCGCATAATGACTTACTACTGACAAGAATTACGAATAGCTAATAGTATCGCATAATGACTTACTACTGACAAGAATTACGAATAGCTAATAGTATCGCAAAATGACTTACTACTGACAAGAATTACGAATAGCTAATAGTATCGCATAATGACTTACTACTGACAAGAATTACGAATAGCTAATAGTATCGCAAAATGACTTACTACTGACAAAATTACGAATAGCTAATAGTATCGCATAATGACTTACTACTGACAAGAATTACGAATAGCTAATAGTATCGCAAAATGACTTACTACTGACAAGAATTACGAATAGCTAATAGTATCGCAAAATGACTTACTACTGACAAGAATTACGAATAGCTAATAGTATCGCATAATGACTTACTACTGACAAGAATTACGAATAGCTAATAGTATCGCAAAATGACTTACTACTGACAAGAATTACGAATAGCTAATAGTATCGCATAATGACTTACTACTGACAAGAATTACGAATAGCTAATAGTATCGCAAAATGACTTACTACTGACAAGAATTACGAATAGCTAATAGTATCGCATAATGACTTACTACTGACAAGAATTACGAATAGCTAATAGTATCGCATAATGACTTACTACTGACAAGAATTACGAATAGCTAATAGTATCGCAAAATGACTTACTACTGACAAGAATTACGAATAGCTAATAGTATCGCATAATGACTTACTACTGACAAGAATTACGAATAGCTAATAGTATCGCAAAATGACTTACTACTGACAAGAATTACGAATAGCTAATAGTATCGCATAATGACTTACTACTGACAAGAATTACGAATAGCTAATAGTATCGCATAATGACTTACTACTGACAAGAATTACGAATAGCTAATAGTATCGCAAAATGACTTACTACTGACAAGAATTACGAATAGCTAATAGTATCGCATAATGACTTACTACTGACAAGAATTACGAATAGCTAATAGTATCGCATAATGACTTACTACTGACAAGAATTACGAATAGCTAATAGTATCGCATAATGACTTACTACTGACAAGAATTACGAATAGCTAATAGTATCGCAAAATGACTTACTACTGACAAGAATTACGAATAGCTAATAGTATCGCATAATGACTTACTACTGACAAGAATTACGAATAGCTAATAGTATCGCATAATGACTTACTACTGACAAGAATTACGAATAGCTAATAGTATCGCATAATGACTTACTACTGACAAGAATTACGAATAGCTAATAGTATCGCATAATGACTTACTACTGACAAGAATTACGAATAGCTAATAGTATCGCATAATGACTTACTACTGACAAGAATTACGAATAGCTAATAGTATCGCATAATGACTTACTACTGACAAGAATTACGAATAGCTAATAGTATCGCAAAATGACTTACTACTGACAAGAATTACGAATAGCTAATAGTATCGCATAATGACTTACTACTGACAAGAATTACGAATAGCTAATAGTATCGCATAATGACTTACTACTGACAAGAATTACGAATAGCTAATAGTATCGCAAAATGACTTACTACTGACAAGAATTACGAATAGCTAATAGTATCGCATAATGACTTACTACTGACAAGAATTACGAATAGCTAATAGTATCGCAAAATGACTTACTACTGACAAGAATTACGAATAGCTAATAGTATCGCATAATGACTTACTACTGACAAGAATTACGAATAGCTAATAGTATCGCAAAATGACTTACTACTGACAAGAATTACGAATAGCTAATAGTATCGCATAATGACTTACTACTGACAAGAATTACGAATAGCTAATAGTATCGCATAATGACTTACTACTGACAAGAATTACGAATAGCTAATAGTATCGCAAAATGACTTACTACTGACAAGAATTACGAATAGCTAATAGTATCGCATAATGACTTACTACTGACAAGAATTACGAATAGCTAATAGTATCGCAAAATGACTTACTACTGACAAGAATTACGAATAGCTAATAGTATCGCATAATGACTTACTACTGACAAGAATTACGAATAGCTAATAGTATCGCAAAATGACTTACTACTGACAAGAATTACGAATAGCTAATAGTATCGCATAATGACTTACTACTGACAAGAATTACGAATAGCTAATAGTATCGCATAATGACTTACTACTGACAAGAATTACGAATAGCTAATAGTATCGCAAAATGACTTACTACTGACAAGAATTACGAATAGCTAATAGTATCGCATAATGACTTACTACTGACAAGAATTACGAATAGCTAATAGTATCGCAAAATGACTTACTACTGACAAAATTACGAATAGCTAATAGTATCGCATAATGACTTACTACTGACAAGAATTACGAATAGCTAATAGTATCGCAAAATGACTTACTACTGACAAGAATTACGAATAGCTAATAGTATCGCAAAATGACTTACTACTGACAAGAATTACGAATAGCTAATAGTATCGCATAATGACTTACTACTGACAAGAATTACGAATAGGTAATAGTGTCGCATAATGACTTACTACTGACAAGAATTACGAATAGCTAATAGTATCGCATAATGACTTACTACTGACAAGAATTACGAATAGCTAATAGTATCGCATAATGACTTACTACTGACAAACATTACGAATAGCTAATAGTATCGCATAATGACTTACTACTGACAAGAATTACGAATAGCTAATAGTATCGCAAAATGACTTACTACTGACAAAATTACGAATAGCTAATAGTATCGCATAATGACTTACTACTGACAAGAATTACGAATAGCTAATAGTGTCGCATAATGACTTACTACTGACAAGAATTACGAATAGCTAATAGTATCGCATAATGACTTACTACTGACAAGAATTACGAATAGCTAATAGTATCGCATAATGACTTACTACTGACAAGAATTACGAATAGCTAATAGTATCGCATAATGACTTACTACTGACAAGAATTACGAATAGCTAATAGTATCGCATAATGACTTACTACTGACAAGAATTACGAATAGCTAATAGTATCGCAAATTTTCGGACGTTCCAAAAACCATTTACCACAATTGACGATTACGAGTCCATTTTGAGAAAATCGACTCATTCAAACTTCTTGCCACTCGCATTAAGGTTATATGCGGAATGAATGTTCTAAACATAAGGTTATATGCGGAATGAATGTTATAAACATAAGGTTATATGCGAAATGAATGTCATAAACATAAGGTTATATGCGGAATGAATGTTATAAACATAACGTTATATGCGGAATGGATGTTGTAAACACAAGATTATAAACATAAGGTTATATGCGGAATGAATGTTATAAACATAAGATTATAAACATAAGGTATATGCGGAATGGATGTTATAAACACAATATTATAAATATAAGGTTATATGTAGATTATTAGAGAATTATTATAACTATAGGAGGAGAATTCAATTTTAGAACTGGTAGAAGGCCAGACTACACTGGCAGTAAGGTTATATGCGGAATGGATGTTATAAACATAAGATTATAAATATAAGGTTATATGCGGAATGGATGTTATAAACATAAGATTATAAATATAAGGTTATATGCGAAATGAATGTTATAAACATAAGATTATAAACATAAGGTTATATGCGAAATGGATGTTATAAATACAAGATTATAGACATAAGGTTATATGCTGAATAACTATTATAAACACTAGATTATAAACATAAGGTTATATGCGAAATGAATGTTATAAACATAAGATTATAAACATAAGGTTATATGCGAAATGAATGTTATAAACATAAGATTATAAACATAAGGTTATATGCGAAATGAATGTTATAAACATAAGATTATAAACATAAGGTTATATGCGGAATGGATGTTATAAACACAAGATTATAAACATAAGGTTATATGCGAAATGGATGTTATAAACACAGGATTATAGACATAAGGTTATATGCTCAATAACTGTTATAAACACTAGATTATAAACATAAGGTTATATGCGAAATGAATGTTATAAACATAAGATTATAAACATAAGGTTATATGCGAAATGAATGTTATAAACATAAGATTATAAACATAAGGTTATATGCGAAATGAATGTTATAAACATAAGATTATAAACATAAGGTTATATGCGGAATGGATGTTATAAACACAAGATTATAAACATAAGGTTATATGCTGAATAACTATTATAAAAACTAGATTATAAACATAAGGTTATATGCGGAATGGATGTTATAAACACTAGATTATAAACATAAGGTTATATGCGGAATGGATGTTATAAACACTAGTTTATAAACATAAGGTTATATGCGGAATGAATGTTATAAACACTAGAGTATAAACATAAGGTTATATGCGGAATGAATGTTATAAACATAAGATTATAAACATAAGGTTATATGCGGAATGGATGTTATAAACACAAGATTATAAACATAAGGTTATATGCTGAATAACTGTTATAAACACTAGATTATAAACATAAGGTTATATGTAGATTATTAGAGAATTATTATAACTATAGGAGGAGAATTCAATTTTAGAACTGGTGGAAGGCCGGACTACACTATTGATTCCGTAACAAGATAGGGCCGGTCTTGATAAATTCGTTCGGGCTAAACCTTTGTAGATCAGCTTCCATGAGAATAGTGAATGGTCGCAAAAGAGGCAATCCCTCTGGAAACTGTACGAGTTATCGTTATAATGGGCGAGCTTTGTGTTAAACAAAAAACGAGTCCTCGAATCATTGTCAGCTTACAATGCATTTGAAAATCAAATTCAAATTCTCGAGTGGTAAATCATTTAGATATATGTACGATAGACCTAAAAAATACCTACTGTATGTTCTAAATGGAACCAGCACAGCGCAGAGAAAGAGGAGCAGGTCATGACATTGGAGCGATCAGTTGATCAGTGCGTGTACTCTGTTCACTAGCCAATCAAAACCGACAAATTCATGTCACCACTTGATCACTCGATAACTGAATGCTTGATAGCGTACATGTCAATTTCAACTTTGGGTGCATTTTAAGCTTCTTGTATGCCTATATACCTTCTAATTGTGGTGGTTCTCTTGTGAAATGGCGGATTAAATTATAAGAAATAACTCTTGTTTCGATTAGGGTTATGAGTTATAACCGAAAAGTTTGAAGACAAATTTTCTATAACGCGTGTTATAGACTATATAACGGTCTGCAGCAACGTTCACCGGGTAAGGCGTGCCTCGCTCAGATCGATAATCGGCGATGTGTAAACAACACCTCGCCGATTATTGACAATTATACCCCAAAAACATAAGAACTAAGAACATGTAAGAAATCCTTACCAAAATGTCCTTATGGCAGTGGTAATCATCGAAGTCATGAGAGATAACTCTGCCTCGAGTTTGCCCCAATCCGAGTAACATCGTTTTACGATATCACCAAGTGCCATCACTCTACTTCACTGCTAAATAATCAAATTCCAGGCGCAGTGATCACGGAGAGGGTACAGCATGGAGTTCGCTAAATAATGTGCATATATCGATTTTTGTGACATTCGGTCTCAGGCTGATCAGGTTACATCGAACTGATAACCATCCAAGTAATATCCTATAGATATCGTGTGTTTATCGACCTACACGCGTGTTGATATTCAAAACTTAACCCTTTACCCAACAAACCGGCCAAAACCGGCCAAATAAAGCTTCAACAGCCTAAAATATCTTCGGTCTGTCTCAATAGAACCATACAAATATGGATATCATTGGAACCGGCTCCTTGACCACATTGTGATAGTTACAGTTATGCCCTGTGCCAATGCATTCTCTTATATATGCGAGTCGACCATAGGTCGCCTCTCATATATAAGAGAATGCATTGGCCTAAAAAAAATCTTTTTTTACCATTTTTTCTTACAATCTTTAACAATTTTATAATTTTTAATGTGTTAAGCCAATGCATTCTCTTATATATGCGAGGCGACCTATGGTCGACTCGCATATATAAGAGAATGCATTGGCACAGGGCCCTTCTGTTGGGTAAAGGGTTCAAACGTCGGTAATTATAGTAGCTTATTATCTGAACATTTCAATGGGATAGCTATACTCATCAATGATGCTTTAGTATAGAAAGGGTTAAATAGCAATGCGATGGTTTCAGGTCTCGCCAATCTACATATTAGTTTATACGTAATACGTAGCACCCAGTACATCAAGGACACCTCGAAACGATATTTGATAAATCAGGAAGATTCACATCAGATAGAAATTTAAAAAGCCACGTATGCCCTGGTAAATACATAAACTTTAGGTTTAAACTACATTAGAAATATATGAAAAATCTATTGTGCAAATAAAGACATACGGAGCAGATATTTGGGGCTATGAAAACTTACATTGCTTTAGAACCTAGAGTTATGGTTCCTTTGTTTTATATTGCATATGAACAAAACAACCCCACCACACTCGTTTATGAGGAAACAGGACTGTACCAAATATACTTTAAAATTAAGCAGACGCTATTGTGTTACTGGGGCAGAATCATTTCCATGGAATGCACGAATAGTTTCTATTTCCGAAGTCATTTTAGTCCTTCTTGTGACTCACCCTGTCGCCTTCTGGTGATGTCTCTACTGGTTGACATCTGAAGCTGTATCGACCAAACCATCCGCTTAGCCCCATCTAAAATATACATATATAGTATTCACATAATAATATAAATGTATCACATAATAATGTTAACGAGAGGTGGACTGTGCCAATGGGACTAAGGGTACCCCCGCAGTCCAATTTGGCTACACTAATGTAGCCATATTAACTTATCTGACTTTTGAAAAAAAACGAATTTTTCAAAATGTATCAGTCGAAAAAGGGGGATAACGCGACTTAAAACTTAAAAAGTCGGACGTACCACATAATCCCATGTGTGCATGTTCCCATATACTAAATAACTGTGTCACCCTTTAACAATTGACTGAAAATGTAAAACAAAAAAATACTGAAAAATGTAGGAATACAAGATCAGCAAAGTCGCGTCCACGGACGGGTGGACAGAGCGGACGCCAGATGGACGGAGGGACGGATAAACTATTCATATAATGAAATAAAACAAAATGATATGTTTTTCCCAAAAAATAATAGGCATAAACGATAAAATCTGTCTGGAAAGTTTCTATCAATTAATATCGATTGGAAAATGTCCTAAAAATTACTACTTCTGGCGGGACAGTAAAATTGGCTACTTTTAGAACATAAATGTCAGGCGACCAGGCAAAAACGTTCGGAGCGTAACAAGAGGAGAACTCTATCTTGTTAGCACGTCAATGCTTATATCTATTCGACTCAAAGAGATTTATAATTCTTGGCTGCATCAGACATAAATTCCATGAGATGGGTTTAGAAAAACATCTTGAAGACCATATATTACCTTTAACGGTTTTTGCGGATGACTTGATCATATACGAAGTGACAAACAATCATACATCAACAAACATACAATACATGCAAGACAAAGATGACAAACATGCAAGACATATACATATACATACGGAACACATGCAATACCACTGACACACATGCAACTAATTTATCACATCAAACAAGCATATGAATGCACATGCACTGAGATCAAATCAAATAAGGAAACAGAATCAAGTCAAGTGTTTGTTTCCTACTTGCCTTAAATATAGAGCGTTCAATAAAACTACTTCATAGGATTTAATTTAACTGTTCTCATTTTGTGTTAAACAATTAAGATTACTTCTTGAAAACCATTTACTACATGTTGTCAGAACATAGCTTAAATATTTAAAAGCAGTCAAGTTTTAGTTTAGATTTATACCTTTTTTGAACCGCTGTAAATTTTCTTGAATCACTGTAAAATACTCAAACGATGGAGACATATATTCTACAGCAATAAACATGCTACTGAAATAACTGTTATTTCCTACTATTCTAATTGTTAAGAGGGTGGGTGGGTAAATTTTATAACATTTATTGCTGCCACTTCGTAAGGCAGATCAAGACAAAGTAATTTTATTATAGCAATTTAGCGAGCGCGCCAAAATTGTAACTCACATTGTTAGCCAATGAAAATAGATAACACATATAATGACGTCATGCAACCATGCCTATTATTAGAAAGCATAACCGATGTAATAGACTTATTTATAGATCACAAATAATGACGTCACGCCAACATGCATATTCATGAGAAGGCGCCACCAATGTAATAGTCTTTTTTATAGAGTTATCTCGCTTAGATTAATATGAACCCTAGTCACGAAATTATTCGATTTGTAGACAAATAGAATCAATCACATTAGTATGTCTTAATTGTCTTTATAGCCAAATATTTACACAGCCCGTGTGTGTTACACTAAATCCTGTTCGGTGATTGGTCAACTGCAAATTTGGGTCACACGTTTATACCCAAATAACACAGACCGTAACACGAACACGACGTCACACATTGTTGACCTAATCACTAAAAGCTGTCAGCAGAATAATTGTGTGTGCTTTCCAATGTTCTGCCGAATTGCAAGTTATTTATATCAATCAAGTTTTCGTTGCTTAGTGTTTGGAAATCTTATAATGTGCTGCATGGGCTAGTCTCAAATTATCGGCAGATTTTGTGAAAATAAATAAGAATACACTCAGCTTTTTTGTGGGAATAAATCTTCAAATAGCTATATAAATATATAAGAAATGAAATGGTGTGCGTTATTAGGGGATGTGGCTATGTGGCCGTACATTGTGTGTGTTATTATGGGATATGGCTCTGTGGCCGTACATTGTGTGTGTTATTATGGGATATGGCGCTGTGGTCGTACATTGGGAGCACCTTTAGCGAGAACCGCCTGGCGGTTTACACAAAATGCCCCAACTACCACAGCGCCACATCCTTCCCCCTGTAACACACACCCACTACACTCATCTCTTAAATAATGTACCGTTCTTCACGTTTATGTATATACATATTTTATTCGCAAAAAAACGCTATTTTGTCCCGGAAAGGATACAATTTCTTTAACATGTCCTTAGCAATCTCAAATGTCGCACCAAAATGTATATAGGTCTATTTCAATGTATATAGGTCTATTACGTCAATCAGCATCAATACTCACAGTATCTCATGCACTCAGTCTTATGTCACCACCTGCATCCGGACATGTACATAGCTGTGGACATGGATATAGCTTTGGACAGGATATAGCTGTGGACATGTACATAGCTGTGGACATGGATATAGCTGTGGATATGTACATAGCTGTGGACATGGCTATAGCGGTGGATGTGCCTATATCACAGGTTTCAAAGCACTTGCTTTTAAGGTAAAAATAATTCCAATGAAAACAGCTTTCTCCAACATGTAGTCGTTTTCTAAGTAAACACCGGTGATCAGCTCAGACAATAAACAAGTTATCGCCAACATAAATGGTGTAATTAAGTTTGAAGAACATGTTTTTTTCTTTGAAAATTTCAATGGAAAATGATGAAGTATTCCCAATTTAATTCAAATTAATTAGTATCTGTAATAGCACTTGACATATGAGTGGACCTACTCATCATGTGGAGCGAAATATAATATCCAAACTACACAACCGCAGTCAAACTTTTATGCAATAGTTTTAGCACAAGTGTTCGAAATCTTAATTTGCGTCGATGTACTTAATTGGTTTTGTGGCATGGATTGCAAAAACTTGTTATGATATGGCTATCATGACGCATCATGACAAGAATTGATAAGTTATCAGGCGGAAACACTTTGTTTCAAAACATTTTGATATTGCTAAGCTCAGCCACGATACTGACAGGCTATTTTGCAGCACGCCTTAGTATAGAATTCATTTTATGTTTAGTGCTATATCTATACGTGGACACTTTAAACCGCTAATTAACAGTTACTTCAGCATAGGCTTATATTTCAAATTGTGTATCCTGATTTAATCGGAAGGGAGATAACCCAAAATAGAACGTACTTTTGACTAAATATTGCGCAGATTTTAACACAGTTTCACACTTCTCTTTAAAAAAACACTTTTCTTTAAAAAAACACTTCTCTTTAAAAAAAACACTTCCCCGGTACCGCATATATGTGACCCGCCATATCAAATCCAGTCGTAAGTCGGGATTTGTTTACCCTGTGCCAATGCATTCTCTTGTATACGCGAGTCGACCATAGGTCGCCTCGCATATATAAGAGAATGCATTGGCCTAACAATGTTTTACAATTTTAATAATTTTTTCTTGTAGTCTTTAACAATTTTATAATTTCACCCATACAGAGCCCCAGACAAACATGAGCAGACGACACTCTTCTATATGCTTCTATATATGTGTGGGGCTCCCTGCAGGGTAATGGATGTTTTGTTATTTTATGTCCTAAAAAATTTAAGAAACATTTATTTTTAAAAAATTGTTAGGCCAATGCATTCTCTTATATATGCGAGGCGACCTATGGTCGACTCGCATATATAAGAGAATGCATTGGCACAGGGTAAAAAATGAATTTAACAACATTGTACTTTAATTTGTCTTTATTTCTGAATGTCTCCATTATTTAGTCAATATAATCATTTCAAAAGGAAGTATAATTAGTGGTGGCTAGTTGGCTCCGGTTAAACAAGTTACTCATTTTGAAATATATTCCTAAAATCTAGTGGCACATGTTTCTCAGACTGAATACCAATCACTATCTAATCGTGAACGCTGTAGATATTTGAAGGAAAAAGTTAATTGCGAAAATTGGGAAACGCGGGCTTTAGTTGCAAACATTTTTCGTAAATCCACTCAAAATTAACTACCATTTCCTTCTAAATACTATATAATGGCGCTGAGGATAATGGATTGTAATGTTACTACATGTAGTCATTACACGATTGGTGCCGTGTTTGCCCAATACTCAGGGGCAAAATCCCAGCAAATATTTGTGTTTCAGTTTAGTTACTTTCACTACTTTAATATACCGTTATTACACTAAGCGCTGCATCATATGATGTGACACTGGCATAATTTGCTTACTTCGATGAACAGAGATGCAGAGACGAACACCATAAACACATTGTAGACTAAAATCACTCCTTTCAACTCGAAAGCTTGACGTTTTTCCATGTACTTGGGTCCATATTTAACAATTAGTCCGTACAACATGAAGATAGACATAACCGCCCATGGTGTCGACATTAACGGTAAACTCGTCATTCGTTCATCTGAAATGTTCGAAAAATAGAATCTGAATCAGAAACAGAATGGTTTGTTGACCGAAGTTCAGCGTTTTATAAGTTTGAATCAACAGCAATGCATAATAGAGATGATCAACATTGTGGACAATTGTGCGTATAGTAAGTAAGATGGGTACTAGTATATATATTGTGTTGTATATATAGGTATATGTAAATTACAATATTCCGATGGTTCATTAGTCCGAGTGTTCGATAGTCCGAGAGTTCATTAGTCCGAGGGTTTCATAGTCGGGTGTACCTAGAACACGTCAGTCACGTATATTTTTCATCATACACCTGATTGATGTGCAATCCAATGTGGAGATACCTGGGGATGTAGCGGGTATAGAGGGTAGAGCTAGGGAACCAAGGCGAAGACTCAAATCGCGAAGAATGTAAATATCAAAAGAGTTTGAACTAAAGTTTGAACTGAGTGTTAGATTTCCTATAATACATGCACGAACTTCCATTCTGAATCTGACTTTTTGGTTTCTATAACCATGGTATATTGACTTTGCAACTGTTTTTTAGAAAACTCGGGATGAGACAACAATCGAACCATCGACCTATCGAACCCTCGTACTATCGAACCTTCGTACTATCGAACCCTTGGACCATCTAAACATCGGACTATCGAACCCTCGGACTAATCAATGCTGAATCTGTCCCGCTCCAGACTAACACTCGAACTATCGTACTGTCGAACCTTAGTACTGTCGAATCTTCGTACTGTCGAACCTTCGTACTGTCGAACCTTCGTACTGTCGAACCTTCGTACTATCGAGACCTCGTACTATCGAACCCTCGGACTATCGAACCCTCGGACTATCGAACCCTCGTACTGTCGAACCATCGGACTGTCGAACCATCGTACTGTTGAACCCTTGGACCATCGAACCCTCGGACTATCGAACCCTCGTACTATCGAACCCTCGGACTATCGAACAATCGGACTATCGAACCATCGGACTATCGAACCTTCGTACTATCGAACCTTCGTACTATCGAAACCTCGTACTGTCGAACCCTTGGACCATCGAACCATCGGACTATCGAACCATCGGACTATAGAACCCTCGTACTATCGAACCTTCGTGCTATCGAACCATCGGACTATCGAACCATCGGACTATCGAACAATCGGATTATCGAACCATCGGACTATCGAACCATCGGACTATCGAACCATCGGACTATCGAACCATCGGACTATCGAACAATCGGACTATCGAACCATCGGACTATCGAACCATCGGACTATCGAACCATCGGACTATCGAACCATCGGACTATCGAACCATCGGACTATCGAACTATCGTACCATCTAAACATCGGACTATCGAACCTTCGTACTATCGTACCATCTAAACATCGGACTATCGAACCTTCGTACTATCGAACCCTCGTACTATCGAACCCTCGGACTATCGAACCATCGACTATCGAACCCTCGGACTATTGAACCATCGGACTATCGAACCATCGACTATCGAACCATCGGACTATCGAACCTTCGTACTATCGAACCCTCGTACTGTCGAACCCTTGGACTATCGAACAATCGGACTATCGAACCCTTGGACTATCGAACAATCGGACTATCGAACCATCGGACTATCGAACCCTTGGACTATCGAACAATCGGACTATCGAACCATCGGACTATCGAACCATCGGACTATCGAACAATCGGACTATCGAACAATCGGACTATCGAACCCTTGGACTATCGAACAATCGGACTATCGAACCATCGGACTATCGAACCCTTGGACTATCGAACAATCGGACTATCGAACCATCGGACTATCGAACCATCGGACTATCGAACCATCGGACTATCGAACCATCGGACTATCGAACCATCGGACTATCGAACCCTTGGACTATCGAACAATCGGACTATAGAACCATTGGACTATGGAACAATCGGACTATCGAACCATCGGACTATCGAACCCTTGGACTATCGAACAATCGGACTATAGAACCCTTGGACTATCGAACAATCGGACTATCGAACCATCGGACTATCGAACAATCGGACTATCGAACCATCGGACTATCGAACAATCGGACTATCAAACCCTTGGACTATCGAACCATCGGACTATCGAACCATCGGACTATCGAAAATCGGACTATGGAACCATCGGACCATCGAACCATCGGACTATGGAACCATCGGACTATCGAACAATCGGACTATCGAACAATCGGACTATCGAACCATCGGACTATCGAACCATCGGACTATCGAACGATCGGACTATCGAACCATCGGACTATTGAACCATCGGACTATCGAACAATCGGACTATCGAACCATCGGACTATCGAACCATCGGACTATCGAACAATCGGACTATCGAACCATCGGACTATCGAACCATCGGACTATCGAACAATCGGACTATCGAACCCTTGGACTATCGAACCATCGGACTATCGAACCATCGGACTATCGAACCATCGGACTATCGAACCATCGGACTATCGAACAATCGGACTATCGAACCATCGGACTATCGAACAATCGGACTATCGAACAATCGGACTATCGAACCATCGGACTATCGAACCATCGGACTATCGAACAATCGGACTATGGAACCATCGGACCATCGAACCATCGGACTATCGAACCATCGGACTATCGAAAATCGGACTATGGAACCATCGGACCATCGAACCATCGGACTATGGAACCATCGGACTATCGAACAATCGGACTATAGAACCCTTGGACTATCGAACCATCGGACTATCGAACAATCGGAATATAGAACCCTTGGACTATCGAACCATCGGACTATGGAACAATCGGAATATAGAACCCTTGGACTATCGAACCATCGGACTATCGAACCATCGGACTATCGAACCATCGGACTATCGAACCATCCTACTATCGAACAATCGGACTATTGAACCCTCGGAATATCGAAACATCGGACTATCGAACAATCGGACTATCGAACCATCGGACTATCGAACCATCGGACTATAGAACCCTTGGACTATGGAACCATCAGACTATCGAACCATCAGACTATCGAACCATCGGACTATCGAACCATCGGACTATCGAACCATCGGACTATCGAACCATCGGACTATATAATCCCTTGGACTATCGAACGATCGGACTATCGAACCATCGGACTATAGAAACATCGGATTATAGAACCCTTGGACTATCGAACCATCTAACTAACGCACTAACTAACGCTCTAACTAACGCTCTAACTAACAATCTAACTAACAATCTAACTAACAATCTAACTAACAATCTAACTAACGCTCTAACTAACACTCTAACTAACAATCTAACTAACGCACTAACTAACGCACAAACTAACGCACTAACTATGCATATTTACCCATCGGACTATCGAACCATCGGACTATCGAACCATCGGACTATCGAACCATCGGACTATCGAACCTTCGTACTATCGAACCTTCGTACTATCGAACCTTCGTACTAACGAACCCTCGTACTATCGAACCCTTGGACCATCTAAACATCGGACTATTGAACCCTCGGACTATTGAACCCTCGGACTATCGAACCATCGACTATCGAACCATCGGACTATCGAACCATCGGACTATCGAACCTTCGTACTATCGAACCTTCGTACTATCGAACCTTCGTACTAACGAACCCTCGTACTATCGAACCCTTGGACCATCTAAACATCGGACTATTGAACCCTCGGACTATTGAACCCTCGGACTATCGAACCATCGACTATCGAACCATCGGACTATCGAACCATCGGACTATCGAACCATCGGACTATCGAACAATCGGACCATCGAACCATCGGACTATCGAACCATCGGACTATCGAACAATCGGACTATCGAACCATCGGACTATCGAACCATCGGACTATCGAACAATCGGACTATCGAACCATCGGACTATCGAACAATCGGACTATCGAACCATCGGCCTATCGAACAATCGGACTATCGAACCCTTGGACTATGGAACCATCGGACTATGGAACCATCGGACTATCGAACAATCGGACTATAGAACCCTTGGACTATCGAACCATCGGACTATCGAACAATCGGAATATAGAACCCTTGGACTATCGAACCATCGGACTATGGAACAATCGGAATATAGAACCCTTGGACTATCGAACCATCGGACTATCGAACCGTCGGACTATCGAACCATCGGACTATCGAACCATCGGACTATCGAACAATCGGACTATTGAACCCTCGGAATATCGAAACATCGGACTATCGAACAATCGGACTATCGAACCATCGGACTATCGAACCATCGGACTATAGAACCCTTGGACTATGGAACCATCGGACTATCGAACCATCGGACTATCGAACCATCGGACTATCGAACCATCGAACTATCGAACAATCGGACTATCGAACGATCGGACTATCGAACCATCGGAATATGAACCCTTGGTCTATCGAACGATCGGACTATCGAACCATCGGACTACCGAACCATCGGACTATAGAACCCTTGGACTATCGAACCATCGGACTATCGAACCATTGGACTATAGAAACATCGGACTATAGAACCCTTGGACTATCGAACCATCTAACTAACGCACTAACTAACGCTCTAACTAACGCTCTAACTAACAATCTAACTAACGCACTAACTAACGCACAAACTAACGCACTAACTATGCATATTTACCCATAGGACTATAGAACCATCGGACTATCGAACCATCGTACTATCGAACCATATAACTAACGCACTAACTAACCATCTAACTAACTCACTAACTAACCATCTAACTAACGCACTAACTAACGCACTAACTAACGCACTACTAACGCACTAACTAACGCACTAACTAACGCTCTAACTAACTAACGCACTAACTAACGCACTAACTAACGCACTAACTAACGCACTAACTATGCATATCTACCCAATGCGAGTACATTTAACACATTTAACCATTTCTATACTAAATGGATTCTCCCAGTCAGTTAAAACGTGTACATCAGAATGGTCTATTATTCATTTGGAGGGATGTCAAGATGGTAAAAGTTGACGACAGATAAATAAAAATGCAGAAGGGACTGGAAGGGACCCTATTTATTGAGGGAGATGTTTAAATAATAAGTTTAACAAACGATCATTTGTTGAACTTATTATCTAAACATTTGAATATCTGAACTACGCATTCGTCAATTATGCTTTAGCATAGGGTTAACTACCCTCACATCACTGTGAGTGCGAAGATATCATCATATCATGTACATACCGTCTTGATAGTGTAACTACTTATATATAAGTAGTTTTACATATTTGAAAACATATAATCATATATACGCATACAACAGGCACAGGGTAAATTAAGTTCATGCATTAATATTCAATATCATGTCGATACAAAAGTTGGTCACTCGAACATAAGCCTTTAATCCTCTTAGTGAACGTTCAGACGACCACGATACAATCGTATGTGGAGGAATCGGGCCCGACGAGATCGTGGATAGTTCGCTCACACGATTGCGATGTCGTCGTACATTATGATATCGTATGTTGTTCCTAAAGCATGTGATTGACCACCCTACGGTCATTTCCAGACGACTGCGATTACGTCGCAAGTGGAGGTAACCAAGGATACGCCACGATCTCGCATCTAATATCAAACAGTGCTTGATATAAATTTTTGACCTACGATTTTGACGTGAGCATGCGCAGTCCAACCATCGGTTACTTCCTACGACGGAAATCTGTCCACTTACGATTGTATCGTGGTCGTCTGAACGTTCACTTAGATATGAGGGAATTCAGGGCAATTCATACGCTATGCAGGTTATGTATCCATTGGATGAAAACCTTGAACCAACGAAAACGTCCACAGCGAAGCTTTCCCTTTCAGTTGTGTCTCTTAAAGCGATGTGAAACACTCCGATATATGATCAAATATAAATGGAGAATAATCTTGTTCAAAGTAGTAATTTTTACAAATAGTACATCTAAATTGACAACACACACCGTCATACTTATATATTAAATAAATACATGCAGTCACTCTCAAATGCGAAATCGTCTTCGTTAGTTTATCGCCGATAGATGCGTCCCGAATCGAGAAGTAAATACATGTATTTACAATTGAGCGTAGTACAGACGATGTTTTCTATTGAGTGGTAAGGTCGATTTGCTTCAGATTTTCGGCGATGTTAGTAAAATGCTACATTCCTCCAGTTGGCATAGCGTCTGGTTACTAACTGATCAGTTTCACGCACCCAAACAAGTACATAATATGTCTTTAAATGTATGGATCCCGAAACCGAATGCCTTCAAATTAAATAAAAACTCGTCCTGCATATATCATACACTGTGAGCCAAAGTATCCCGCTGGTTTACTGGCATACAACTAAAACATAACCACCCCTGGACAAGCGGTCCTGCTAATATTATATGGTGCTGGTGGTTCTGCTGAATTACCATGATGCGGGTAGGGAAACCTGATGCCGTTACGAAAAAAAATCGTTATTTTTTCTAAAGTTGTCATTTTCCTGGTGTTTGGCTAATCCGAGCAATTTGAAACAAAAGCCAGTGTGTGTATGAAACATTCAAGAACATATATATTTTTAAAAATTATAATAATGCCTGCGCTGGTGTTTAAATTATAATAATACCTGCGCTGGTGTTTAAATTATAATAATACCTGCGCTGGTGTTTAAATTATAATAATACCTGCGCTGGTGTTTAAATTATAATAATACCTGCGCTGGTGTTTAAATTATAATAATGCCTGCGCTGGTGTTTAAATTATAATAATACCCGCGCTGGTGTTTAAATTATAATAATGCCTGCGCTGGTGTTTAAATTATAATAATGCCTGCGCTGGTGTTTAAATTATAATAATGCCTGCGCTGGTGTTTCTATAACGACGCGAATAACGATCTTGATTAGAGTCGATTATCAACAACAAATACAACCAACATTAACAAATTTTCGCAATAAATATGCTTTTGAATGTTTGATATATACGCATCGTGGCTTTCCTGGATATGTTCAGATTATCAGAACACCTTACGGTACTTTTTGTCAACATTGTCAGTTTTCTCTAACAGCATCATAGCAATTCAGCAAGACTCAACCTCATCATATCACATTAGCAGGACCACTTAACCAGAGATCATTTCACCCAATTTGGGTGTTTATATGGGAGTGGATTTCCAACTGACGTGTGTGTCGAAATAAATTAGGTGGAGGATTTGTGTAAATGTTAGCCCAAACTACATTCCAAGTAACGATGGTTTTTTATTTTGAGGAATCATACCACATCAGATGAATTCAGCCCAAATATATTAACAGTTGTCATGTAAAACATTTGCAGTAGGTTAGCGTTATTGGTATTTGCGGATGTCGTTTAACATGGGGAGAATAGACTATTACGGTTGAACGGGCATGTGCACTTTTAGTGCACTTTTAGTGTATAGCAACATGATAATCAATAACAGAGGCCTTCTCTGTCAAATACAGTCGCTCTAATTGGGGAACTTTCCAAATTAAACTACGCAGTTGTTACAAGAAAACCATAGTCAGAAATGGTAACGCCACCAAGATCATATTATTAGCCATAAATATAAATCATAATATAAAATATATTGGGTACATCAATGGACCGCCTCAGAATTCCGTTAAGACAAGTAATTCTCCAAATTATTACAATGAACTACGGCTTATAAATTACTGCAGGTTTCTCATTCGCCACACCAGAATGCTTCTAAATGCGGATCAAAGCTAAGAGTGCATGGCACAGCCATTGTTCATAGACATTTTACAGATAGCGAGAATGATGCATGCTGGGAACGAAAGTATCCACAGCAAAGCCATGTGCTTACGGAGGCATGCGTTTATTATAGGGGATTTATGGTGGGCCTATAAAACTAATTATAACTTTGTTATCTGTCATAGTTTATGCGTGAAATTTTAAACATATATACCATGGACATATACCCCTTCCAGAATGTTGAAAAACATTTTCAGTTGCTCATCGTATTTTTATAGACGAAATAGTCCGAAATTTCAGAAAATTGCGCTAACTGCTCAATGTTTTAATGTGTTACAAAACGTCTGATAAAAATAGTTCTATCGGGAATATTCACACCATTATTTTTCAGAGAACATAGAGTAAACATAGTCCTATCGGGATATCGTAAAGGAGATTAATTAAAACCCTCAGACTGCCGAAACTGACGACATTAAATTCGCTTTTTCGTGTCCCACGGAAATGAAACTTGTCTGTCCATTCATCACGTTATTTATTTGACATAGTATTTTTTTTTCTGTTGTATTTGAACACTTGTTGCACGTGCAGGCTGCACGATCATAATAACTTCAACCGATAAGAGCCGACTGATACCCGCGCAACAGTTTGTCTCAAATAAATTGTTATCAAAACGCAGGTTTATGGCCGCGGACATAAGCCGATTAAGTGTAATGTAATTTATCCATGAACTTGACTGAAAAATTGTGATTCTATCACCATTAGCCACGAAAATGGGACCTCTAAACAGGGAAGTTTGATTTTCGGGGGACACGAACAAGCGAATTTATTGTCGGCAGTTTCGGCAGTCTGAGGGTTAATTAATCCCGAATTAAACGGAACTACTTTACGATAGTCCGATAGGACTATGTTTACTCTATGCATGTTCTCTGAAAAAATAGTGTGAATATTCCAGATAGAACTCTTTTTATCAGACGTTGTGTAACACCTTAAAACATTGAGCAGTTATAGCGCAAACCGAAATGTGTTGTCTTGCAAGATATCCCACCGCTTTAGCTAAATTTACCTTCCTACAATATCCATAAAGAGGATCATATATTATATACCCACGGTTTTAATTATAGAATATAAAATATATTGGTTTCGCGAATGACCAACTCAGAATTCCGTTAAAATAACAATAACAACCAGCACCTATAACGAACCGTTTTACTGGACTTGGCCTACTGGTCGCGTAGTTCCGACTTTTAAATAAACGGAATTTCCAACTCTATAAATAAAAGCCTCACAAGAATACATTCGCCCTGTCCACCACGCAATATCAAAATCTCAGCAGCTAGATACACCACAGGTGGCGTAATGACAAATGGATACCTGCTGCAAATTAAGGAAGTTTGCTTACGATTATGGCGCCACCTATAGAAGGTGCCATTATGGGGACACACTATAAAGTGTATGCCGAGGCCGAGGCCGGCTCGAAATAAAAGGTGCATACGGGGTGTTATATGGCGTTTGGTCCGTTGTTTCTCAATGAATATTATTGAAATTTGGTGCATATGTCCGGGCTGGGACATGGAATACAATAACGTTCAACTTTTTCGTTCTGAAACACACTATAAAGTGTACATGTATGCGGCCGGCTCCAAAATAAAAGGTGTAAGCGGTCTTGATGTCGCATTATCCTCTTTGGTTATAAATGGATATGACTGAAATTTAGTACATATGTCCGGGTTATGACATGGAAAACATTAACGTTTGAATTGTTTTTAAATTCACAAATTTGTTGATTTTATTCAACTTTTATTCAGCTTTTCGTTCTTTCGTTCTATAAAGTGTAAGCGACCGGCTCCAATTAAAAGGTGTAAGCGGCTTATGTGCTTAGTGTTATAGGTAATCGGATTAACTAATTGGCGACTCTAGACTATTGTGTTTT
Organism: Siphonodentalium dalli; assembly: GCA_032622095.1. Taxonomy (NCBI): domain Eukaryota; kingdom Metazoa; phylum Mollusca; class Scaphopoda; order Gadilida; family Siphonodentaliidae; genus Siphonodentalium; species Siphonodentalium dalli. Next base: position 287,053,257 of record CP136063.1, read on the forward strand.
GGGGTATTTGAGGTTTTTTTTGCGAAATAATAATTTAGAAAGTGAATACATTTATTTTAAATGATAACTTTATTTAATCATAATAAACACATACAATATAATAACAAACATGAGACATACATGATTTATAAACTGTTAACAAAAGATATCAAACTCAATACATGACAAAGATGACTCAATGAAGTTTATAAATTGCACATAAAAATATTAAGGTAAGAATCTTTTTAAGGAAGCCGATAAAATTAAATTTTAATTAAATTTAAATTTAAAAGTGGGAATTATTAATTTACTGTTTTAAATATAAAAATATTATTGAAATTATTATGTCAATTTTGTTAATTAATTATTCATTTACTTTTTTTAAATATAAACTTTATTATTGATATATATTGTTGTCACCGATTTAGGTTGTCTTTTGTCTATAAAAATAAAATATTCTGTCGATATATAGTTTCATCATTGTGCGGTCGAAACATCCACAGCAGTCTTACAAAAATCAACTTTTCTGGTTTTGCATTTTTGTATATATCGGATGCAGCAATAAATGAAATAACTGGCCAAATGTCATTAAAACATCGAGAAATCTGGTGTATAGATCGAAATTGAGTACAAATTTCGGGATTGAAAAAAGACCACACAATGATGAAACTATTTATCGATCGAATATACATGTCTCAAAGTTATCCGGGCGGAAATGCCCTTAACAACAATGTTTTCAATCCCATCATTTTATAGACAAAAGAGAACCTAAATCGGTTGAACAAGGAGAGGTGTTAACAATTAAAGCGCAAGATAACTAGTTGTGACTGGTATGCAAAAATTAGGCATTTCGATTACACCCTTTTACGGCCGGTAGCATCATATCGCACGTTCCTAACTTGATTTTCACGTGACACAAATGTACATTTTTATATTTCCACAGCCAATATTGCTACTTGTGCTAACAAATATTTATTAAAATGGTCAAATGTCACAGTCAATATATGAGCTGCATTAGATCATCCTACAAATAGTCCTTGAATGTCCAAATGTTTGACATTTCCCCTTGTTTGTTATCTATCTTAACTTGCACTTTAACTGTCATAAGTAACCATGAACCCCCCCCCCCCCCCCGCCCCCACACTCTTTTGTCAATGGTAGTCTTTTATATTTTTAAACTATAGATTAACTATAGTTTACAATGTGCTAGAATCTATCCAAAATACGACAAATTGTATCTTGTTTTAGTGGAAATAAGTCACATGATAGCATGTTCCAGAAAATAACACAATATACCACAGTATAAACAGTATACACCTTATACACGATCATACCCCTCTACCAGCCTGAGATCAAAAATCAGAATATCGGAATTATCCGGTATAAGAGAGGAATCGAACGCATTCTGAGAGGTGCCACCCAGCACCGAACATGAAACTGTAAATTCTATGAATTCGGTAGGCCATATTGCCGTTTTGCTTAGATTAATCGACTGGCGGATTTCAGCGTCGACTTGTTTAATAATCGAGTCGACGTCGATTAGTCAAATAATTGTTTCAACACTAGTCAGCAACCATATAATATTATGCCTTGTGTAACAACAGTGAACTTCTTAAAAAAGATCCATTGAACTTGAGACGGATTGGTTTTGCAACAAATAGGTACCGACATTATCATTATTATTATGACACATAGTTGTCAGCAGCTTTTGTGATAAACTACATGTAGGTCACTGCGGATGAGCTCTTGATCTGCATGGCAGGTGTTACACATGTGGTAATCAAAGAGTAATTACATGGAGTAATAACTGAATCTCTTTATAATCTTATATAGCCATCAACGTTTTCCTAGTTTTGATGAAAAACATGGCCGCCAATGACCATCTTCGATTTTATTCTTTCCATGACTCAATAATTTGGTATACCCTACTTGTCCAATCGTTAATAAACTTCATATGGACCTTCGGGATAACAACAAGATGGGAGTATAGTGTAGTTTTTCCGAATTTACTTAAAAAACATGCCACTGACAGCGATTTTGGATGTTACTATTAGCATTACTAAACCCTTTAGCACAGCCTACAGTCCACTTCACTCATCCGATCATCACCAAACTTCATATTTATCTTGATATTGATCTATTAGATGAGAGCTATCAAATATTTTTTTGAATTTCATAGGAAAAAATGGTCGCCAGCTGCCATATTGCATTTACGTTATATGTTATCGCTTCATTTCGATATCTAGTACTTTTTTTTTCTTTTCTTTTTTTTATATTTTTTTATTTAGCAGAAAGAATGACAAAGGAAGAAAGACACAAATTCACAGACATTCATTCTCTCAATCAAAGGCTTGGAAGAGTGAGACTCTACCATGCCCTGGCCTACTTTCTTACATATAATTCAAAAATATTTAAAGGCACACAGTGTGTTTGGATAATTTTAACAAAGAGTGTTCAGGTTAAAAGTGAATTTTAGGCTACGCTGGTATAATTTATTTTTCTCCAGAAAATTGGCTCTATTTTGCTACAACCATGCTGATAACATAATTTTTTTGATTTTTGTTTTGTTTTGTTTTTCTTCAAAATATTTGATTACATGTAGTATTTAAAGTTTGTATAATCAAAGTTCCAAACACTATGTGCAGTTTTAAATATTTTTACATTCTGAATTTACCAAAAAAAAATATAAATAGACAATCTAACATATTGCAACTGTATTGCAAATATTGTAGTTGTTGTAATTATTGGTTCGACAGCACTCGGGGAAAATACACAACGCTCTCTTGATGTTTCGTACTGTGGCTGAAAAAAAATTGTGCTATTGTTAAGCAAACCGGCATATCTATTGACGTTCTCGGGGAATATGATTGGAAAGTAAAAATGATCGGTGTACTGAAATTGTACAGATATTGTATAAGTGTCTGCCGCTCGGGTACCGGGTAATTGATTTCTTTTGTGTGTTGTCCAGTCATTGTTAAGCTCGGGGTGTACGTTGTGCCTGAAAAATCTTGTTTTCAATGACACCGTTATTTAATTTTTAAGGCATTTCGAAGTGTCAGCCATTGGTTATCGAATTCATAGTTCATGTTACATTTTGCGTTGTATCTCTCGCATTCATACCTAAATTGAAGATCACAAAGGAACGGTCGAAGTGATAGTTGTGTGGGCGTGAATTTTGTTCTATATATATATTGTTTCAGCACTAGTAGGAACAGATTACTTTTTGAATTTTTGTATTCATGATCTATGCCAATAATTATATTCTTTTTTGTTAGATCAATGGGAAATTGGTTGTTTCTTGCCCATGTTTCAATTTCTATCATAAAGGTTTTGACGTGGGGACAGTCCCAGAAAATGTGAGAAATGGTTTCCTGTACGCTATGACAACGATTGCAAAAATCGTCGACTCGAAGGTTAGCCACCTTCAGAAATTTATTGGTACTAATAATTCGTGTGTTTATTCTGAATTGGAGCCACTGTAATTTCGTATCCGTTGTCGTTTTAAAGGGCATGCTCAAATATTCTTCCCAATTTTCTATTTTCTCGCCAAATTTGGATTCCCATTTTTGACATGCATTCGGCATGGTTTTCTTATTTGATAGAATTTATAAAATAATTGACAGCCTTTTACACAACGGAGTATCGGAATGAGATTGTTTGGTATACATGGGTAGGGTATACGGATTAAGGGTTGGTTAAGAGAACTTGCCAATGACATAATCTGACGCTTTATGCTGTTGATTGTTATGAAATCAACGCGGATGTTGAAAGTTGCATAAAGTGTGCGTGGGGTATGGAATGTATTATCTGATTGGAATAGATCATTTATAAAATATATTCCGGCATCTCTCCACGATTTAAAGTTGATCGACGAACCTCCGATTTTTATTTTCGGATTATTCCATACAGTTGAGGCCATAATACTATTATTTGAATTATTTAATCGCATAAATTTACACCATGCTGAGAAAACATCTCTCCAGAATGGATTTGCGAACTTGTCTGTTTGCTTTACAATATAATTTGGGTGATAAGTGAGAAAGAGTGGATCTTTTAAAAAAGAAATGTCATTGCATAGTGAGGCCCATTTCGATTGTTTGCAAACCAAGCGTCTAATCCAGCTAATTTTTATGGCGCTATCAAAGTTTTCAACATTAATCATCTTCAAACCTCCGTACATATATTCGGTACATAATTATTTTCTTTTTATTCTATCGCGTTTGGAATTCCAGATGAAATTATATAGAATGGTATTTATGTTCTTCAAAAATGCTTTTATTATCTAGTATTACTTAGAAACTTCAGCTTTCCAGATTCATAATCGCTCCATTCACTGTAACAGATGACATTATCCCCCTCTTCGGATAGAGTGTCACTGAAACTTTATTTTGTCAGACTGCCTGTAGTCACTGATTATATGTGGAAATAATCTGTAATAAGATGTAGCATTCCGCATTCCTGTCATCATTTGATATATTAAAATTTACCTGATACATGTAGTCCAATGAAAATTAACAAGCGTCCATAAATTAAATTTACCTATGATCCTATTATTCCTGACAATCACATGCACCCTTCAAAATTTTGTTTCGTCGTATCTATTTTTAATGACCCCTATGGTAATATTGATATAGATACATTTGTCAAATATTTCTTTATACAATATACAGGTATATAGTTTGTAACTAAATCTAGAAATATATAATACTAGCTGATGTACTCGACTTCGTTCGGGCTATTTAGGGATTTCTTTGTGATCGCCTCCATCTGGGCAGTACTCGGTATATACAGCGTCTGGAAAAACTATTGTTCAATTGGTCCAGAAACATGCCTATATCAGCACGGTCGAGGACATGGTCCCACGTGATGAGCGAGGTCAAGTTGACACGTTAAATACCAAATCCGAGTCGGATCGTTCGAGCAGTGTTCGACTCTATAACACACATACATACACACATACATACAGACAGATATTCCAAAATTTATAATAGATAGCTACAAGAATTCTATGATAAATAGTTCATGGGTGACCTGATGCATGCATCTTAGTTTTCTTGTAACTAGATTATGCCCAAACTCCATGCATTGCACTCTTCGTTATCACTGCGATAGCCTTGAGAGATAGTTCTGCTTGGAATTTGGATCATGCCATAAATATATACTCTAGATAGGCATGTAGAGGTTATACTCTAATAGTAGCTGGGAACTGTTTGATGTCTGAACCGTTCTGACAGGGAACTTAATAACATTAAAGGTCGACTTTACACTAAATCTGGCAATTTTTGGGATCATCTCCTATTATACTCAACAGAATATATGCAACGACCCCCATAAGCTTTATGCTTGATGTCGGATCCCCTCCATAAACCAATATTTTGTAACATGCACTGTATTTGAATTATATGGAATAAATACTGTTTACATCAATATATGCAACAAATGAATAAATTTGAGCTACGGGTTAGTGCAAAATACAGTGCCTTCTCCGTTATCACTGCAGTAGCTATCAGACTGGAATCATAAATTCATCCTCATACAATTACTATGTTGTTGCATCGTTCAGAGAGCACATAAGTGACCCGCCATATCAAATCCAGTCGGAAGTCGGGATTTATTTTACACTGTGCCAATGCATTCTCTTATATATGCGAGTCGACCATTAATATTTTACAATTTTAATAATTTTTTCTTGTATTCTTTAACAATTTTATAATTTCACCCATACAGAGCCCCAGACAAACATGAGCAGACGACACTCTTCGATGTGCTTCTATATATGTGTGGGGCTCCCTGCAGGGTAATGGATTTTTTTATTTTATGTCCTAAAAATTGTAAGAAACATTTATTTTAAAAAAATGATAAAAAATTGTTAGGCCAATGCATCGACTCGCATATATGGTCGACTCGCATATATAAGAGAATGCATTGGCACAGGGTAAAAAAATTCCGACTTCCGACTTGATTTGATATGGCGGGTCACATAAGTGTATTTGATGCTAACCCAATAAAGTAATAGGCATGGCTCAAATTCATTCATTTGTTGCATATATTATGTTGAGTATAGAAGGACATGGTCCCATAAATTACAGGATTCAGTGTACATTACCCCTTTAAACAAACAATGCAGGGAATGTATTTCTTTGATAACACTTATCACTCAATAATGTACGTCACAGTAGTGGGTTGAATGCTTTTGTGACTTCTGTGATCCGATATCGCAATACACATGAAATTAATTACCAGGGAGAAACACAAAGTCGTACACAAAGTCGCTTCATTGATCGTGCAATTTCGAATAGGAACCTTCACCTATACAGAGAAATGAATTATCTGGGAGCATATATTAACTAAGTAATATATTACAAGAACTGTTTTCCCAATGTTATAAACGTCCCTGTCACAACATCCAAAAGTTCCCAAGATTATAACTGATGGAGTATGATTTCTACGGGCGGAACTCTAAATTAGAGTTGCATAGCTTGATCTGAAACCAGGCCATTCTTACATGATTACATATAAATAAATGGAGGGTGAATAGATATTGTTTAATACCTAATCCCAACCACAGCTAGGGGACACACGCACCGGGTCATTATTTTAATTCAAGATATATTAAGATTGATCTCATGATTAACTGAGGATTAATATTGGCTGAGTGTTTTTTAAAGATTGTTACCTTGACCTCTCACAAGCCCACGCATCAGTATTAACATGCACAGCCCCTTTGGGAAAGTCCCAGCTATACCAATATTAACTATACCAGTTACAAGGTTAACTAAAGTCCGAGTTTCTAACACATTCCTCGTAGAATCTTAAAATCATTTGTCGTACCGAAAACTTACAAAATTTACTGGAAATTTTGGTAAAACGGGTTATCAGTTTGCCAGTTGTCAGTTGACCTTTTCTAAAAACAATTATATCTTATTGGACTAATTAGATATTGATCAACAATGCCACTCTGACTGTAACAGTAATGATTGCAAATTGCTAATGGTTTCGATTTCCGAAATCTTGTCATTGGAGAGTTATTAATACTGAAATTAAGAACACTGTGAAATATCTCGATTATCCATGAATTTACATATCCTTTTTTTTTTGCCTTCCGGAAAATGAACAAAACTGTAGAAGGAAACCAATATATTATTAAATTCTTTAGCAGACTTTCAACGGTCGTTGTGTTAATTAAGCCATTTGAAACGTAATAGTGAGTTATGTGTGCCTTATACCACATCATGGTGCATCTTAACTTTAGGGGGTGGATTGATGCAGCCTACAGCGATAAATTATATATAAAAATATAGTTATTGGCAGTAGATTCTAAATTAACCCTTTACCCAACAAAACGGCCAAAACCGGCCAAATAAATCTTCAACAGCCTAAAATATCTTCGGTCTGTCTCAATAGAACCATACAAATATGGATATCATTGGAACCGGCTCCTTGACCACATTGTCATAGTCACAGTTATGCCCTGTGCTAATGCATTCTCTTATATATGCGAGTCGACCATATGTCGTCTCGCATATATAAGAGAATGCATTGGCCTAACAAAAATCTTTTTTTAACACTTTTTACCATTTTTTCTTACATTCTTTAACAATTTTATAATTTTTAATGTGTTAAGCCAATGCATTCTCTTATATATGCGAGGCGACCTATGGTCAACTCGCATATATAAGAGAATGCATTGGCACAGGGCCCTTCTGTTGGGTAAAGGGTTAATGCGGCATAGCCGTTTTACTTTAGGATTAATGAGAAACGAAAGACAACGCTTTGTGTGAATCGTCATATTCGTCTCACCCAAAATATTAGTTGACGTCACATGACGTCATGACTATCATTCCGAGATTCAATGGATACATATATTGCCTTACTCTGGTTATCGCCCCATTCTCATGTATGAAAATTGGACGAATATCTCTTCTCAAAAGGTGTGAAAATACTTTGTAAAAAATATCGACTTTATTTTTTAAATGACCTATTTTTTCATCGGGTGCCTCAAGAAAAACACGCGGTGAGAAAAAAGTCCGCCTACCTGACAAATCCAAAATACGGATTCCGAAAGTTAAGTATTTACGCTAACCAAAAATGTAAGTCTCATAAATTCCCTCTCGATGTGACACCTATGTCCATTTTTGCCTGGCCTATATTCTTCAGACTGGCATAGGTGATTAAGCACTATTCGCAGTGTTCTATCGTCACTGCTAGCTACGTCCACCACTCTAGTACTAGACCAATACAAGCTGTCACCATTGGTCAAATTGAATCGAACATATCGATTTTCAGCTGTGATTTTCTGAAGACAGGCAAAAACTAAATATCCGATAACACCAGAAATATGCATAAAGAATGACGCGAAACATTCAGGAATGCGAGCCTGCTTGGTTACAGGAATGCGTGGTTGCTTGGTTACAGGAATGCGTGCCTGCTTGTTTACAGGAATGCGTGCCTGCTTGGTTACAGGAATGCGTGCCTGCTTGGTTACGAAACATTCCGGAATGCGTGCCTGCTTGGTTACGAATTACAAACAGGAGTACGATTAAAATAACTTAGATCTGTTAAATATTTTCTCACAAATTCGTCCGCCATTATTCGTGATCAGCGGCAATGAGAAACACCAATCTCATTCGTTGACAACTACCACGAGCTTCAAAGAGACGCCATTTCATTGGTCTCAATATATAGTTACTAAAATGTATTTGAAAGACTGTGATTCAATTGGTAACCCAATAATGATATATACTCTTTCGCGGGTCTACATTGGGAAATTAACTAATTCAATATTAGTAAATAAATGTCGACTATATATAATTAACTAAATTTTATTTAGAGTGTAATGCTGCACCAGGGTAGCTCCCGCCATGTAACGACTTATAGGCTCGAGTGTCCTATAATGTAATTATGTTCTGGTATAGAACACCTACAGATGGTTACTGTGATGGTAGTCTAATGGCGTCGGGATATCTTTTCTAACAAGAGTTACTATCCAACAACAGTTTATTCATGACTCTCTACTCTGTCTACGTCCGTAGAAATCAGGTTCCACCCGTTCAGAACTTCATAGCAACCACCAAGGGTGAGTATACCTTAGGCAGGTGAATGACGTCATCTATTTTTTTTCTATATTCATCAGTGATTTTTTAGATCGCGGGTATGGATTTTGGAGAAATTATCACGTGACTTCCGATTAGTAACAGTGTGGAGATTGCAAAAACCGCGAAATTGGGAATGGAGCATCGCGATGAAAAGGAAAGTAATTAATTCACACGTGATTTAGGTCTATTAATTTCGACTAGACCAATTTCTTTGGTTAGCTTAATGAAAACAAAAAATGAAGACGTCATGACACGGTTTCTGACGTCATTTTGTATTTGTTGGGCCAGAATCCAGACAAGATTGCACAACCCACGACACGTCTTGTTGTCATGTCATCTCCGTCGTGATCACTGCGTGATGTTACATAAATTATTCTCAGCGCTATGTCTCCGATAAAAGGCGAATTTGTGGCACAGCATGTGTGTTTGCTCCACTACGTGTCACGTACGATTCATATTAACATTGAACAAACAACGCAGGGAATATTTCTTTTGTTAATAATACGCAAAGCAAAATCGGCTTTCCAAAGTTACCTAAATAACGCAATCTCGAGCCTTCACCAACTGTGAATACAGTGTTCTGGGACAGGTATTCAGGTATTAACTAAGAAATATATTACAAGTGTCTGCATTGTTTGTTTTTTTTTCAATATTATAAACTTCCCTAGCAGAAAATTAAAAATTCCCTAGGTTTTGAACTGGTGGACTGGTGGAGTACGATCTCTACGGTTTAGATTCATAACATGACCTAAAAGAGTTCAGCTTTGCTAATGGGATTCACGATTCTCTCTTGAATTTCATATTTTATACTATCCACAAGTTTCGCTGTACGCCACCTCTATATCTGTATTACCTACCTATATCCCTTTGTATAGGATCAAACCAGTCTGTGGTGTTGAATTCCATCTTCTCGGCGAACGGTTCTATTGTCCCTGTAATATGGAATATATTTGTTAATGCTGCCACGAGAAGAAACGCAATATGGATTGTGCGTCGTGGTCAAAACACGCTCAACGGCACATTTCAGTTGATTGAATTATGTGGGATCAATTGCGCTCTAAGTCGGTCAGAGCACACGAATAGTTTTTACAAAATAAATCTCGTCTTCGACTCGATTGATTCTGGTTAAGAATAATTCTTGTGCTCTAACCTTACTTAGTTGGCGTAACGTTTTTGCGCTTTAGCAGCAGCATTGGTATATCGTCGAAATTCATGTCGGCTTCGCGGACAACGTATGCGGAATGGAACGGCGGTCACGATGATACCATTTGCTAATGATTTGGACAACTATCAGTGATGTTTCTGAAGAGTTTATAGGTTTTAGTGTTAATTCTACTGAATTATTCTGGAATGGAAGTTGATGACGTCAAAGACGTGCATAACATTGGCTCTGTACTGGAAACTAGAACTGAACTTGTTATAGAGAAAACAACTGATGGTAGGGAACTGCGCTCGAATGGGATGAAATTATTAGGAGAGCGCAGAAGTTAGTCACTCCGGAGATCGTGCTTTCAGTGTTTGCGCTCCATCATTGTGGAACTCTCTGCCTGGTGAAATTCGAGGCTGTTGGGACTTAATGGAGTTTCATCATCTGTTAAAGACTCATTTCTTTAAATTAGCTTTTGAAACTGACTAACATGCAGCTACTGGTATCGTAATTTGTATTTCTCGACAACTTTTTTCAGATTCGTGTAAACTATAACTTTGTTGCGCATGTGAACATGTATATGGAATTTGCGCGTTATAAATGTATTAAATAATAATAATAATAAAAGAATTCCGAAGGTACTCCATGCTATTAGGTCATGCCGCAATCTCAATCGAATGACTAACTCTTTTTAGCATAGAACGATTTAACGAAATCTCTGAATGGGATGTACTACTACTAGGATATTATATATAGGCCAACCATCTAATGATTTAACGAAATCTCGTACTGGGATGTACTACTATTAGGATATTTTATATAGACTTACCATCGAACGAGTTAACGAAATCTCTGAATGGGATGTACTACCACTAGGATATTTTATATAGGCCTACCATCGAACGATTTAACGAAATCTCTGAATGGGATGTACTACCACTAGGATGTTTTATATAGGCCTACCATCGAACGATTTAACGAAATCTCTGACTGGGATGTACTACCACTAGGATATTTTATATAGGCCTACCATCGAACGATTTAACGAAATCTCTGAATGGGATGTACTACTACTAGGATGTTATATATAGGCCAACCATCTAATTATTTAACGAAATCTCGTACTGGGATGTACTACTACTAGGATATTTTACAGAGAAGCGGTGAAAATTCTTACACGTTTCGGCCAGGAATATACCATCATTGACCCTTATCTACAAGGACTGATTCACCTCGACGCTCCAAAAGACACTCCAAAAGATTACATTCCGAAACGACATGTAAGCTCATATACGATCATTATATGCATCCACGGACACGCTGCGATACGTAGACATGCTGGACTCCTCAATCATTAACAAGCTACCTGGATCCATGCGAAGAAATTTGAACCGTGTCAAGGCAGTGAAATTTACACTCTCGATCAACTGAGGCAATTTCTGAGGAGAGAAATTGGAATTCGCGGTTCAGCAGGATGGACCCCCTCAATACTTGAGCCGGTCATATTACCCATGGAGACAGGCGCCAACAAATCGCGACATCAAAGTGATACCGCACAGCGAGTAAAGTATTGTTTTCTGTGATAAATATGTGTTATATACACAATGTGTTTGTATTGACGAGGCTAGTTTTCGTGGCCATATATATATTTGGCCACGAAAACTAGCCGAGTCGCGACACATGAATCGTTACAAACACATTGTGTTTTTAACACATTTATCTACCATTGGTGTGACAGAATCCACCGCACAAATTACATTTTAGGAGTTTCTTCAATACCAAAAGTGTTGGAATTGTGTCCGACGATTAGTTTCTTGAGTAAATTCTCCCAACCTGCACAGGTATCTGTGTCACACGATTAGCTGTTTTGCTAAATTCTCCCAAGCTTGACATATTTTATTTGCATAATATACAAAAGGGATTGGGCACAAGTTTTTACAACTTATGAAGCCCCTCTCCCGATACAATAATAAGATACATGTAATCAAGATGACGGTATAAACGTATATAATTTACAGGATAATCAGTTTTGAGATATATAATTTGTATTGCCTTCCAGAGGTTGTGGAGATTTGAGTTTAAAACAATGTGGCTACATTGTGAATATTTGGCACGATAAAAGAGTGCTAATATAATCATTGGTGTATGTTCGGAGGTTAGACAAAAGTAACAGTGGACAGTCATGTACTCGCTTTTGGTTTTTGTAGCGCTCTGGAAGACAGTACTGACAATTAATAAGAACGTGCATGTTTGTGGGGGAGGTTGGTTCATTTGTGAGATAATTGCCACATAAAAATTTGGAATTTCGGAAGCACACATATACATATATATACACACATATGCACATACATACAGACATATACATACACATATATATACATATATACATACATATATATATACATATATATATATATATATATATACATATACACGCACATGCACACACATATACACCCTTGTACACATATGCATACATACACACACACATACACGCACACATACATACATATACACATACATACATATAATGTATAATCTTTTAAGGGTCGAAACGCTTAGTCGCTGCAATATATTGCTGTGTGATGTAAAATAGTCTCATAGTTTTTTGGGACGAGATATGAGGTATTCCGCACATGAGTTCTGCAATGTTGCTTATTATGAGATTTTCACGGGTTAGTTTCTCAGAAAATTCTGAGCGCTCTCTTTGGTACAATGGGCACATGAAGAAATAATGATATGCGTCTTCATACCGGTTTCCACACGAACATGCGGGGCTGTCAGCGATATAGTTGTTGAACATATCAGATCGAAGTTCAATACACAAATTACGTAGGCGACAATGAAAAATGTTGTAGTTTCTGAGTCCAACGTAGAAATGTCGAGGGGGACTGGGCGTGGGATCTATATGCTGCAAGTTGGTTTTAAAGGTAGAAGATTGATCAGCGTTAGTGATTAATTTGGGAAGTTTATTCCATTTCATGATCATCTTTGGGAAAAATGACTGTTTCAAGTGTTCAGTTTTGCAGTAAGATGAATAAAATTTACTGGGGCGTCTCCAATTATAGTCTGCAACTTCATGCGATCTGGGGGGTGTAGTGGATAGATATGATGGTGCTAAATTGTTGAATATTTTATAGAGTGCCTATAATTTATGTATTTGGCGTCTTTTATTGAGTGAAGGCCATCCAACTTCCTGTAATACCGTGTTGTCCGAAGCAGAACTGGTGATACCGCTGACTGTCCGGCCAGCATCGATATGAAGCAGGTCAAGCTTTTCTAACATATAGCTCATGAGAAATGATATATCGTATTGTTTGTTGTGTGCAGCTATTAAATGGACAACTAACTTACTGGTGGTTGCCACGATGGTGAGCCAATACATAAATCAGTAAATTATCCATATTTAGCTGAATATCCCTTATATTATTATATTGTAAATTGGTCAACCATGTTTTTTATATAATATTAGTCAATGGCGTCATATTTTGACGGAAGCCGTCACCGTTGACCAAAAAGGGTGCATCGAGTTATCATATACGCCCCATCATATGCGCGCAATACAAGAGGGCAACTAATTACAAAGTTAACCCCTCCCTATCATTTACGTTTGCTCACTTCCAAAGACTCTATAACTATAAACATTTAACAACTTAATCGCGACATTATCCTCTTCTTGTTCAAATTGCAACTGGCTTCCTTTGGTGTACTGGAAGCTCCTAATCGAAAAGTATAATTGCCATGCAAAAGTTAACTACTCGTGAGCTATATTGTCTTTATTCTACCAGATATAGTCTGTGAATATTGATATTGCATGAGGTTGTGGTCTCTCTGCCTTGACTGCGACACCGTGTGTGATATAATTCGTCTTTTCGATTGTACATAGATGTAGTAGGTGGCTCTCTTGCCCTCTGCAATTGAACATGTGGATTGTCCTCACTATGTATGATACCTTTCTATCAAAACGTTGATGTTATAGCAATTGTGTTCCCTTTCTTTCTATCTGCGTCTATTCTATTTACCAGATTGCAAGACGAGCATATCAAAAATACATTAGATAGAAACTATACATTCCCCATACCTGTAAGTTTTAGTTTTTGTGCTGCAATATGGCTGAATATATATACATATATCTCAGTCAATCCGTATTAGAAGAGAAGTGGTTGCCAAGAGGTGTTACTCGTGATTGTTACACACCGTGTTAATCTTAGACAATTGTCGACAGGACATAGCCTAGAGATTAACATTTCCAATTCTGATAGGATAGGATAGGATAGGATAATTTTATTTACAATATAGTCACATGGAAAGTACACTTACAAATATATATAATATTAATAGACTATACATGTATATTGTTAGGGGTGATATAGTCATGGCTGACTGTCTTCCTATCACCCCTGAATGCGGTGACAGATTATATTTTGAAGATAGCCGAATTCATTTGATTGTTTTTTGGGTTACGTTCATCGTGTGCAGACTGGGTTTTTTTAATAGGCTTTGTTAGGGCGGTGGTATGAAACTTGGTTCATATGTATAGGCACCTACTTGATCGATATAATGAATGAATACTATGAATAGACATGTGCGAGTGGAACGGAGTAGGAATAATGCGAGTGAGGTTTTGGGAATTATTTTTAATTATGTAAACTTGAGGTTTTTTTTTAGCAGAAAATTATGCATCGTTTATGCAATCAGGCCATCTTCGGTTTTTGCATCGCTGAATGGGTATTACTGATACTCGTTTTCAAACGTTTTCGGAAGACATGTCTTGATTGCTTAGAGGTATATTTGCTTTCTAGGGAATTCCACATAAAGGGGAATGAATGGTATGGGAGAACTTTAGAAAAAGAGAACCTGAATTATTTTTTTGTACTATGAGTATTCCACTGATATGGGTACTGATGAGTGCTGTTTATAGTTTACGAAAACATCCCACATAATTGGACAGGTTGTGTTAGTATTGTCAGATGGATCAAATTGATAGTGCCGTTCTGTGGTGTTTGGCCGTGCCGTTATGTGGCAATGTGGAATTCGACTAAGCACATACAGGGGCAATACTGCTCGTACGAGAATTTGGGTGGTTCTTCTTACACATCGTAGTCCACACTATTAACTATTGTAGAATGAGCTATCAACCAAAGAATTTGTCTTGCATGTGTCAAGTAAATTGGATTCAAATTTAGACAAACGGTGTTGAAAAATATCAATAAAATTAACAGTATATTTGTTCAATCATTCCTTTTGGGAACCTTTTGCGTATACCATGCATATATCAGGGAACAATATCTGGCCACTCAATTGCTCTCCAGAATACCTCAAGATTCAAGCTACAATTACTATTTAATTACAGTGAAAGAAAGTGACACGTTGAAATAATGTCATGCCTTAAATTGTACATGGATTTGAAGTGAGACTTCAACCTATAAAATCATAAAGAATATTATGGACATATTTGAAATAACCCAACTCAAGTCACAACCATTTATAAATGAAGATCATATATGGGTGGATGAACTTGGGTAAAAGTTTTTGATAAATGGTCATCATTGTTCACATCACAAAATTGTGTGACTTTGAGTGGAACTACATGCCGATATGGTGCAATGGAATTATTTTCTTTGTGATACCCTTCAACTTTTGTGAAATCGACCGTAATTGCGGGGAGTCATGTTGGCAACAATTTTGAATTTGGTTATCATCTATAGAGTTACATCATAGCAACGATCTTAACAAATTGTCGGTATCTATTTCTGAATTGATTGTCTTACATTTGGAACTTAATTATTGCTCGTTTAGTTCGCTCAACTGTGTATCGTTGCAAAGTAAGAGTCGAGTATCGATATCCCCATCATATTAAATTAGAAGAAATTCAACGAATAATCTTTGGCAGCCATGTTGTACTTTATCTATGTCTGTGCAGCTGGGGTGATGAATTTAAAGCAATATATGGGCAGTTTCACTATTTTGCTATACGGCAACCATATTGACAGCCAACTTGTATGCAGTTATGTATTAATAGCATGGAATTTCATGTGTATAACTGTTGTCCAAACATTCCACCACGATATATTTATATTCCGGATTGAGAAAAGTGTTTAACTTTTTCTGGTATCGTTTTCACGACTATTAAATCGAATGTCTGTTAATTTGATTTTTTTAGTATTTATTTGCCTGCAATCATAGTTTTGCCTATTTCATAGCCTGAATGGTACTCTGTGTTGAGAAACAAAGAAGCATACCAAAATCGACCGCCAGATATACCCAACAGGAAACAATTTATCAGAAAAATATGGGAATTTGTAATTTGTTCAAGTTTGAACGCCATTTTGACGGCCGTTTTGCACTGATAGTTCCAAGTATTCGTTTCTGGACAACACAATGCCTTGTGATTTAAAAGAGAATCAAAAGACGATCCATTAAATGCCTTCAAATGCAATGTTGATTGGGATGACGGCTTGAAAAACACCCTGGTCTCGACCCGGGAGTAGGTTAAATTGATACGGATGCAAATAACAATCAATATTTTTTACTCACCTGACTCGACAACTGGTGCTTCAGAAAAGAAGGAGGCGTGCGTGTTGTGTCGTATTCACGTATACCCTATAGTAGTTATCAAAGATGTCACCAGTGTCGATTGGTGGCGCTTATGTAAAACTAGATCTAACTGGAGAGGATTTGTACAAATTATAAGTCAAGTTGGTGCGCCTAAACTTGCATCTATTTGAAGTTGTCCAGGATATCGCGAATAAACGAATTACGCACGAATGTACCCATATGAATGCAATGTTTATTTGGATGACGGGATGTAACATGCAGATAAAACTAACATGAGATATATTCAAAACGGACGATACACTGGACGCCATCTTGTCTGGTGTCTAGACGTCGGTATTTTGTACTTGTTGGTATTTATAAAAACAAGTCAGCACACATAACAAGGAAGATAGCTGGTTGTGTTAAGTAAATTGGAGTATGGTTTCATCAATGTCGTCTGTACTATATATAACTATAAGTAAAACATTGGGCCGGAGGGGTTGCTACCAACACGCCCCTTCTTATCTATAAACTTATCTAAGGCGTGAAAACTGGTTGTTTTTATTTTTTAAAACCACTTTATTTCATAATTCGAACATATCTCTCATAGTGCGATGGTAAACACGTGTTGTTTAAAAAAAATAGCATATATTGGTTATAAAGGATAATTATATTTTTTCCCTTAAAATTGATTGTTTGAAATTGAGATTTTTTTTTAATTCACGATTTGGGGCGCCTCTTTAAGAAATATTGTTTTTGTTGCGGTGGTTCAATGCTGATACCAAATCTAGGTCATCTCTGTCTGATAAGTCGATTTGTCTTGTCGCATTATAAATCTCGGCTTAGATATGCATGGTGGCTTAGTTGTTGATCGCTTTCCTTCAGTCGCAATAATACGCGGTGCACGTGTATTGCATACATACAAACGTATACCGACACATATATGGTACGTTCATTCGCCCGCAGATTGTCCAACCTATTCGTCGTAGAGGCATGTGGTCTGCTAAGATATGAACGCCAACCTACGTATAACATGAGCACACATCACCGTTACTATACACTCAGTGAGATCTATATTATTCCATAAGATAACATACGACTGACATTTACCCGAAATTAGCCTCCAAATGGGAAGAATCAGTCATCCAAGATTAGATGTTTAGAGGTTTTATTCACACAATAATTAGTTTACAACAAAGCAACAATAATATATCAAAAATCAAGTGTAATTATTGTGAGGGAGTGGCATAACCAGGATTGGCTGTCTTCCTGTCACCCCCCGTTGTCAATATAATAACTAATTTATCAATGGCCTAACCTCAAGTTGATGTGCTAATAACAAAATACTGGAATTTGTAATATCAAAATATTGTAGTATGTACATATATTTGTATAGTTATGGTTATGTAGGCGTGTGCACGGCAATTAAAGAACACTTTCTAATAGTAAAGTGGGCCTTGCTAAAGTAACAATGATAATGCGTATATGATATTTAAATCGTGTTAGCAGGGTCCAATAAGGGCGAGTGTTCAGAGTAATCAGCACTCACGACAGGGAACGGGGCTGGCTTGTTACTCGGGAGTTAAGTATATGTAGATTAGTTATGAGTTTTTGGGAGAAAAACATTCTCTGCAAGTTTTGATTTTAATTTAAAGTTTGCACCATAAGCGTTGATAACCTTGACCTTAATTTGATATTTAAAGTTTTGTCGGCTTTCAATTGATTTTAGTTTTTTGTCAGTTTCATTCCATAATCTTGGGAATGAATGTTTGGGCAAAACCTCTGAGAATTTCGTTCGTGATTTAATTTCCCTAATGCATCCAGATTGTCTGGTGATTTATATATTATTGTCAAATGCTGTTAGAAATGATGCCGGTAGGTTAAAATGTGTCCAATCATACATAAACAGACTAACATGACTGGCATGCAGATCTTTGAATTTCAAAATGTTTCTTTTTTTGAATAAGGGTTCAGCGTGGCTGTTGTATTTGGCATAGCTTATTGTTCTGATAGCTCTCTTTTGTAGTAGGAAGGCCTTATTAGATGATACTGAGTGGCCCCAAATTTGAATTCCATAGACAAGACGCCTTTGAATTAAGGCATAATATAGCGTTCGAAGGGCATCTCCTGGGGAAACTTTCCTCACCTTGTTCATACCATATAGGGCTCTTGCCATTTTAGAACATATCGCCGAGGTATGGTCTTTAAAAGTGAGGTTTTCATCGATTGTAATTCCAAGAAATTTTAGGGACGTTTTATCACTTTTGTTTCCAACACGCTTGAGTTCTACGTCGTTTATGTATATATTTAGGAAATTCCATTTGTCGTCATTGTTTTTTGGATGAAGAAGCAAATATTTACTTTTAGTTTTGTTTATGGATAGGCAGTTACAACAACACCATTTGTAGACATCTTTTAACTCATTTGTTCACGATGTTTTCAATAAGATGGCCGTTAATGTCGGATGTGTATAACGTAGTATCATCGGCAAATGATAACAATTTCAATGAAGTTGCAGCAGACATATCATTCACGTAAATGAGGAAAATTGTCGGACCGAGTATGGAACCCTTGGGCACTCCGTTGAGTATACCCTTAAGACTAGAAATACTACCATTGAAGTCAGTAAACTGTCGTCTTTCGGATAGATAGTCTCTGAACCATCCATTCGCAATGCCACGTATTCCATAGTGATCCATTTTACTTAATAGAATATCATGACTAATTTTATAAAAAGCTTTTGAAAGGTCAATGCAAATGGCAAAGGTGGAGTCTCGAGTGTGTTCATCATTTTGTTCGACTACATCTTCAAGTAAGTGCATAATGGGATGTGTTGTTGCGTGACTTTTTCTGAAACCATACTGATGTTCATATAGGGTATCGTTATCATTTAAGAAATCGACCAGTCTTTTAGACATTATTTTTTCCAATATTTTTGAGAAACAAGGCAATATACTAATAGGTCTATAATTACTGAATTCACCTGTATTGCCGCTTTTGTAAATCGGGACATCTCGGGACAATTTCATTTTTTGGGGAAATATGCCATATTTGAATGATAAATTGAATATATGTTTTAGGGCGATTGCTATTTCTTCTACCGTTGCCTTCATTACCTTACTCGTTAAACCATGCACGTCTTTGCTATTTTTGCTTTTAAAATTTAGGCAAGTCAGTATAATGTCTCAGTGTTCATTAGTGGGAGCTAATATTAATACTTCTGTTTCCTATAAAGAAGATAATCTGAGTAATTTGCACTATGTTCGTTTATGACTCTTTCACTTGTTAGTTGACCAATACTTGAAAAATGATCATTAAACTGTTCTGCTATATCGGTTTTATGAGTGATTTTTATTTGGTTATCTACAAATATGGAAGGAATTGAGTTTGCATTCGAAGTTTTGTTAATCGCTCCATTCAATATCCTCCAGGTAGCCTTTATATCTCTCTTGTTTTGTTCCAATATATCACAATAGTACGTTTTTTTGCTTAGTCTTATTGTGCTTCTGTACGTCTGGCAGTACAATTTATATCTGTTTTTGTTGACTTCTGTTGGTGCCTTTAATTTTTTTATATAGAGTTTATTTTTTTCCAGAGAGGATTTAAGAATTCCATTTGTAATCCATGGTTCTCGCTTGATGTACTTTTTGGGGACTTTCCTGTTTGTCAACGGGAATGCTTTCTCAAAGGCGTCCATATACAGTTCCAGGAATATATCATATGACTCGTTCACTGATTTACAGTTTAAGACTGGCTGAAAGTTACAATTTTTTGGTATAGTTTTGAAAGATCTAGTATTTTTGTCATTAAAGACTCGATATGGTTTGATGTTGTCACCACCCGGCGTACGTGTAGGTTCTGTGCATCGTGATGGTTCGAGAAAGAAGATAGCGAGATGGTCCGATATACCAGATTTGCTGCCCGCAGTTGCACTGTTGGTATATATATGGTCTATGAGGGTTGCCGAATGTTCGGTAAGTCGTGGTATGAAACCAAAGGAAAATATATTGCTTAAGAAGTTTTCCGTTTTCTCGTGGGTTTCAAATTTGAGTAAGTCAATATTAAAGTCGCCTATTAAGAATGCCTTAAGATTTGATTTATTTATTTCACCCATAATACCTTCAATATCCTTCGTAATATTAAGGGCAGCGCGTGGTGCAGTGTTGGGCCTATATATACATCCAACTAGGTATGAATTTGTGCATCCTGGATTTATCTCAACAAATATAGTTTCTATGATGTGTGGTTTAAATATAGACACATCTTTCCTCAGTGTATACTGTAGACTGTCTCGGATAGATAGGCCAACTCCTCCTCTCCCATCATCCTTTTCTGGACGAGTTTTAAATTCGAAGTTATGGTACCCAGTCAGCTCAAATTCAGTTTCGTGTACCTTAAATATTTCTCTGAGAGCAATAATATCAAAGAGATTTTGGCTACTTTGAATACTTAGTAGTAGGCTATTTAATTTATCCCAATTTGCATTCAGACTACGACAATTCAACCCAAAAAATGATTTATCATACTTTCTACCCCCAAATTTGTTCTGAAGTTGTTCAGGAGAGTAATAGTTACAGTTCCTATTCATATTAAGCAACTCCATATTAATATCTTCTATATCATCCTGGCTAATTCATCGAGCTTATAAGTTATGTCATAATGTGTTGAGCCCTGAATCTCGCCCAGCCTTAGATTACCCGCAATCGACTTTTGTCAAAGATAATTCAACAATTCTTCCTACTAATGTTAAAGAAAGTGAATTACCGGATGCTTTTGGTGAATATTTCCGTGACAAAATTGCAAACCTGCGTTACCAGCTAGATGTATCAAATACTGAAGCAGAGTTCAAACCGTTCGTTGGTGACAGTCTTAGTTCGTTCTGCAAGCTTACATGTGATGAGGTCAAGGAACTTATTTTATCATCCACTTCAAAAACATGTGTTTTGGATCCCATTCCAACTTCTTTACTGGTGGAACATATCGATTTTATATTAGAACCACTCACAAAGCTCATAAATTGGTCTTTGTCTGAAGGTGTTGTTCCTGACTGTTTTAAGGAGGCCGTTGTGATTCCCCTGATTAAAAATAATTCTCTGGATGCCGACTTGCTGGATGCCGTCTCGAAGATTTTAGAAAAAGCTGTCCTCAAACAACTGAGAAATCATATGGAGAAACATTTGCTTCTGGAAACATTTCAGTCAGCGTGCAAACCTGGTCACAGTTGTGTATCACTTCAGACCTTCTTCTTGCCAGTGATGATAACAAGTTTTCACTAGTATCCCTGCTTGACATGGGCGCAGCTTTCGATACTCTTGATCACGAAATACTGTTGAAGCGATTGGAAATTTCTTTTGGGATATCTGACAGCGCGCTCAAGTGGTTCGGTTCATATCTCTCTAATCGTGTTCAGAGGATTCAAATTGGCAGTGCGTTTTCCAAAACCTTTCATCTGCAATATGGAGTCCCTCAGGGGTATGTCCTGGGTCCTGTCTTGTACTTAATCTACACTAAACCACTTGGTGAGATCATCAGGCGACACAGTGTCTCTGCGCACATGTATGCTGATGATACACAGCTTTACATTTCTGGTGATAACCCCTATTTTCTTCTCACTGTAATGGAAAACTGCATCGGTTCTGTGAAATCGTGGATGTTGGCTAATAAACTAAAATTAAATAGTGACCAAACTGAAGTAATGTGGGTGTCTAAGCCGTCATACATAGAAAAGGTGGGCATAGATGTTATGACTATTGATGGTAACCAAGTTTATTTCTCAGATAGCGCGAAGAACCTTGGTGTATTTTTGGATAGATCACTCTCTATGACATCACATATTAGCCAGATATGGAAGACAATATACATTGAACTTCGAAAACTGGGTCATATGAGGAAATACGTAAACACTGACTCAGCTAAAAAAAACTTGCTTCATCTCTGATTCTCAGTCGACTTGACTATTGCAACTCTCTTTTGGCTGGTATACCATCTATCCAAATTACCAGGCGTCAGCGTCTGCAACACACTGCTGCAAGGATAGTTCTGTGTCGTAAAAGATCTGACGACACAGATGAAATGTTGCAAGAACTACATTGGCTACCTGTGACAGATAGGATTATTTATAAACTTGTTACATATGCATATCAAGCAACCCATGACCCAAAATCTCTTCCAGCATACTTCAGTGATATCCTAGTTCCGTATGTCCCACACCGATCACTTCGTTCAGAGGACTAACTTCTTTTGACACCATCTGGTGCTAATTTGATCACGGTTGGCTACCGATCTTTCAAAATAACATGCGCAAATGCATGGAATCCTCTGCCATTGAACATATAAGAGCCACCATCTCTTGACGACTTTAAAAAGTCATTGAAAACTTACTTGTTTGCGCGGCGTTTCAGAAAGTGACTTTGATATTGTGTATATTTATATTTCTTGTTTATGTTTGTCAAGCGCTTAGGGCCCGCTTATTGGGGATAAGCGCTATACAACTATTATTATTATTAATTAAGTAAATTGCCGTGCACAAACGAGTCATTTCATCGCTGTATTCATTAGTGATACTTTTAGTTCCTTCTTTCATGAATAAATAATTGTTTAGTATTTCTTCAGTCATACAATAACTCGAGAAATTGCATCGCCACAATAAGCAATAAACAGTCGAATGTACGTGTTCTAGATTTGATAAAATTCGACATACTGTAATGCCCCAGATAATCGACTCCTTAACTACAGCAGAATTATGGGTAACGTTTCAGGATTTAGTCGGAAATATGGCTTGTTGCCATTCATCGGAAAGAGCTTTCCGATGAGTGGCAACAAGCCATATATCCGACTAATTCCTGAAAAGTTACCAATAATTCTGTTCTGATTAAGGAGTCCATTATTTAGGGCATTACTGTAGCTGCATATCTTACAAACTCCATGCAGCGCCCTCTACGTTATCACTGCGATATAGCACTGCCACAATGATGGTACTTTGCGGACCGATACATCTATTTTTACATATCGTCGGAACTATCTTTAGTCACCTATTGTCTTATTTTGACCACCAAAAGTTTGCAATAATGGTAATTCTTTCGGTATTGATAAGAACAATATGAACTGAGCCAGACATCGACAATTTTAATCATAAAACATAGGAACTAAGAACACGTAAGAAATCCTTAGCAAATGTCCTTATGGCAGTGGTATCTCAGCGGAGCGATGGGAGATAACTCTGCCTGGAGTTTGCCTATATTGTAATGACACTTTCGGCCACACAGTTTGTAATGAGGATGATTGAGTATTAAAAGAAGACCAGCATGTGCACCGTCCACAGGCACGTTCCTAGGGGGGTTCAACTTGGGGGGTGAGACCATAAAAGTTCCAACTATATAGGATTTGGTCTAATAAAATGTCCAACTATATAGGATTTGGTTTGGAGTAATGCAATTCCAATATTGGCTTAATGGCTTAATAATTTAGGTTTCTATATGTTCTTTTTAAGAGCATGGACTGTGTAAATAAAGACCCTAGTAACAAGAATGGCATAGCATTGATCCATGTGGTATGTATTGAGTACACTGTGCATGCCGTGTATGTACATTATATATGATATTAATCAGAATATGGTTGCGGAACGAATACGAGTTACTTGTATTCAAATTCCAAGGAGTGACTAGTTATAACTCACACAATGGTAACAGTTATGCATGCTGAATTATTGTTATATCGTTAAAGCTGTCCTCTGAAAGATATGGATGTTTGACATTACTAATAGACTAGTGACCATGAATCTATGAAGGAAGTATAAGCCAGGGGAAGTATTACCAACAAAATGCAATTTCATTAGGGCCTGAAATGGTAACCATGGCAGTCAAAATGGCGGCAAATTTATAGACAATTATATATTCCGCAGTGTATTCCATTCCTATGTGTTGTGGTTGATGCGTGGAAGTTGGCTAATCTGCGTTGGAGACATTGCACATGTTATTTCTTTGATCTCAGTCCATTTCAATCTCCAACATGTTTATGTTGGTATAACCTTTGTGTTTATAGCCATATTACAATGTGAAAATAACCCGAACCGAGGGAGTTAAGCACAAGCTATTATTACATATAAATTTACAACACATGTGACAGCAGTAATACACAAAGTCAACCAAAAGCTAGGCCTGCTGAAGAGGACTTTAAAATACATGGATGAAATTGTGCTTGTACACTTCGTTTGTTAGGCCAACATTTGAGTTCGGGCCGTCAGTATGGGGTCCTCACTCAAAGAAAGATAAACCGTCAATGGAGAGAGTTCAAATAAAAGTGACAAAATTAATTGATTCCATCAAGGACAAGTCATATGACGAAATATTGAAATGCCTTGGTCTACCAACACTAGAGTACAGGAGAGAAAAATCGGATATGATCCAAGTATATAAAATAATGAACAATCTAGAGGAAGTCACAGAACATACGGGACGACGATATACTAAGATGACACAGGCTGACAATAAGCAGGACAGATACAACAACAAGATATTCACACAAAACGCGCTCAGTTACCGGACAATAGACTCCTGGAACCAGCTATCAGATATCTGCATATATGTTGGCTCTAAATCATTTAAATGTGATCTAACTGACAGATAGAGACAAAAATAAAACAAATTTAACAACATATTTAACCGGTCATCATGCGCACTACAGTATAGTTATCAGCTTGATAGGCCAGCACAAGTTTGTATAGTGAAAATGTGATTATATACTCAACACCTCAGTTTCTATTTGAGGTTTTAATCGATGTATGTAGCGCCTTAATAATGGCCTGAACATCACAGACAAATCACAGGTAAAGCCAAAATAGTGCCTTAAATTGTCACTATAAATCGTTCGTGGCAGCCAACTTGCGTAATATGTATAGAAAGTGCTAGATTAGTGATACACACATGAACAATCTTGTAGTGACTAAAATTTAGCCCAAAAGTGCTGCCATAATCAGTATTTAGCCTTGACTGAGACGTTTATTGTGTTTTATAAGCAGTGAGGGAAATAGTGATACTTCTTCATAGAAGCAATGCAGTTCGCGCCTTTGTTCAGGAATTAAATCACCAAAAATAGCTCAATTATTACGGAAATTATTATGTTTTAATCTGGCTGCGGGAATTGTATAGCATTAGTCGTGATATGGGCTATCGACTGTAACAACATTAAACCACAATAAATCAATTAATTAACAATCAATTAACATTTTTCTGGTATCATTCTTGTTTATGCTAAATATTTCGGAGAAAGCTGCACTGACGCTATGTGGCTGATGATTGCTTACAGTTGAGAGTTTGCAGAAAAATGGCATAGCGCCAACATGGTCATCCCATAAGAAGTAACTGTCACTATGCAACACTCAAAGTAAAACCGATTAAATTAATGCCGCACTTCAAAGACATACACTGAATTGTTGTCTTTAATATTTGCTCTAGTTTTCTTGAGTCGGATACGTCGCACCAAATGCATAAATTTGTTGAGTTCTGGGGAGAGTTATTTGCATAACAAATCAGTGCGCATTTAGCATATCCATGTTATCTATAGTGGAGACTGGGTCCAACTTTGGTGTTGGTGATACTTGTTTCGACAGGACAAGTATATACAATGACCCTCAAAGCACTGTACGTCTACATGCATTTTGAATCTTCAAAATGTCCTGATTTCTCTTGTTAAATGTGACTTCGATCTATACTAAGATCTTTGATAACCGGATGTGCACTGGGTGTTGAACAAAATTAAATACCATCACTTAGTCAGGAACATGCATATTTCTCAAAGATATTGGACAGAGGCCCAGGCATGAATATAGCAAAAGCTGTTACAGACATCTGCACTTAGAATAAAAAAATATATGCCACAGACGTGCATTAACTCCTAAATGCAAGTTTTCATTCCGGTATTTTTTTTCATCATCACTTATCGTTGAGTATTGCAATATACTACCACGATCGCCTCTCTTACTATATAAATAAAGCCATCTGTTCAAATTTTACATGTTGATTAAACGTGCCTACTGGTGATTAAACTTCGCAGAGTGGATTAAACTTTCTCCATACAATTTGAACGGAAAAGTGTTTATCCATCGCATTGTAAAGATCGTGGCATAAACTTCGCAGAGTGGATTAAACTTTCTCTATACAATTTGAACGGAAAAGTGTTTATCCATCGCATTGTAAAGATCGTGGCATAAACAAAATATACGCATAGTGTTTCTGAATAACAAATTTAATCCACTCGTGGGATTGGCGATTTACACCACTCGATGAAGCTCGTGGTGTAAATCGCCAATCCCACTCGTGGATTAAATTTGTTATTCAGAAAAACTATGCGTATATTCTATATATACGACCAGAGAGGAGATAATCATGTGGTGCCAGATACCTTGTGTCTTAACCACAATTGATTTAGTTAAACCCAATTTGGGATTTGCAATGGGCGAACAACCGATTCGGAGAAACTGATTGCCTAGTCTATTTCTGGGTACATTCAAGTTTGTTCCACCATAACCCGAGTCTCTCTAAATATTCATTACAATCAACAATTGTCTTCGGCATACTCTGAAATTGCTCAACCGCTAGCTGTCAGGAGTATGGTATCTAATAGTCTAAATGGGCACACATTTCCGACTGAGAGCAAGCCTATATCCAAACATCTGTGACATGTGTGCTGCGAAACGTATCCAGCAGGTTGAGAATTAACGAGTTGTCAATAGTTTGACCATACTCACTTTGGGGTCGGATCATTATATGTGGTATAGTCCACGTCAATTTTTTTCAATCCAACACTGGTTGCTAAGGGCTATATTCAAGAATATAGCAAGATTATTGGGAAATATACGTCTTCCAACTGTCGCTGGAATATTCTTGCTCTTGTTCTACATGATTTCACCATGTATTTAGCTATGTACATGTGGAACATTGAATCGTGGTGTCCCCTGTTATCGGATTGCTCACTGGAATTAAATTGTTTTTCGTGCATGAAGAGGTTGTTGAATAAATGCTCGTGCATGGTCCTATTGACAACGATACCCGGAATATGCCGATATCGAAACGTACACAAAGTTCAATGTTGTCATCTGAACGCATGGGAGTGACAATTGAATGTCTTGATTGTAATAGCACCATTGCATAGTACCGGCAGCCTTTGGTGATGCTGAGCTCACATTAGTTCAATGATCTACTAGGATATGACAACATTTTGTGTTGTAAAGCTTTCGGAACTATGGATATATATATTTCAATTAGTCTGAGACTTATACAAGGTTGCCTCTTGAAGAAATTAGCTATGGCGCAGGAGTCTCTGGTCTACAATATATATCTCATACCGCAAATTCGTAGTTTCTTGTATTGTGCTCAAACGTGTTTCTTTTAATGTACATAATGCCGATTAGGTAACTCCATGCATCCACCAGTCACGACATATAAGCGCATAAGATCGACATATGAAATTTATTTTTATACATTTGCCGCTATTTTGACTGCCATCACAAACCAAAGTAACCATCTAAGGTCCTAATGATATTGTATTTAATATGCAATACTCCCATTCACCTAATTCCTTCAAATATGTTCATTTCATATTAAATTATGGCAAGAAACCAATATTGAATTCTCGGGGAATATTGACACCAGGTTCTGTGAAATCATTTTTTTCCAGAGATTGCAAGTGGCTGAGAACAAATTAACAACACAAAATGCTCAGGAAATGGTCATAGGATATGAATAATAAGAAAACAAGACACAATTTGCCAACGGTTCAAAACAATAGAAACAGATATAGGAGATGTGAGTGAAAAAAATCCTATTTTTTTTTTCAATTCCGGTCGCCATTTTGGCAACCATCTTTCTAATGCAGTGTCAATTTTTTGTATCTCGGAAATAGCGTATTGGTCGAGCCAAATTGTCGATAACATATGGTAATTCTCACCAAGAACATGTATTCCATGATTGGTATACCAGGCTATAGCTAGGAAAAGTATAAATGTAGGTATCATAAAAAATACCCAGGTCAATACCGGGAGTAGGTTAAATTAATACGGATCCAAATAACCACCAACATATGTTTACTCACCTCACTTAACAACAGTACTGTGCAGGTGCTTCAGAAAAGGAGGCGTGCGTGTTGTGTCGTGTTTACTTATACCGTATAGCATTTATCAACGATGTCGATTGGTGGAGCTTATGGAAACCTACATCCAAGCGGAGAGGATTGGTTCAAATTATAAAGTTGGTTGCATCTGTTTGACACGTGGGTGATTTTACTCTAGTAAAATTAATCTAGTGAACGGTTGCATCTTAATGCGCTATCTATCCAAGTCTTAATATTTTTCCTAGTATAAGTCACCATAGTGAAATTAAATCTAACTCATGTTATGAAAGACTTTAATTTAATTAACTATCTTGCATGGCACTCTCGCCACACTTCATTTATCCATGGGAAGGTGACCGGCCATCGGGGCTGTATGTTATTCCAATATCAGGTGTTACGCGCCTCCACCGGAGATTAGCCTGATCTAACCCTGACTGGATGTTCTATATACCATTAGGCTCATACAGAAAGCTATAATTCGACACTGTCAGCCAAGTTCTCAGTTTTCTCAACAAAGTCGACCTGTATTTTCTCTGACACAATACATGTTTTGTGAATAATAACTGTCACATAACATTAATATTATATAGAGAATGTAGAACTCAGTTAGATTTATGTTATTCCATAAGAAAACATACAACTGGCCTTTACCAGAAATTAACCAGAAATTAGCCTTCGATGGAAAGAATCAGTCTTGCAATAACCCTAGATATTGCATCGCCCCAATAAGCAATAAACAATCGAACACACACTGTCATCTAACGTAAAGGAGTTTTTGCAATGATGCGTGAAATAATTAGAATCTTCAACGATATAGCTGTCCGTTCACAGTCCCACAAATAGATCCTTCAAATGATGTCCCTTGGCATTTGTGTGGGAAAACAAGACATCATTAAAAATCTGGCAGCTTAATGGTACATAATATCTTAAATATATAGGTTGTACAATATTATCAGAAAGAAATTCATATTAACCGTTTCTAACGGAAATGTTCAGATACTAAATTCAACAAACAACCATAGGTCAACAAACGAACATAAGTCTTTATTAACTTATATTCTGAACATTTCCCACCAAAGAATATGAATCATTCTGCCCTTTATTAGTATTATAGTTTCCTCATACTGTCGTTTGCTAATTAATCCTGCCAATTAAATAATGGACAATTACTATGTATAAGTTTTATTTGCGTTATTTTTAGGTTCTGCACTCCACCATCTGTTAATAGTGTTACCGTCGTACCAGCTGGTCAAATAATATACTCCACAGCCACATTTATGTTGTCTGCAAGCAACTCACTGAGAGGAATTCGTGAAGGACGCTCACCATGACAATGACATTCAATATCGCTCATTCTTGAATTTACATATAATCAGCATAATCAATGACAATTATGTGTCGTATCTATTTCCGTTTTAGTTAGTAGCCATTTGCATGTGACATCATACATTTATTTGCTGATCGCTCTGCATAACGTCGAGAGATGAAACAAAACCATCAACACATGTATTCGTGTTCCATATCATATCTGGTTAGTGTTCTAACTATTCTCAATAACTGTATAATTGTACATCACACGCATGATATATTGCTAGTCTGTTTCTATGATAGTCAGTAACGATGACTAGAAAACATATACTCCATGTCTGTTCAGTACACCACGCGTGTAAGATTCTTGAATGCATATGACCCACATATCACACGGGTGTGATATATCGAATTGTTCTATAAATCAAACCAGTGTGTGGGCCATCTTATATATTAAAATCACACGCATGAGATATTGCTATTCTCGTTCTATGATAGTCAGTAACGATGACCAGGAAACATATACTCCATGTCTGTTTAGTACACCACGCGTGTGAGATTCTTGATCGCATAGCACCGAAAGATCATACTTGTGCGATATATAAAATTAATTGTTCTATGAACCCAACGTACATATGACATTTATGCGTATTTGTTATTTCCTTTCTTTCTTGTATCGTGCGCGTTTTTGTTTTACTTTTTTACTCTTTATTTGTTTATTGTCGTGTTCTTTGTTTTTGCTTCACATGTATTTTTTTTTCTCACTTTTATTTATTTATATTTTTCTCGAGTATAATATTTTCACAAATTATATTTATAAACATATTATATGTATATCGAGAGAGAGAGTGGAGAGAGTGTGTTGTGTACGTGTCCTTATGCTTGTGATGTTAATCTCGTGCTCTTCATTTTTCACAAAACTTGTAAATAATGGTGCAATAATTTATAAATATTCTCTCCCAAGAAAGAGGTAATAAAGAATATCTTATCTTAGTCGCGTGACAATATAGGAGCGTGTAATTTTAATTCATCGTAACGCGGTATATGAAAAATAATTCGGTTTATTGTTGAGGGACTACGTGTGACAATATAACATACCGTTTATTTTTAATTTATACTTAATTTGTATCCAAACGTGGTGCAGTTAGGTTTGTCACGCATACTAGGCACATACTTATAGTATATGAAGCATGTATATTGTACCGATATGTACATGTATATATATTTTCGTAATATATTGCGCCCCGAAAACAATATTGCGACTGATAATGATAATACATCTCTGCGTGGTTAGTGGCCAATAAAATTAGCACATTATAGCGGCGAGGTCTAACAATATCCCTGTCACAAAACGTCCACGACGACAATGTATTTATTAAAAACAACTCTAATTGAAAACTACTAACTTTATTATTATTATATATATATATATATATATATATATATATATAGCTAACAACACTAACGACCTTAGGGAGACTGTTGAAATAATCCGACCTTAGGGAGACATCTCGATATATCATTTTCTATGCATTTTCATAGCTTCTGTGTGTGGTGAGAGCATTTGGTATTAATCGAAAAACCATCAATTATATCATTTGTGATGACTATTATAATATTTAAAAATATATACCAAGTGTCCCCCTAATACCGTCTCCCTAATGTTTGGTCATTTTACATACAACATGAACCATATTAGGGGGACATATACAATAAATACCACTACATGCGGTATTAGGGGGACACATATTAAAAATCAAAGTTATGGAGATACATAATATGTACTTTATATTTTGAAGCCATATTCTTGCAATAGTCTTACGAAATGACTAGATATAATTTAAGATGCTAGCATACGCGAGAAATTTAACCCTCAATACACGAATGCGGGACCTGGTTTAATCTTTGTAAAACGCTATATCAGTACATGGCATTGGTTATAATAATCAAAGGCACGGGCGGCGTTCGTTGCAGAAATATCATATGTGTTCAAATCCCAACCAACAGAAGGAATATTAAAAAATATATAGTTTTGATCATATGCAAACATAATCAGCGCGTAAATAGTATATTGTCCTCAATGTGCACTATGGTGGCGTAAAAAGCAGTCTGCTCATGTTACAGAAGTTTTGCTTTTGTTTACACAACACAACGCAAGTATAGTAGTTGACCACACCAAAATTATATAAACGCTCTTTATTATTTCCATATAAGGAACAAATAACGCTCTTTATGTTTACCATATCCGGATCAAAACAAAAGCAAGGAAACGTAACGGTTTTTCCCTTTCTTTACATAATATGCGCAAAACACAACGCAATCATATTGGTTAATCACACAAACATTATATAAACGCTCTTCATTATTTCCATATAAGAAAAATAGTAACAAACAACGCTCTTTATGCTTACCATATCCGGATCTATACAAAAGTCAGGAAACGTAACGGTTTTTTCCTTTTGTTTGCACAACAAAGTGAAAACGATGAACAATAACATACTGTTTATGCCATATTTCTGTATGATATAACAACAACTTCTGCCTATATTTTACTATTTCTGTTTACGGTGGTTTTTGACGGAGCTGAATATTTTAACAGCATACCCACCGCCAAAGACAGCCCGTATCTTTAATATGAGCAATAAAAGATGTTTTTTTATTAATACAAAATGCTCTCACCATACCCTGAAGCTGCACGTTGCATGGAAAATGATATATTGAGATGTCTGCCTAAGGTCGGATTATTTCAAGAGTCTCCCGAATGTCGTTTCATGTTGTTAGGTATATGTATATCATTACATGGTATTGGTTATAATAATTAAAGGCACGGGCGGCGTTCGTTGCAGAACTATCCATATGTGATCAAATCGCCACCAACAGATGGAATATTAAAATATATATAGCTTTGTTGAGATGTCTCCCTAAGGTCGGATTATTTCAAGAGTCTCCCTAATGTCGTTAATTTTGTTAGCTATATGTATATCAGTACATGGCATTGGTTATAATAATTAAAGGCACGGCCGGTGTTCGTTGCAGAAATATTAATATGTGGTCAAATCGCCACCAACAGATGGAATATTAAAATATGTACAGTTTTGTTCACATGCAAACGTAATCAGCGCGTGAATAGTGTATTGTCCTCAATGTGTACGATGATTGCGTAAACAACAGCATGCTCGTGTTACAGAAGTTTTGCTTCTGTTTACAAAACACAACGCAATCATATTGGTTAATCACACAAACATTATATAAACGCTCTTCATTATTTCCATATAAGAAAAATAGTGACAAATAACGCTCTTTATGCTTACCATATCCGGATCTATACAAAAGTCAGGAAACGTAACGGTTTTTTCCTTTTGTTTGCACAACAAAGTGAAAACAATTGACAATAACATACTGTTTATGCGATATTTCTGTATGATATAACAACAACTTCTGCCTATATTTTACTATTTCTGTTTATGGCGGTTTTTGACGGAGATGAATATTTTAACAGCATACCCACCGCCAACACCGCCCGTATCTTTAATATGAGCAATAAAAGATGTTTTTTTATTAATACCAAATGCTCTCACCATACCCAGAAGCTGCACGTTGCATGGAAAATGATATATTGAGATGTCTGCCTAAGGTCGGATTATTTCAAGAGTCTCCCGAATGTCGTTTCATGTTGTTAGGTATATGTATATCATTACATGGTATTGGTTATCATAATTAAAGGCACGGGCGCCGTTCGTTGCAGAACTATTCATATGTGATCAAATCGCCACCAACAGATAGAATATTAAAATATATATAGCTTTGTCGAGATGTCTCCCTAAGGTCGGATTATTTCAAGAGTCTCCCTAATGTCGTTAATTTTGTTAGCTATATGTATATGTATATCAGTACATGGCATTGGTTATAATAATTAAAGGCACGGGTGGCGTTCGTTGCAGAACTATTCATATCTGATCAAATCGCCACCAACAGATGGAATATTAAAATATATATAGCTTTGTCGAGATGTCTCCCTAAGGTCGGATTATTTCAAGAGTCTCCCTAATGTCGTTGATTTTGTTAGCTATATGTATATGTATGTCAGTACATGGCATTGGTTATAATAATTAAAGGTACGGGCGGTGTTCGTTGCAGAAATATTAATATGTGGTCAAATCGCCACCAACAGATGGAATATTAAAATATGTACAGTTTTGTTCATATCCAAACGTAATCAGCGCGTGAATAGTGTATTGTCCTCAATGTGTACGATGATTGCGTAAACAACAGCATGCTCGTGTTACAGAAGTTTTGGTTCTGTTTACATAACACAACGTAATCATATTGGTTAATCACACAAACATTATATAAACGCTCTTCATTATTTCCATATAAGAAAAAAATAGTAACAAACAACGCTCTTTATGCTTACCATATCCGGATCTATACAAAAGTCAGGAAACGTAACGGTTTTTTCCTTTTGTTTGCACAACAAAGTGAAAACAATTGACAATAACATACTGTTTATGCCATATTTCTGTTTGATATAACAACAGATTCTGCCTATATTTTACTATTTCTGTGTATGGCGGTTTTTGACGGAGATGAATATTTTAACAGCATACCCACCGCCAACACCGCCTGTATCTATAATATGAGCAATAAAAGATGTTTTTTTATTAATACCAAATGCTCTCACCATACCCTGAAGCTGCACGTTGCATGGAAAATGATATATTTAAATGTCTGCCTAAGGTCGGATTATTTCAAGAGTCTCCCGAATGTCGTTTCATGCTGTTAGGTATATGTATATCATTACATGGTATTGGTTATAATAATTAAACGCACGGGCGGCGTTCGTTGCAGAACTATTCATATGTGATCAAATCGCCACCAACAGATGGAATATTAAAATATATATAGCTTTGTTGAGATGTCCCCCTAAGGTCGGATTATTTCAAGAGTCTCCCTAATGTCGTTAATTTTGTTAGCTATATGTATATGTATATGAGTACATGGCATTGGTTATAATAATTAAAGGCACGGGCGGTGTTCGTTGCAGAAATATTAATATGTGGTCAAATCGCCACCAACAGATGGAATATTAAAATATGTACAGTTTTGTTCATATGCAAACGTAATCAGCGCGTGAATAGTGTATTGTCCTCAATGTGTACGATGATTGCGTAAACAACAGCATGCTCGTGTTACAGAAGTTTTGCTTCTGTTTACAAAACACAACGCAATCATATTGGTTAATCACACAAACATTATATAAACGCTCTTCATTATTTCCATATAAGAAAAATAGTAACAACGAACGCTCTTTATGCTTACCATATCCGGATCTATACAATAGTCAGGAATCGTAACGGTTTTTTTCTTTTGTTTGCACAACAAAGTGAAAACAAATGACAATAACATACTGTTTATGCCATATTTCTGTATGATATAACAACAACTTCTGCCTATATTTTACTATTTCTGTTTATGGCGGTTTTTGACGGAGATGAATATTTTAACAGCATACCCACCACCAACACCGCCCGTATCTTTAATATGAGCAATAAAAGATGTTTTTTTATTAATACCAAATGCTCTCATCATACCCAGAAGCTGCACGTTGCATGGAAAATGATATATTGAGATGTCTGCCTAAGGTCGGATTATTTCAAGAGTCTCCCGAATGTCGTTTCATGTTGTTAGTTATATGTATATCATTACATGGTATTGGTTATAATAATTAAAGGCACGGGCGCCGTTCGTTGCAGAACTATTCATATGTGATCAAATCGCCACCAACAGATGGAATATTAAAATATATATAGCTTTGTCGAGATGTCTCCCTAAGGTCGGATTATTTCAAGAGTCTCACTAATGTCGTTAATTTTGTTAGCTATATGTATATGTATATCAGTACATGGCATTGGTTATAATAATTAAAGGCACGGGTGGCGTTCGTTGCAGAACTATTCATATGTGATCAAATCGCCACCAACAGATGGAATATTAAAATATATATAGCTTTGTCGAGATGTCTCCCTAAGGTCGGATTATTTCAAGAGTCTCCCTAATGTCGTTAATTTTGTTAGCTATATGTATATGTATATCAGTACATGGCATTGGTTATAATAATTAAAGGCACGGGCGGTGTTCGTTGCAGAAATATTAATATGTGGTCAAATCGCCACCAACAGATGGAATATTAAAATATGTACAGTTTTGTTCATATACAAACGTAATCAGCGCATGAATAGTGTATTGTCCTCAATGTGTACGATGATTGCGTAAACAACAGCATGCTCGTGTTACGGAAGTTTTGCTTCTGTTTACATAACACAACGCAATAAAATTGGTTAATCACACACACATTATATAAACGCTCTTCATTATTTCCATATAAGAAATATAGTAACAAACAACGCTCTTTATGCTTACCATATTCGGATCTATACAAAAGTCAGGAAACGTAACGTACTGTTTATGCCACAGTTCTGTATGATATAACAACAAATTCTGCCTATATTTTACTATTTCTGGTTATGGCGGTTTTTGACGGAGCTGAATATTTTAACAGCATACCCACCGCCAAAGACAGCCCGTATCTTTAATATGAGCAATAACAGATGTTTTTTTATTAATACCAAATGCTCTCACCATACCCAGAAGCTGCACGTTGCATGGAAAATGATATATTGAAATGTCTGCCTAAGGTCGGATTATTTCAAGAGTCTCCCGAGTGTCTTTTCATGTTGTTAGGTATATGTATATCATTACATGGTATTGGTTATACTAATTAAAGGCACGGGCGGCGTTCGTTGCAGAACTATTCATATGTGATCAAATCGCCACCAACAGATGGAATATTAAAATATATATAGCTGTGTCGAGATGTCTCCCTAAGGTCGGATTATTTCAAGAGTCTCCCTAATGTCGTTAATTTTGTTAGCTATATGTATATGTATATCAGTACATGGAATTGGTTATAATAATTAAAGGCACGGGCCGTGTTCGTTGCAGAAATATTGATATGTGGTCAAATCGCCACCAACAGATGGAATATTAAAATATGTACAGTTTTGTTCATATGCAAACACGTAATCAGCGCACGAATAGTGTATTGTCCTCAATGTGTACGATGATTGCGTAAACAACAGCAAGCTCGTGTTACAGAAGTTTTGCTTCTGTTTACATAACACAACGCAATCATATTGGTTAATCACACAAACATTATATAAACGCTCTTCATTATTTCCATATAAGAAAAATAGTAACAAACAACGCTCTTTATGCTTACCATATCCGGATCTATACAATAGTCAGGAAACGTAACGGTTTTTTCCTTTTGTTTGCACAACAAAGTGAAAACAATTGACAATAACATACTGTTTATGCCATATTTCTGTATGATATAACAACAACTTCTGTCTATATTTTACTATTTCTGTTTATGGCGGTTTTTGACGGAGATGAATATTTTAACAGCATACCCACCGCCAACACCGGCCCGTATCTTTAATATGAGCAATAAAAGATGTTTTTTTATTAATACCAAATGCTCTCATCATACCCAGAAGCTGCACGTTGCATGGAAACTGATATATTGAGATGTCTGCCTAAGGTCGGATTATTTCAAGAGTCTCCCGAATGTCGTTTCATGTTGTTAGGTATATGTATATCATTACATGGTATTGGTTATAATAATTAAAGGCACGGGCGCCGTTCGTTGCAGAACTATTCATATGTGATCAAATCGCCACCAACAGATGGAATATTAAAATATATATAGCTTTGTCGAGATGTCTCCCTAAGGTCGGATTATTTCAAGAGTCTCCCTAATGTCGTTAATTTTGTTAGCTATATGTATATGTATATCAGTACATGGCATTGGTTATAATAATTAAAGGCACGGGCGGTGTTCGTTGCAGAAATATTAATATGTGGTCAAATCGCCACCAACAGATGGAATATTAAAATATGTACAGTTTTGTTCATATACAAACGTAATCAGCGCATGAATAGTGTATTGTCCTCAATGTGTACGATGATTGCGTACACAACAGCATGCTCGTGTTACGGAAGTTTTGCTTCTGTTTACATAACACAACGCAATCAAATTGGTTAATCACACAAACATTATATAAACGCTCTTCATTATTTCCATATAAGAAAAATAGTAACAAATAACGCTCTTTATGCTTACCATATCCGGATCTATACAAAAGTCAGGAAACGTAACGGTTTTTTCCTTTTGTTTGCACAACAAAGTGAAAACAATTGACAATAACATACTGTTTATGCCATATTTCTGTATGATATAACAAAACATTCTGCCTATATTTTACTATTTCTGTTTATGGCTGTTTTTGAAGGAGATGAATATTTTAACAGCATACCCACCGCCAAAGACAGCCCATATCTTTAATATGAGCAATAAAAGATGTTTTTTTTATTAATACCAAATGCTCTCACCATACCCAGAAGCTGCACGTTGCATGGAAAATGATATATTGATATGTTTGCCTAAGGTCGGATTATTTCCAGAGTCTCCCGAATGTCGTTTCATGTTGTTAGGTATATGTATATCATTACATGGTATTGGTTATAATAGTTAAAGGCACGGGCGGCGTTCGTTGCAGAACTATTCATATGTGATCAAATCGCCACCAACAGATGGAATATTAAAATATATATAGCTGTGTCGAGATGTCTCCCTAAGGTCGGATTATTTCAAGAGTCTACCTAATGTCGTTAATTTTGTTAGCTATATGTATATGTATATCAGTACATGGCATTGGTTATAATAATTAAAGGCACGGGCGGTGTTCGTTGCAGAAATATTAATATGTGGTCAAATCGCCACCAACAGATGGAATATTAAAATATATACAGTTTTGTTCATATGCAAACGTAATCAGCGCATGAATAGTGTATTGTCCTCAATGTGTACGATGATTGCGTAAACAGCATGCTCGTGTTACAGAAGTTTTGCTTCTGTTTACATAACACAACGCAATCATATTGGTTAATCACACAAACATTATATACACGCTCTTCATTATTTCCATATAAGAAAAATAGTAACAAACAACTCTCTTTATGCTTACCATATCCGGATCTATACAAAAGTCAGGAAACGTAACGGTTTTTTCCTTTTGTTTGCACAACAAAGTGAAAACAATTGACAATAACATACTGTTTATGCCATATTTCTGTATGATATAACAACAAATTCTGCCTATATTTTACTATTTCTGTTTATGGCGTTTTTTGACGGAGATGAATATTTTAACAGCATACCCACCGCCAACACCGCCCGTATCTATAATATGAGCAATAAAAGATTTTTTTTTATTAATACCAAATGCTCTCACCATACCCAGAAGCTGCACGTTGCATGGAAAATGATATATTGAGATGTCTGCCTAAGGTCGGATTATTTCAAGAGTCTCCCGAATGTCGTTTCATGTTGTTAGGTATATGTATATCATTACATGGTATTGGTTATAATAATTAAAGGTACGGGCGGCGTTCGTTGCAGAACTATTCATATATGTAATCAAATCGCCACCAACAGATGGAATATTAAAATATATATAGCTTTGTCGAGATGTCTCCCTAAGGTCGGATTATTTCAAGAGTCTCCCTAATGTCGTTAATTTTTTTAGCTATATGTATATGTATATGAGTACATGGCATTGGTTATAATAATTAAAGGCACGGGCGGTGTTCGTTGCATAAATAATAATATGTGGTCAACTCGCCACCAACAGATGGAATATTAAAACATGTACAGTTTTGTTCATATGCAAACGTAATCAGCGCGTGAATAGTGTATTGTCCTCAATGTGTACGATGATTGCGTAAACAACATCATGCTCGTGTTACAGAAGTTTTGCTTCTGTTTACAAAACACAACGCAATCATATTGGTTAATCACACAAACATTAAACAAACGCTCTTCATTATTTCCATATAAGAAAAATAGTAACAAACAACGCTCTTTATGCTTACCATATCCGGATCTATACAAAAGTCAGGAAACGTAACGGTTTTTTCCTCTTGTTTGCACAACAAAGTGAAAACAATTGACAATAACATACTGTTTATGCCATATTTCTGTATGATATAACAACAACTTCTGCCTATATTTTACTATTTCTGTTTATGGCGGTTTTTGACGGAGATGAATATTTTAATAGCATACCCACCGCCAACACCGCCCGTATCTTTAATATGAGCAATAAAAGATGTTTTTTTATTAATATCAAATGCTCTCACCATACCCAGAAGCTGCACGTTGCATGGAAAATGATATATTGAGATGTCTGCTTAAGGTCGGATTATTTCAAGAGTCTCCCGAATGTCGTTTCATGTTGTTAGGTATATGCATATCATTACATGGTATTGGTTATAATAATTAAAGGCACGGGCGGCATTCGTTGCAGAACTATTAATATGTGATCAAATCGCCACCAACAGATGGAAAATTAAAATATATATAGCTTTGTCGAGATGTCTCCCTAAGGTCGGATTATTTCAAGAGTCTCCCTAATGTCGTTAATTTTGTTAGCTATATGTATATGTATATGAGTACATGGCATTGGTTATAATAATTAAAGGCACGGGCGGTGTTCGTTGCATAAATATTAATATGTGGTCAAATCGCCACCAACAGATGGAATATTAAAACATGTACAGTTTTGTTCATATGCAAACGTAATCAGCGCGTGAATAGTGTATTGTCCTCAATGTGTACGATGATTGCGTAAACAACAGCATGCTCGTGTTACAGAAGTTTTGCTTCTGTTTACAAAACACAACGCAATCATATTGGTTAATCACACAAACATTATATAAACGCTCTTCATTATTTCCATATAAGAAAAATAGTAACAAACAACGCTCTTTATGCTTACCATATCCGGATCTATACAAAAGTCAGGAAACGTAACGGTTTTTTCCTTTTGTTTGCACAACAAAGTGAAAACAATTGACAATAACATACTGTTTATGCCATATTTCTGTATGATATAACAACAACTTCTGCCTATATTTTACTATTTCTGTTTATGGCGGTTTTTGACGGAGATGAATATTTTAATAGCATACCCACCGCCAACACCGCCCGTATCTTTAATATGAGCAATAAAAGATGTTTTTTTATTAATACCAAATGCTCTCACCATACCCAGAAGTTGCACGTTGCATGGAAAATGATATATTGAGATGTCTGCTTAAGGTCGGATTATTTCAAGAGTCTCCCGAATGTCGTTTCATGTTGTTAGGTATATGTATATCATTACATGGTATTGGTTATAATAATTAAAGGCACGGGCGGCATTCGTTGCAGAACTATTCATATGTGATCAAATCGCCACCAACAGATGGAATATTAAAATATATATAGCTTTGTCGAGATGTCTCCCTAAGGTCGGATTATTTCAAGAGTCTCCCTAATGTCGTTAATTTTGTTAGCTATATGTATATGTATATCAGTACATGGCATTGGTTATAATAATTAAAGGCACGGGCGGTGTTCGTTGCAGAAATATTAATATGTGGTCAAATCGCCACCAACAGATGGAATATTAAAATATGTACAGTTTTGTTCATATGCAAACGTAATCAGCGCATGAATAGTGTATTGTCCTCAATGTGTACGATGATTGCGTAAACAACAGCATGCTCGTGTTATAAAAGTTTTGCTTCTGTTTACATAACACAACGCAATCATATTGGTTAATCACACAAACATTATATAAACGCTCTTCATTATTTCCATATAAGAAAAATAGTAACAAACAACGCTCTTTATGCTTACCATATCCGGATCTATACAAAAGTCAGGAAACGTAACGGTTTTTTCCTTTTGTTTGCACAACAAAGGGAAAACAATTGACAATAACATACTGTTTATGCCATATTTCTGTATGATATAACAACAACTTCTGCCTATATTTTACTATTTCTGTTTATGGCGGTTTTTGACGGAGATGAATATTTTAATAGCATACCCACCGCCAACACCGCCCGTATCTTTAATATGAGCAATAAAAGATGTTTTTTTATTAATACCAAATGCTCTCACCATACCCAGAAGCTGCACGTTGCATGGAAAATGATATATTGAGATGTCTGCTTAGGGTGGATACACACATGCATGTAATCTCTGTAAATATCGTGTATTTGGCGTTTTACATGGATCATACAGACCATGTAATATGTGTCTGCTGACAACCCAATCATTGCGGCTATGTTTGACCACAGTGAGTAAAGCTCTGCACGTGTAGAGAGTCGTTGACTGGACGAAGTCGTCAGGCCGCTTAAAATAATTGTTCGCGCGATAACCAAAATGTTGGACGTTCTGTTTAAATCATTGTCAGTCTTCTCTTGATTGTATACCAGTGATGGTCCCAGGATTTCCACAATGCAGGGGCTATATGATCCCCAACATGGGTGCTATATTATACCAGAAGCTACCGGACTGACCATTACATATTTCATCGACCGGAGGGGGGCATGCGGCAACATGAGTCCTACCCCCCTGGAGCCACGAAGCCACTCCTGATTTGTAAATATTGTATAGTTGACAGTCATATCTGTCGTGCCTGTTTGCTACGAGTGATTAATCTCATATGCAGCAATTGATGCTATTCATATAATTATGAACATATTAGTACAGCTTTAAATTTGAAGGTATACCGAAGGTGGTGTTGCTGCATGTGTGTCTTCATTCGGGAACAGGGTTGTCTTGCTACGAGTCCACAACTACGTCACCTTTCCTCTCTTGTGTTATATACGCACAATTTACAACTATGGAATATTTAAGTAAAACATTATGTTGTACATTCTTGCCCAGATAATCCCGGCCGATACATTCAACTAAATCCCTTAGTTATTCGAAACTTTCGAGAACCAACCCCCTCCCCCAATCATGGATTATAGTCCAAAATGTGATAATTCAAGCCTGTACAGGCAAAAATGGTGACAGTTAGGAACTTGTTCATCCTTTGGCCTGAGAAACATATACATTTGTACAAATTGTACTGCTCTGTAAATTATGGGTTAAAATGGGGGGTGACTCTTTTTTCTTTCAACGCTGTACCTGCATTAATGTTTTTGGCGCTGTAATGGATATATGCAAGGAAATCCCAATTGAAAGTTATCACATGAGCTCGCCCTCAAATTATCCGAGCAATCTCAACAAACTGGTATTGTCTGTCTTAATTTTCCAATGCCTTAATTTTTCAAGGCATGAGAGCACCATCGGATTGTTAAAATTTGAGCTGAGGCCATGCATAGTCGAGAAACAAATATCCTTATCCTGACTCGATTTGGCGTTGTCCGATTAGGCTAAATCACTTAACAAGGAATTCACCATGTATGAGTTAGTTGATTGCCATGTGTAGTAATATAGCACTTCCAAAATGTGGAGCCAGAGAGCCGTTCGGGTTTTGCTGGACGAGATTAAATTGGGA
Organism: Siphonodentalium dalli; assembly: GCA_032622095.1. NCBI lineage: Eukaryota > Metazoa > Mollusca > Scaphopoda > Gadilida > Siphonodentaliidae > Siphonodentalium > Siphonodentalium dalli. Next base: position 287,096,891 of record CP136063.1, read on the forward strand.
GTCAGTGTGTGGGGCATTAAACACTCATGTATCACAATCGTCCTAAAAGAGCTTCAAAAGTCTACACATTTATTTTTATTTTGGATGACCCTGTTTCCAAGAAATGACGAGAAACAAATCAAGTATAAAATCGACAGACTCAAATCCACTTTTCGAAATGAACTAAAACTCGTGAAAAACAGCAACAGATATCAGACAGGATTTATTCATTTCGGCACCCATGAAAAAAGACATGTTTATGACTGGCCTGAAATCTCTTGATAACAGTTAGTTTGATTTTGGCTTATAACTACTCACTGGTCTCGCCTGTTGAAATGGAACGATCGCGGACAGGCGATTAATGCTATCAATGATTGGTGTGACCATGTAAAATACATGTATTTTACATACAGACATTACATGCATGTGTGTATCCACCCTTAAGGTCGGATTATTTCAAGAGTCTCCCGAATGTCGTTTCATATTGTTAGGTATATGCATATCATTACATGGTATTGGTTATAATAATTAAAGGCACGGGCGGCATTCGTTGCAGAACTATTAATATGTGATCAAATCGCCACCAACAGATGGAAAATTAAAATATATATAGCTTTGTCGAGATGTCTCCCTAAGGTCGGATTATTGCAAGAGTCTCCCTAATGTCGTTAATTTTGTTAGCTATATGTATATGTATATCAGTACATGGCATTGGTTATAATAATTAAAGGCACGGGCGGTGTTCGTTGCATAAATATTAATATGTGGTCAAATCGCCACCAACAGATGGAATATTAAAACATGTACAGTTTTGTTCATATGCAAACGTAATCAGCGCGTGAATAGTGTATTGTCCTCAATGTGTACGATGATTGCGTAAACAACAGCATGCTCGTGTTACAGAAGTTTTGCTTCTGTTTACAAAACACAACGCAATCATATTGGTTAATCACACAAACATTATATAAACGCTCTTCATTATTTCCATATAAGAAAAATAGTAACAAACAACGCTCTTTATGCTTACCATATCCGGATCTATACAAAAGTCAGGAAACGTAACGGTTTTTTCCTTTTGTTTGCACAACAAAGTGAAAACAATTGACAATAACATACTGTTTATGCCATATTTCTGTATGATATAACAACAACTTCTGCCTATATTTTACTATTTCTGTTTATGGCGGTTTTTGACGGAGATGAATATTTTAATAGCATACCCACCGCCAACACCGCCCGTATCTTTAATATGAGCAATAAAAGATGTTTTTTTATTAATACCAAATGCTCTCACCATACCCAGAAGCTGCACGTTGCATGGAAAATGATATATTGAGATGTCTGCTTAAGGTCGGATTATTTCAAGAGTCTCCCGAATGTCGTTTCATGTTGTTAGGTATATGTATATCATTACATGGTATTGGTTATAATAATTAAAGGCACGGGCGGCATTCGTTGCAGAACTATTCATATGTGATCAAATCGCCACCAACAGATGGAATATTAAAATATATATAGCTTTGTCGAGATGTCTCCCTAAGGTCGGATTATTTCAAGAGTCTCCCTAATGTCGTTAATTTGTATATGTATATCAGTACATGGCATTGGTTATAATAATTAAAGGCACGGGCGGTGTTCGTTGCAGAAATATTAATATGTGGTCAAATCGCCACCAACAGATGGAATATTAAAATATGTACAGTTTTGTTCATATGCAAACGTAATCAGCGCATGAATAGTGTATTGTCCTCAATGTGTACGATGATTGCGTAAACAACAGCATGCTCGTGTTATAAAAGTTTTGCTTCTGTTTACATAACACAACGCAATCATATTAGTTAATCACACAAACATTATATAAACGCTCTTCATTATTTCCATATAAGAAATATAGTAACAAACAACGCTCTTTATGCTTACCATATCCGGTTCTATACAAAAGTCAGGAAACGTAACGTAAAGTTTATGACATAGTTCTGTATGATATAACAACAAATTCTGCCTATATTTTACTATTTCTGTTTATGGCGGTTTTTGACGGAGCTGAATATTTTAACAGCATACCCACCGCCAAAGACAGCCCATATCTTTAATATGAGCAATACAAGATGTTTTTTTATTAATACCAAATGCTCTCACCATACCCAGAAGCTGCACGTTGCATGGAAAATGATATATTGAGATGTCTGCCTAAGGTCGGATTATTTCAAGAGTCTCCCGAATGTCGTTTCATGTTGTTAGGTATATGTATATCATTACATGGTATTGGTTATAATAATTAAAGGCACGGACGGCGTTCGTTGCAGAACTATTCATATGTGATCAAATCGCCACCAACAGATGGAATATTAAAATATATATAGCTTTGTCGAGATGTCTCCCTAAGGTAGGATTATTTCAAGAGTCTCCCTAATGTCGTTAATGTTGTTAGCTATATGTATATGTATATCAGTACATGGCATTGGTTATAATAATTAAAGGCACGGGCGGTGTTCGTTGCAGAAATATTAATATGTGGTCAAATCGCCACCAACAGATGGAATATTAAAATATGTACAGTTTTGTTCATATGCAAACGTAATCAGCGCACGAATATATGCCGAAATAGCCAGGCATACTAACAACTATGCCAAATGGAAAATGGAAGAAAAGGGCGAGACTGATAAATACTGGTCTGATCTTTCGGAACTAGAACTTCGTGCGTACATCGGTATGAACATCATGATGGGTGTGAATGACCTTCCCTCATACAAGCAGTACTGGTCACATGATGAGTTTATCTGAAACGCCGGCATCAGCAAAGTTATGAATCGGCGCAGATTTGAAAAAATCACAGAATACTTCCACGTCAGTGACCGAGAGAGCGAACCTGCTAAAGGGACAGATTCGTACGATCCACTATATAAGGTTCGCGACATCATCGACTCATCACTAACAACATTTAAATCGTGTTACTTGCCTTCGCAATATATATCTGTCGACGAAGGAATGATAAAATGGACAAGCATCTCATACAAGCAATACATGCCGGCAAAACCAATAAAACGAGGGATCAAAATATGGATGATGTACGATGCCACCAATGCCTACCTGTTAAACTTTGAAGTATACCTCGGAAAGCATTATTTCAAACCGTCTGGAAAAGGTCTCGGGTATGATGTGGTTACGTCATTGTCATCGGATTTGTGTGACAAAACTTACTGTTTGTTCTTTGATAACTATTTTACGAGTGTGCACCTCATGCAGGACTTACTAAACGATGGGTTTTACTCGTGTGGCACCGTTTGGCAGAACAGGAAAGGATTCCCGAAGGATTTACAGCGACTGAAGAAACTGAATCGAGGTGACCATAACACTAGGCAGGATGGCGAATTTCTCACGGCAACGGTATGGCAGGACAGTAGTAATGGGGGGCACTATGGCCCAGTACCCCCCAGTGGGGGGCACTATGGCCCAGTACCCCCCAGTGGGGGGCACTATGGCCCAGTACCCCCCAGTGGGGGGCACTATGGCCCAGTACCCCCCAGTGGGGGGCACTATGGCCCAGTATCGAATACTGGACCATAGATCGTCCAGTATTCGATACTGGGCCATAGTGCCCCCAGTGGGGGCACTATGGCCCAGTATCGAATACTGGACGATCTATGGTCCAGTATTCGATACTGGGCCATAGTGCCCCCCACTGGGGGGTACTGGGCCATAGTGCCCCCCACTGGGGGGTACTGGGCCATAGTGCCCCACTGGGGGGTACTGGGCCATAGTGCCCCCCACTGATGGGTACTGGGCCATAGTTCCCCCCTGAGGATAGATATTCCTGTCATTGATGTGATATTTCTGATCGGAAAAAATGAAAATGGACTTAGAATTATTTTTTTTCAAAAGGAAAATCTCACTTTGGAAAATATCAATTAGCAATCAAGAGTTTTTCTTTTCGAATATTTGGTGGCCCTGAAAAGGGCCGTTTTATTTTTGTTATAGTTTAGAATCCGCCACATTGAACTTCTTTGTTCGCCAAAACTTCAATTGATTTGTCTCCTCGCCTCATCCATATTTCGCATTCACAATAATGCTCGTGGCAAACGTGTGGGATCCACACTAGAGTTATTGATGACTTGAATCTTGGTGTTGATTTGTAGCCGCCTTTGGTAGCATCAAACATGACGATAGGTCGCTGTATAACAGTCGCCGCTAATTCAACCATCAATCTTGATTCAGCCAAAAGTGGTGTGCGCCGTAAATCTTGTGCCGACGCACCAAGTTCGTCACTCTCTGCGTAGTACAGGTCAACTGCCGCATCTCTCAGAACCATCCATCCATCGGTCGTCCCGTAAACCGCAACGCTGAGTGCCCTCCAAAACAGAGATATTTCTTCGCCGCCGCACACTGCTTTACAGTATACCCCCTGTACCATTATCTCGTCAAGATCTGTTATGTTTACAGCAGTCATCTTTGAATGTAGAATAAGTCAGAAGATCCGTCTTGAACATATATTACGATTGTGCGGGCGGTAGAGAAAGCACATAATACTTTGACGTTAAAAATGACAAATGCTTCCTGACGTTGTGTTTCTTTACAGTGCATTATCTGTAGTTTTCACTATTTCGATATGTTATAGATTAAATTCATGATAGTATATGCAATTAATTAAGATGTTTTAACATATGAATTCATCTTCGTTCATAAACGATGACCAAGTAAAGTTATCGATTGTAATGATGAAGAAAAATGTTCAGTATGTTTTCTTGTGTTCAGTTTTATGTATAAAATATGTACATCTCCAAAAACAAAACTAGAAAAACATTCCATATTTTCCTAACGAGGTAACAAATATATCAATCATGTGTACCAAATAATAGATAATGATCTAACGAAATAAAAAACATTTGTTTGATCGCTATGCAATAATGATCAAGAAAAATATGAATGCTGATCCGTCTCTGAAAAAACACAACGCCAGGAAACATTTGTCAATTTTAACGTCAAAGTATTATGTGATTTCATTGACGCCCGTGTCAAATGTATAAAAATATTTTCGAATTTGATCAACGTTACATTGCATTGCTATCAAAGATGGATCCGTTAACAGAATTTCTTCAGAGTGAGATATACAGTAATCCTGTTGTACAGAATACATATGCGGCACCACAGTCAACAGGCCAAGCTAATACGACAATGACTATAGGTGGAGATACACTCATTTTAAAAGCGATTTTAGATGAACTGAGATGTCTTCGCAGGGATATTGACGTGAAAACACAAGTAACGCATCAAGAAGTAAAAGTGAATCTTCGTTTCGTTGCAGAAGAGATAGATATACCAATCAGGGTTCATGATGTTCAGAAATCGAAAGAACAGAAACAGATCAAAAAAGAAAAAATATTGGCTGCGAAAGAAAAAGAACCTAAAAGTATCATGAAGCCTTCTACTGAGACAAAAGTCAGATTTCGTCTTCCTTGTAAAGAATCTAAAGATACAGAGAAAAGTGATGAATTCGCAAAAGCTATTGGTTCTCATGGGAAAGATATGTCAAGATATAAGAAAAACACAAAACGATGTTAAAGTCAGATGATAATTTTAAAACGGCCCTTTTCAGGGCCACACACATTTCCCAAAAGGTTACTCTTTCATTGCTGAAAAAATCAAAAACACGATTGTTCAATTTATATTTTATTCAACAACAAATATTTGCAAGTATATTTTGTTTTAAATTATTCGTGGCGTGATTTTTTCAAAACAAAACATAGGGTACAAAGAACATTATTAGTTATTAAGCAATGCTAAAAGTTTTTCTTTTTGAAAAAATTGGTTGGTCCTGAAAAGGACCGTTTTTGTTTTTGGCCCTGAAAAGGGCCGTTTTGTATGGCATCAAAGTTCACGCCACGATTTTCTTTTGAGACTTTTGCTTTTGTTCCAACGCTGTTGTTTTTTGCATATTTGCATAACCAGTTTTGCACTGGCGGTTACTTCTTTTGCGTGTCCGGCCCGCATTATCTGGGGTGATAGCCCTATCGTTCCTCTTAGTATAGACATCAACGGTTCGGGGATTTCGGACATCTTTGAATGCAGAATAAAAATTGTTCACGGCCGTGTTTGAACATATATCACGATTGCGCGGGCGGTAGAGAAAGCACATAATACTTTGACGTTAAAATGACAAATGCTCCCTGACGTTGTGTTTCTTTTCAGTGCATTATCTGTTAGTTTCACCATTTCGATATGATATAGATTAAATTCATGATAGTATATGCAATTAATTAAGATATTTTAACATATGAATTCATCTTCGTTCATAAACGATGACCAAGTAAAGTTATCGATTGTAATGATGAAGAAAAATGTTCAGTATGTTTTCTTGTGTTCAGTTTTATGTATAAAATATGTACATCTCCAAAAACAAAACTAGAAAAACATTCCATATTTTCCTAACGAGGTAACAAATATATCAATCATGTGTACCAAATAATAGATAATGATCTAACGAAATAAAAAACATTTGTTTGATCGCTATGCAATAATGATCAAGAAAAATATGAATGCTGATCCGTCTCTGAAAAAACACAACGCCAGGAAACATTTGTCAATTTTAACGTCAAAGTATTATGTGATTTCTCTACCGCCCGTGTCAAATGTATAAAAATATTTTCACTTTTTCAGTGAACTTCATTCATTATGCCGTCTCTAAAGAAATTTATCAAGAAGCTATGGAGGAAGAGAGATTCGTCAGAGGAGACGAAAATCAGAACCTATAGGAAATGGCAGGATTCTCCTGAACAAAAGGTGGTGCAGAAACAGATGTTAACAGATTTTCTGGCTCGGCGACGACCATCGGCTGAAGTATGTGATCAAGAACCAAGCAATCTTGATCTCGTGGAGATCTTGTCACAGATCTCGAAGAAAGATCTGTGCAATGCAGCAATTGACAGCTTCGCTCAGGCTGCTGCGGCGCACAGATCAAACCCTACTTGGTCTGTGACAATTAATCCCAACGGGATATATCCTGATTTGGCAGAATTTTTATGAATTCTGGAAAAGAAAAACGGCCCTTTTCAGGGCCACCCACATTCCCCAAAAAGGTTACTCTTTCATAGCTGAAAAAAACAAAACAAAACACGATTGTTCAATTCATAATTTATTCACAATATAATTTTCAAATGTTTGTATCGATTCATTTATCTGTTTTTGGAATGTAGAATTGTCTCAGCTTCTTTTTCTTGGAAGTTTTCTTGGAATTTTCAAAATCTGGATGCTTATCTTCAGATTTGTTCTGTGAATCATTCGTAGGATCAACAGGTCGGGGTTGTTTGAAAACATCTGATGTTGTAGACATCTCTTCAGTTTTGATAACTGCATTTTGTTCTTGTATTGTTACTGCTTGTAGACTTTTTTGTATAGTTTTCACATTTTTTTTGTCGTCGAAATCTGTTTTACATTGGAAGGACCAATGGGAGTCTTGTCCGCATTTGTAACAGTAACCATATGGTGGTTTCCAATTTTTATCAGCTTTGTTTTTCTCTTTTTTCTCTTGCCATTGCATTTTGTTACAAAATTTAAACAAATCAGTAGAGATCTGTCTCAATTCGACAAGATTATCTTGAATTTTTCTAGTCTGTAGTAGTGTAGATTCTTCTTTATGCAGCTCAATATAGCTCTCTTCAATAACTGCAGGCCTTGGTCTTTTTCTAACAATATCTTCTTCGCTGGCGGAGTCGTCTGAAACAGGTCTTTTGATTCTCTTAAACATTTTTGTCTTGAGTTTTTGTCAGCAAAATATATTGCGACTGGCTTCTTCGGAGTTGAAGTGTAAAGTGTATAATTACACAATTTTAACACCTGCTTTTATAGCAGTGACTGCTATAAAAGCAAGTGTAAAATTGTGTAATTATACACTTTACACTTCAACTCCGAAGAAGCCAGTCGCAATATTTTTTGCTGACAAAAACTCAAGACAAAAATGTTTAAGAGAATCAAAAGACCTGTTTCAGACGACTCCGCCAGCGAAGAAGATATTGTTAGAAAAAGACCAAGGCCTGCAGTTATTGAAGAGAGCGAAATGGAAACTGATGAGGCAGAAAGTGAAGAGAGCGATATGGAAACTGATGAGGCAGAAAGTGAAGAGAGCGATATGGAAACTGATGAGGCAGAAAGTGAAGAGAGCGATATGGAAACTAATGGAGGCGAAAGTGAAGAAAGTTCTAGTGATGGTCAGATTGGACGCGGTCGAAGACAGAATAGAGAAATTGGTGGGAAGAGAAAGAGAAGTCTGGCTAGAGAGCGTGTTGTGTTCAATCCAACAAAATATTTCAAATTGGAGCTGAACTCGGAGAAATTTTCCAGAAAATTTAAATCAGCATCACGACAATTTGGTGTGAAATTCGAGAAATTTACAGATCCAATCGAAAACATTCCAGAGATATTTGAGAAGTTGACAGAAGAATTGAAACAGAAATGTTCAGCAAATGAGAAGACAAGAATCAGAGTTACGATAAATCATCCAGGACTTGATATGAACATTTTCATTCCATTCACAAAAGCCAGTGAATTGAATGGTGAGACACTCATGGATAATATTCAAAATGTGGTTCAATCAAATGCAGACTTTACAATTCATGACGGTGCACTCAATTTCGAAATCTTCGTTACAGATATTCCGGAAGGTGGTACACGACACTCACTACATTATGGACCATTTGCAGACAAGAACAAGCTTACAAAAGTGAAAAGAAGTATTGTCCGGATTGAAAATGCTGATGATGTTATGTGTATGGCAAGATCTATTGTCGTCGGAATGTGTAAGGCAGATAGTGATGGATCTGCGTGCTGGTCAAAGAAATGGAAAAGAATAAGACAATCAATATACACAGCACAAACAGATACAGCAAAAAATCTACTCAACCGTGCTGGTATTCCACACGATACAGTTTGCAGTATCAATGAGTTCCACAAGATTCAAGAAATATTGTATCCAGAATATGTTGTGAAAATTCACAATGAATTTGCTGGCGCTGGATTTCTATTTGAACCTGCAGAAATGTGTTCGGAGAGCAAATGTGTACACATCTACTACAACAACAATCACTTCGACACCATAACATCAATCAAAGGATTTCTAGGCACCAGCTACTACTGCGAATTCTGTGACATTGGATTCAAAAGTCGTGGCGATCATCGATGCAGATTTGTTTGTGCATGCTGGTCATTGACACAGTGTAATTTCACAAATTTGGTGAAGTGTAGAACGTGTCGACGATCATTCAGAAGTAAATCTTGTTTCGACAACCATTTGAAGACGGAAGGAAAACAGAAAAGAAAAATATGTGATTTGGTTCAACTATGCAACATTTGTGATGAAGAATTTCTCATCAATAAATCAAACAGACATATATGTGCGGGGTTGAAGAAATGCAAACATTGCAAAGAAATCGTTGAAGCAGATCACAGGTGCTACATTCCAAAATATGAATCACCGGAAAAGAAACCTGCAAAGATTCCATATGTATTCTTTGACTTTGAATGCAGACAAGACACAGGTGTTCATATTCCAAACTTCTGTGTTGCACATACCGCTTGTGGAGATTGCATGTGCAAACCAATCGAAGAAAAATGTGAAACATGCGGACCGGATTCCAGAGAATTTGTATTCAAGGGTGACAACGTTTTAACAGACTTCACAAACTGGTTATTCCATCAAGATCACAAAGGATGTGTTGCAATAGCACATAATGCTCAGGGGTACGATGCACAGTTTCTACTTCAAGCACTCATACAAAGTGGAATTCATAAACCAGAACTGATCATGAATGGAAACAAAATTCTCAGTTTAAAATGCAACAGCGTGAAAGTTATTGATTCTCTGAGTTTTCTGATGATGCCGCTTTCAAAATTTCCACAAACTTTTCAGCTGAATGAGATGGCAAAAGGACACTTTCCACATTGGGCGAATTCACCAAAGTTTCAAAATTACATTGGACATTACTTGGCTTCTGATTACTACAAACCAGATATGATGAGCGTGGAAAATCGAGAGAAATTCTTTGAATGGTACAATGAGAAAATAGAAAATTATGCGATATTCAACTTCCAAGAAGAGATAGAGAAGTACTGCAAATCAGACGTGGATATTCTTCGCCGTGGATGTGGAAAATTCAGGAAATACATATTGGAAACAGAACAGATTGACCCGTTCATTGAGTCAATAACATTGGCACAAGTTTGCAATTTGGCATGGAGGAAGAATTCAATGCCAGAGAAAACAATTGGAATCATTCCAGATGGTGGATACCCATGTGCTAAAAACTATTCCATGAAAGCGATACGTTGGCTTCAACATATATCATTGTCACGTATGATAACAATCAAGCATGCTTTGAATGGAGGAGAAATCAAGATTGGTGGACACTACGTCGATGGATATGAGGAAGCCACAAGAACAGTTTTTGAGATGAATGGATGTCTGTTTCATGGATGTCCAAAATGTTACAACAACAGACAATACAAGAATCCCTATACGATGCTCACCATGGAAGAATTATATACAAGAACCCAACAGAAGAAAGATGAACTGGAAAGTCTTGGTTACAGAGTTGAATCAATTTGGGAGCATCAGATCGACGAAAGAATGAAATCGGATGTGAAATTCAAACAACAAATGGAATCTTTCTACAAACATCGAGACCCTATTTTGCCAAGAGAAGCATTGTTTGGTGGACGTACAAATGCCATCAAATTGTACGAGGAAATTGATCAAGATTCCACAAAAGAAATCAAGTTCATCGATGTGTGTTCGTTGTATCCATTTTGCAACAAATATAAATTCTACCCTGTTGGACATCCAGAAATTTTGAGCCAAGAGCAGATCGATCAAGAACACATTAGAGACTATGCGGGGCTTGTTAAATGTACAATTTTACCATCATCGAAATTGTATATTCCAGTTCTACCGATTCATTGTAACAAGAAAATGGTTTTTACTCTGTGCAACACTTGTGCCATCAATGAGAACGAGGCATGTAACCATTCAGAAGAAGATCGAGCTATAACCGGAGTGTGGACCACGCCAGAATTATTCAAAGCAATGGATGTTGGCTACAAAATACTTGATGTGTACCAAATTTGGCATTGGACAGATTGGACAGATGAAATATACAAATCCTATATCGATAAACATCTAAAGATCAAACAGGAATGTAGTGGTTATCCATTTGGTGTTGAGACAGAAGAACAGAAACAAAAGTTTGTACAGGATTATTATGCAGCTGAGGGTATAAATTTGGAGAACATCGAGAAGAATCCAGGAAAACGTCAAATATCTAAAATTATGATTAATTGTATATGGGGTAAGAATGCACAAAGAAATCTTATGTCAAAAACAGAGTATGTGGATAAACCATCACGTTATTTTGAATTGCTTACTAGTAACAATATAATTGTTCAAAATGTTACACTTCTTGATGGTGACAAATTCATTCTGGTAAATTATGTTGACATCTTAGATAATATTGAACCTCATCATTCAGCAAATGTTGTTGTTGCTTCTTTTGTTACAGCGTATGCAAGATTACAATTGTATAAAGTTTTAGAAAAACTTGGAGATAGAGTGCTGTATTTTGATACAGACAGCTGTATGTATGTCAGTGATCCATCAAAGAAGAACATCAAAACTATCGAAGGAAGATTGGGGAAATGGAGCGACGAACATCCAGATGCAAAGATTGTCAAATTTGTTGGACTTGGGCCAAAGAACTACGGATATGAATACATCAAAGATGGGAGAAGATACACCAAATGTAAGGTAAAAGGTATCACTCTTGATTACAGCACAAGTCAAAAAGTTAATTTTGAAACAATGGTACAATGTGTTAATGATCGTGAAAATTTCAAAACTGTTGTTGAGTATCCTTCCAGAATTAAAAGACAAAAGAACCATCAATTGATTAGTGAGTGTCAAACCAAAACTTTCAGATCGGTGTACACAAAACGAAAACTCGTCAATGGTATTCATACATACCCATACGGATGGAGATGTTGAGTCATTTCATGTCAAGATGTTGGCAGGAGTAGTACCTCCAGAAATTGCTGAGAAGATTTATGGATATTTGGTGGCACAGTCAACGCTTATTCCAGAGATAAAGAAGGAATTACAAGAAGTCTGGTTTGAAAGAGAAAAGAAAGCAATACTACGATGCTGTGATGTCGGCGAATGTTTACAGAGATTGGCCTATCTTGAGTCAAGTATATCTTCTCATTTCTCTCAAAAATATATTGAATCATTTATTAAATTCAAAACATTTTTTCTCATTGAAAAAATATCTGATTTTTGGACATTTGGTGCTGATCAACACCATTTAGATATAGATTTAGGAACTTTTGATGAACATGACTATATTCATTATACAAAGTATGATGATCATTTACCTCTTGATGGGGGAACTTTTGAATCAGTTCCTAGGATCTATGGGTATTTGTTAACAAAAAAAATGTCAACATATGCAAAAATTAAAAACATTTTGGGGGATGATTTTTTTATTTACAGAACAAAGCACAGAAGAATAGAAGACTATGATGATTGGATTATTGAAATGTATGGAAATATTTACAGCTTTGGAGATTTCGGTTTAAAAACTAAATTCACACGTCGTTAAGTTCACTCTCTGATTAGACATCAAAGTGACAACATGGAAGAATCTTTACTTTTCCAACATCCGTGTAATTTCTTTATCAGCGGACCTAGTGGATCAGGTAAAACAGAATTTGTTAAAAAAGTTATTGAATTTAAACACGATTTATTCCAAACACCACCAAAGAAAATAGTTTGGTGTTACAAAGAATGGCAAGACACATACAATCGTATAAAAGAAATTGATAACGTTAAGTTTATCGATGGTATTCCAGACGATGATGAGGAAATTGTATCAGATAAATCATTTCCTCATCTTGTTGTTTTCGATGACATGATGGGGGAACAAGATGAAGACAAAATAATGCTTTGGTTTACTAGAAAAGGTCATCATCGAAATGCTTCAATAATTTACATTACTCAAAACATGTTCCAAAAATCAAAAAGTAGCAGAACTATAAGTTTGAATGCACACTACATGGTTTTATTTCAAAGCGTTCGAGATAAAAATCAAATAAAAGTTTTGGCTCATCAAATGCAAACCAATCATTTGAAACAAGCATACGAAGATGCAACTTCAATAAATCATGGATATATTTTAGTAGATTTTCATCCTAGAACAGAAAATTATTTGCGAATTAGAACTGATATTTTCCATAAATGGTTGACAGCTAATGACCGAGGTCCTGTCATATATTCAAAAGTATAAATTCAGTTGTTGTTATTTTTTTCATTTTAGAACCATGTCGTCCACCGAGATGTTTAGTCGTGATGAACTGTCACAAATTATAAATTTCTTCACTTTTGCAGCTGAATTATTTCTTGAAAATGATTGGAAATTACCATCACAGACAAAAAAGTTTTTTCAGAGAAATAAAAATGTTCTTAAAAAAATCTCTGATCGATCAACTGATATGGAAACAAAACGCAAATTAATTTTACAACGAGGTGGTAGTGGGTTTCTTGGAGGAGTTTTAATTAGAAGTCTTTTGAAAAATTCATTTGAACAAACTGGTAGACAATCTAAAAGTAAATCAAAGGTTTCTCCAAAACGTTCAAAGATTACTCGGAAGCAAACACAACAAAGAGGTAATCAAAAAGAATCTAAACGTAAAACAAAGCTTTCTCTAAATCATTCAAAGTTTACACCGATGCAAACTCAACAAAATCAACATTCTAAATTTACACCTATACCTTCTCAGCAGAACCCTCAACATCAACCGTTACAAAAAAAACCAGTTATTGATCTTGAATTTTCAAAATTTATGCCGTTGTCTGATGCATCGAAATCTGCATTCGAAGCTTTAGAATGGTTCAATCCGAAAAGATAAAAGATGAAACATATAATTTTTCTGCTCATTTTGAGACAACTACTTAGACTGTGAAGATGCCTTCAAAAACTAAGAGCCGGAAAGCACCGCTGATAAAAAAATATGGTGAGTTGATTGTTGCAATGAGTAAAGTTCCATCTGCATATAAAAAGAAAATGATCAACGATGCTCCGAAACAAGTGATGGATTGCATTTCAGAATGTTGTCAAAATCTTTTAAAAGGTAATGTAAAACTGAATGAAGCTCAGAACCGCAAGTTACATTCGAAGCGTAAACATATCAGATATCTTGCAGACAAGAACAAACCTTTGCAACAAAAGAAGAAAATTTTGAATCAAAAAGGTGGCTTTTTACCATTATTATTTCTTGCTCCATTGATTAGCAAAACATTAGGTGCAGTTGTTAAAAATATTTTGTAAAAACTAAATCTCAAATAAATATGAAGAAAATGGTTATTGTACCATTCAGAATGTTGGAAGATTTCAAACAATGGGAAATGTCAGAAATGAATAAACCTCAATTACCTCCTGATCCTGCAATTTCAAATGTTTCAGATTCTTACAAAGAATTGAAATCAGTTTATGATAAAAATATTTCTGAATCAGAAAAGTCACAGTTATTTGGAGAAAATTTGTACAAATTGAAAACTTCACAAAAATCTTTAAATTCAAAATTCAGATTACCTGAACAAAAGTTATCTGAAAACTTTGGGAAAATGAGTGACCATATATTGGAAAGTGTGCCATCTAAATTTCGTGGTAAAGCACAACAAATTTTATCATTGTTGTCAACTAATCCTAAACTTAGATGGGATGATCGTGGACAATTAATTTATGGAACAGAAACAGTTACTGGATCAAATATAATTGATTTGATAAACGATGTTGTTCGTCACCGAAAAGGTTTTAACCCAGTTGGTTATGAAACATTCCTACGTGGATTGGGGGAAATTAATATACCACAAGATTATGTAGGTAACAGGGATCGATGGCTGTGGATGCAAAGACATTTAAAAGGTCACACTGGTGATGAGTTTCATACACCTCATGCAACTCCTATCAGTGGCAAGTCAAGAAAACGTTCAGTTGATATTTTAACACCAGAAACCAGAAAAACTATTTTGAAAGGATGGTCCTCACTTACATAAAATTTGACAAACTTCTAACTGAAATTTACTACAATCCAAAAGAAGTTGGTGGTTTCAGTGGAGCAAATCAACTTTTTAAAAATGCAAAAGAAACAAATAACAAAATTAAACTTTCAGATGTTAAAAAATGGTTACAATGGCAAAAAACATATACTTTGCACAAACCAATTGTTCGGAAATTTCGCAGACGTAAAACTATTGTTGCAGGAATTGATATTCAGTGGCAAGCTGATCTGGCAGATTTGCAAACTTTGCAAAAGCACAATGACAATTACAGATATTTACTTTGTGTTATTGATGTGTTCTCAAAATTTGCATGGGTTGAAAAAATTAAAGATAAAACTGGTAAAACTTTAGTTAAAACATTTCAGAAAATTCTAAAATCATCAAAACGAAAACCAGCTTCATTTCAATCTGACAAAGGTTCAGAATTCAAAAATAAATTATTTTTACAATTTTTGAAATCTAAGAAAATTCATTTTTTCACAACAGAGAATCCAGAGACAAAAGCAAGTATAGTTGAACGTTTTCAACGGACATTGAAAACAAAGATGTGGAAATATTTTACACATAATCAAACTTTGAAATACGTTGATGTTTTGCACGATTTTGTGAATTCTTACAACAAAAGTTTTCATAGAAGTATTAAGATGGCACCAGTTTTAGTAACTCGAGAAAATGAAATTGAAGTTACCAGAAATCTTTATGGAAAGTTAAAAACGAAAAAAGATAAGATGTTGAAAGTTGGAGATTTTGTTAGAATAAATAAAACAAAGAGAACTTTTGATAAAGGATATCTTCCAAATTGGACAAAAGAAATTTTCAAAATTAGTAGAGTTTGTAAAAGTACACCATTAACTTACAAATTAGTAGATTTAGATGGTGAAAACATCGCAGGATCATTTTATGGTAAAGAAATTCAACATATAAAAGATAATAAAGTTTACGAAATTGAATCAGTTGTTGGTAAACGTTCAAGAAAAGTTGCTGGTAAATCAGTTAGAGAAATTAAAGTTCATTGGGCTGGTTATCCTAAAAAATTTGACAGTTGGATACCTGCCACAAATTTGGTATAAAACTTTTAACATGTCTCAAAATGGTTCAGTTGGTCTCGATGCTCCATCACAATTTCAAATCTGTGGAGAAAAAATTGCAAAAAATCAAGTAACATATTTTACACAAATTATTATAATTGTTGGTATAATCGCTACAGCAATTGTTCATTTAAGTTTACAAAGTGAAAATAACGAACTGTGGTTAATTTTACTCAGTAGTTCTTTGGGGTACATTTTACCAACACCGCGTTTGAAATATTTGAAAAATCAGTCGGCAGAAATTTTGAAAGTATGAATCCTTTCTACATTACAATTCCGAGCGACAGTTCGATGGTAATGTATCCAAACAATACTCAATGTTGTTTTACTGTACAATTACCAAAACCAGTTCAAATTGATAAAGAAAAATGGGAAGTTGCATTAGCCGAACTGATAACACCTTCAGAAACATACAATGTTACAGGGGATTCGTGTAAATTCAATTTGATTACAACTGATGCAATATTACTGTCTGTTCTTCAAAATCGTTTTGAAGAAAAGATATTTAAGAGACCTGATGGCGTTCATGCACTTGAAATACAGATACAAAATGGTTCGTATACCTCTGCGACAGATTTAGTTGATACAATGCAAGATGTAATTGATGAAACACTTGGAGAAGCAATGCAAAACGAATACGGATTTCACATCGGGTACTCAAAAGGTACAAAACGTGTGAAAATTATTCGCAAGAGTTTAAGTAACACAAAACTAGGAATTGAATTACCACAATGTCTTTTGCACAAGTTGGGTTACAAAACTGAAAACGCTTCTGAAGATTTTTATTCAAATAATAGATTTCCGTTTGGTGTAGATTTGAATGTTGGTCATAATCTAATGTTTGTTTATTCTGATATTGCCGATTACACATTTGTTGGAAATGTTGAAGTACAAATTTTACGAGTTGTTTCTTTCAGAAGTAAAAGAGATATCGACGGATTACATGTAAAACATGAATTTTTAAATTTACATTATGTTCCAGTTTCAAAGTCATACTTTGACAAAATTAGTGTAAATATAAGTGGCGACACAGGAAAATCAATTCAGTTTATCGGTGGTAAGTCTTTGGTGAAGCTACATTTCAGAAAACGAGAGGAGTTCTAAAAACAATGTTCCCCGTGTATAGAGGCGTACCACGGCAATATGGTAATGGTATTGGTTCAATTTTCAAATCAGTTATGAGATCTGCTATACCATTTCTAAAACCGCTTGGTCGGACAGCTTTACAACTTGCGAAAAAACACACTTTTGGTGTTGCAGATGAAATTATTAATCAAGGTAAAAGTCCGAAAGAAGCGTTGATGTCTGAAGGTAAAAAAGCTTTAAAATCTTTTGGCACACAAGCTAAAAATCAAATTTTGAACTCGAGAAAAAAACCTAGAAAAAGAGTAGCGACTTCAAAAATGAATCATTCAGCTGTCAAACGCCGAAAAAGTCAGTCGAAAAATCATCCTAGCAGTCGAGCTCTTGATATTTTTGATTAATCATGGCACAAATGGTAAATGGATCATGCGAATGCAATAAATCGGAACTTGATATAACACATGTTCCACCAACGGTGGCTACAATGTCAGAATCGCAGTGGATCGAAAATCATCCTATTGCACCACTGAATAATTCTGCTCCGATAGAGTTTGTCATACCATCTCAAACCGAAAAGTGGACAGATATTAATCAATCTTATCTTTATGTGAAATTCAAAATTACAAAAAAAGATGGAACTAATTTGGTAGCTGCTACGGAATTAGCACCTGTTAACAATTTCTTTCATAGCATGTTCAGCAGTATCGATGTTTACTTGAACAACAAATTGATAACTTCGAATTCTGACACTTACCCATACCGAGCATATTTCGAAAATCTGTTGGGATACTCTCAAGAATATAAAGATAATCAATTAGCAAATTTAGAAATGTGGTATGGCGATACAGCAGAACAATTTGAAGAGAGCACCAAAGGTGGTACTAATGCTGGATTAACTTCTAGAGAAAGTTTGATCACTGGTAGTAAATTTGTTGAACTATGCGGACGCTTACACACCGATCTGTTTCTTCAAGAAAAATATTTACCAAATGGAATTGAAATTCGTATCAGATTAAACAGATCACCATCAAAATTTTGCCTCATTGGCTCCGAGGATGGACAAATTGTTTTCGAATCAGCAGTGTTCCATGTCAGAACAGTTAGTCTCTTTCCAGCGGTCTCAAATAAATTAAATCAAGAAATTGCCCAGTCAAAAATGAAACTACCTATCAGACGAGTAGAAATAAAAACTTTCACAATTAGTACTGGACTTAGATCAAAAATTGAAGACCACTTATTTCAAGGACAATTACCAAAGAGACTTTTTATTGCGTTGGTCGAAAATAAAGATATGAATGGAGATTTGGGTACCAATCCATTCCACTTCAAACATTTCAGTTTGAATAAATTGGAAGTTAGTCAAGACGGTCATACAATACATAACCGTCCATTTGAACCAAACTTCGCAACAAAACAATGTCTCAGATCATATTTATCTTTGTATCAATCTTTAGGAATGTTTGGTGTTAACAAATCAATTGGCATTAATTTAAAAGAATATATGAATGGATATTGTTTGTGGGGTTTCGACTTGACACCGGACCAAGGAAGTGACGAGGGACATCTACATCCTATAAAGACAGGGAACCTGCGTTTGGAGCTTCAGTTCTTGACAGCTCTCACTACAGCCGTCAACGTTTTGGTGTATGCTGAATTCGACAGTGAAATAGAGATCACAGCTTTGAGAGAAGTGCTTACTGACTATTAGGATGGAGTTCACAACACAGCTATGGAACTACTATGAAGAATACCGACGTTCACAACACGTTGCTCCGAGATTAAAACTGATCTTGGACACACTCAACAACGCTACGATTGAAGAACTACAAGAAATTATTCGCAAGGAAGTGTCAGCAAACTGTGAAGGATGTAAAATAGAACATCCTAGTCAACGTGAACATGTTCTGTGTTTGTTCTCTACAACTGATGATTGGACAAACCAGTTTATCGACTTAGCACTGATTAAACTTGACATATACAATGTTATGGAAAGATGGTTCCCGAAGCTGATGGAGTTAAACCCACACTGCAAGGAGAAGTTCGAAGCATACCTTATGTGGGATCATCTGAGAAACAGTTTGGAGCTCAACCGCAAAAAATTCGATGCAGAGTGGACTCTGATGTGGTCACAGCGAGTCAAAGAGAATTACAACGATGCAGACAGCTGAACTTCAATATATTCTAGACAATTCCTGGTTGCGTAAACTTAACACATATGTTTGTGCTAGAGATCTGTTACCAGAGAAGAAACCACAACATATTCAAGCATATATTGTGAACACGCACTCATCGGATCAGCCAGGAGAACACTGGACCTTGATGTTATTCAAGGGAAGATCAGCTGTATACTTCGACTCATTTGGACTACCACCACCGAGACGATATATGTTACCATTCATAAAAAGGAACTCATCAGCATGGACTATGAATACAACACGATATCAACATCGTGCGACAAATGTGTGTGGATTATATTGTATATTCGCACTCCACCACATGATGAAAGGAAAAAGGATGAAAATATTATTCAATTCTCGGGATTTCTTCAAGAATGACAGAACAATAGTTCGATGGTTTGGAAAGCACTATGGTCGATTATACAGAAAAGCAAATTTGCTGTTGAATTAAACTTCACCAGGACATCGACGGCTGATATACATACAACGCAAAGAAGACGAAGATAACAACGAATGTGTCAACAACTCCACAAAATAGACTCTTTTGTTATTGATTCAGCGTAGGATGTTGTAGGATGTTGTAGGATGTTCAATTAAGTTTCTTCAAATCTGAGACCTTGTTTTGTACATAAATTATTGTTCTTTGTTAATATTATTGATGTATAATAATATATTATTGTTCATTGTTCTTGTTCTTGTTTTTGAAAAATAAATGATAAATTTCAACAAAATCGTTTTCACTGTAGGATCCCCACCAATTGATTCTGTTCGTGTCGATGTGTCATCTCTGGTCAGAATTATACAAACTTTAAAATTAGTAATGAAAAAATGTCTAAGTCCATTTTCATTTTTTCCGATCAGAAATATCACATCAATGACAGGAATATCTATCCTCAGGGGGGAACTATGGCCCAGTACCCATCAGTGGGGGGCACTATGGCCCAGTACCCCCCAGTGGGGCACTATGGCCCAGTACCCCCCAGTGGGGGGCACTATGGCCCAGTACCCCCCAGTGGGGGGCACTATGGCCCAGTATCGAATACTGGACCATAGATCGTCCAGTATTCGATACTGGGCCATAGTGCCCCCACTGGGGGGCACTATGGCCCAGTATCGAATACTGGACGATCTATGGTCCAGTATTCGATACTGGGCCATAGTGCCCCCCACTGGGGGGTACTGGGCCATAGTGCCCCCCACTGGGGGGTACTGGGCCATAGTGCCCCCCACTGGGGGGTACTGGGCCATAGTGCCCCCCACTGGGGGGTACTGGGCCATAGTGCCCCCCATTACTACTCAGGACAAGAAACAAGTGTTCACCCTTAGCACGATGACTGACCCAACGACAGATATCATGGCTAATCGGCGCCAGGGGAAAACAATTTTTGAAGTGACTCAGCCGATGAGCATATTCATGTACAACAAGTACATGAATGGTGTTGACAAACATGATCAGTTGAGGATGACGTATCTCCTCGGTCGCGAAAGGAAAAAAGCATGGAAATGCATATTCTGGTTGGTCGCCAATTCATCAATAGTTAACAGTTTCATCTTGTTCAAAGAAACATCAAAGAGACATAATTCTAAGAAGGTGTTCACGCATATGGATTTTAGGATTGAACTGGCTCATCAACTGATTGCAGGATATTCTTCTAGAAAACTCAAAGCACAAGAAGAGCCACGTGCCCTCAATATATCACAAGAAAACTCAAACGGACACGTGTCCACACACATGGGACGCAAGAACCGATGTCGGGTTCATCTGAACTCAAAAGAAAGAAAAGAAACTGTATTTGGTTGCAAACTCTCCAATGTTCATCTATGTAAGGACGGTTGCCATTTCAAGTATCATTGTAGTTGAACGTTCCGAACAATTATGGATTATGGTTATGAGATATATAATGCATGGACATCACAGAGAACCCAATGTGTATCTACTGTATATTGCTATACTCAGTTAACATTCAAACTATCCAGTTATATTAATTGTTCACGCAACACATTTCATGATATAATTTCAAATTTGGTGAAATGCACAATTTGACTCAGTTATTATTTCAAACCAAATTATAACATTCAAAAACAAATTTATTGCGAAATATTTTTAAAGATACGGGCGGCGTTCGCGGTGGGTATGGTGTTAAAACATTCATATCCTTGAAAAACCACCATAAACAGAAGGAATAGTAAGATATGGACATACCTTGTTCTTATACCAATCAGAAATATGGCATAAACGGTATGTTATTGTCAATTTGTTCCCCTTTGTTATGTAAACAAAAGCAAACAAATTACGTTTCATTGCTTTTGTTTAGATATGGATATGACACACATAAAGCGCGTTGTTTGTTACTGTTTATATCATTTTTGTATGAATAACCAATAGAATTTCGGTCTGTTATGTTATTTACGTACACCATTGTACGTCTTGACGACAATACACTATTTACGCGCTGATTATGTTTGGCATATGAGTTGAACTGTATATACATGATATATCAGTACACGGCATTGGTTATAATAATTAAAGACACGGGCGTATATACATGTATGTTGGCGTTCATTCTGTTGATGCCGATTTGAACAAATATAAATATTTCTGCAACGGATGTCGCCCGTGACTTTAATAATGGTTGCATTAGTTGAAAATCGACTATAACCAAGATCGCTATTTGCGTCGTTTTAGAAACACCAGCGCAGTTATTATTATATTTTTCAAAAATATATATGTTCTTGAATGTTTTTGTTTTATCAAATCGCTCTAGTCATCCAATCACCTTGAAAATTACAACTTTAGAAAAATAACGGTACTTTTTCGTAACGGAATTAGTTTGAGCTACCCGCATCATAGCAATTCAACATGACCACCGGCATCATAGTATATTAGCATGCCCACTTGACCAGGGGTGGACACGCGACAGCTCAGCTACAGTTATGTATTATTGTTTCAAACCGCTTAACATTAAATGGCTGGTGTTACATGCATGTTTCAGTCGGACGTTATGTTACAATTTGCTTGATCGAAGAGTTCACAAACTATTTTCTCAAACATGTTTGGTTTTTGAGTAAAAGGAAATATCTATATCAATACAATGTGTACATTGTGCGGTCCTTTTTCTGATAATGTTGGTATATGTTTCTGGTGTTTCTGACGTATGTGATAAAATAGTGTGTAATCGTACACCTATATACCCGTATATGGATTGTTTCAAATTTCTCTTATATTATATAATGCGGCTAAATTTTAAATGGTGATGCCATACAGTGTTTGCACGAAGATGAACTTCCAAGCACGACGTGTTATATAATAGGTGTTTTCGACGTCGAAATCAAAGTTGATATTGAGTAATTAGACAACGCGCCATAAAACCAATGACATACACGTATACCTATGATCTAGCCTGCATCACGATTACCATTGATTTGTGCTAATAAATCAGAAGCCGTGCGGTATATACACGTAAGCATTACGCACTCTGGAAGCGGAACATACTTATGTATGTACAGCGAATTACCAATGAATAATAATTATAATTGAATTGTATGTGTATGTTCTATATTTCTGTTAACTGTTACATTTGCATGTTAGTTTATAGTAATAAACAATCACAAACATCACTATTCTGAAAATATATTTTAAAACCTTACTTGAATTTCGTCGCGTTATTTTGGCTGAACGAAATAGAGGATATCTAGCGTTCTGACTTGATACCGGACAAATATATTTGATTATTTTCGCGACCGACTAGCTGCACTTTTCGCCAGCGGAAATACATTTGTTCTGGCAGTAACAACAGAAACTCATTATCGCCAGAAACAATGTACATGCGTTGACGACAAGTTGGTCGCGAAATTAAGTCCTTAAGCCATATCATGAGATATTTCTGGTATTAATTATGAGAAGAAAACAAAACACATTTGCTTTGAATTGTTTACAAAATACTTTTGGGAGTTGGTGACTTTCCAAAATAAGACGAGTCTAAATCCTGAACAAGGATCATTTGTATAAGACCTATTTTATTGTCACAATGTGACATTCGTGTGCAAACACGTCGTGGTCACTTCAACCCATGTAATCTGAGTAAATGATGAGATTTTGTATGGAATATTAAAAGAAACATTTCAGAGCTGACGAAACGCACAATACATATAGTTTGATATACTGATATTGAACTAATCCCAACAGAAATGTCGAAGATACTTGCTTGCCCAGGGCTCTTATACACAGGTGTCGATTTTCTCATATTACGACACACGTCCCGGCTTACGGTCATGATCCCCAGTTGGAGCTGTCACTCCAACAGCCTACCTTCACTGCGTCAACACAGTAACAGGTTTACCACGATTTATGGAGCAACGGGATACTTTCTGACAAGCCAAAACTTATGGGGAAATAGCGTCTGGTACTTGATATATGCCCGGGAACACACCGTCGGTATTATGTTATAGCTGCAGGGAGATGAAGGGGTGGCTTACACAGCTAGTGTGGGAACTAAAGAGTTAAATATCTTATAAATATGTTCAGTGCGTAAATGCAATTCAAGTTCGAAAATGGGTTCGGTCCGAATCATTTTTTACTAAGTTATGACCCTTTTTACTTAAAATTTTCCAAATTTGAGATTTCTCGATAAATTTAAATTGGGCTGTTTGGTCTGAAGGAAATGTGTATGTTAGCTGTTTAGTGCCAAATACAGGTCTATACTAAGGGTTTGTTTCGAATAAGTTTTACTGAGTTCTGGCCCATTTTAGAGTAAGGATTTTCCAAATTTGAGGTTTCTGGACAACTCAAGTTTTGGTTATTTGATCGGAACCAAATTTGATGTATGATTTTTCCAGTCATATTTTGTTACCAAGAAGACCCTTATCGCTTGTCCAGGATCATCTATAAATTCTGTCCTACTTTCTAGAAAGGCAATGCCCTAAATGAATCAAATTTAAAGGGGATATGTATATTATTTAAAGGGGCATTGTGTCCTCAGTACGTATGTGGCTTATTTCATGCTGTATTAAATTGTAATGATGTTGAGAAAATACTATTGTATAAGTTACTTTAATATAATAGTAAATAAAATGCCATACAAAAACACTCATTGTCGAAGCAGTCAGTTGCTATTTGCAATATTGAAATACAGTATATCGAGTTTGAATATACAAGCTCTGTTTAGTTGTTTTGAACAGAAAATTAGCTATGTGATTTTATTTATATATTACTTTTATAATAAAATACAGGTAGCCCACAATCGTGCTACAATAAAGTAACCCAGTAAGTCATGAGTGTTTGTGAACCTGATTCTTTTCATGCAACTTTGTCTTGCGTGGGTTCGTGGAACTGGTTGTAATGAACATATTCTTTCTTAAACAATTAATGAATTTCTTTGCATATATATAGCATGGACACCAGTCAGAATAATTTTATTGGTGCCAACAACAATATCAGAAGGTGTATTAAACCATTCGCAATGAATGTGTTATATAATTATTGTTTATTGACCTCCAAGTATGAAGAGCTAACGAGTTATGTGGCTTATATTGACACGTATGAATACCTATACAGTGAAAAATGGGTGGCATACAAAGTCAAATATAACTCTTTTGAGTAGTACTCATTAGGGGCAATAGCCTAACCTGTATATGCAATGCGTTGAAACCAGTTATTAGGGAGACATATATAACGAGCACGTACGTGTCTCCATAATCACGGTTTATCACCTATCAGTTAACTTGAGAAAGTTAATATTCCCACAATACCCGCGTTTGGCTTCTATATATATATGGACACGTATTTATATATATACAATAAATAAGTTGGTGGCAAACAAAGCCAAATATTACTCTTTTGAGTCGCAATCATTGGGGATAATAACATAACGTGTACATATGCAATACGTTGCAGAAACATACATGCATGCTGGTTATCTTTGTCTCCTTAATAACGGTTTATTACGTATAAGTTAATCTGATAAAGTTAATATTCCCACAATACCCATATAGTGGCTTCTATAGACACGTATGTATATCAATACAGTAACAAATGAGTGGCATACAAAACAAATATAACACTTTTGAGTTGTAATCTTTAAGGACAATAACCTAACATGCATATGCAATGCGTTGAAATCCGTCAATAGGGAGACACATATAACCAGCATGTACGTGTCTCCCTAATCATGGTTTATTACATATCAGTTAATTTGAGAAAGTTAATATTCCCACAGTGTCCACTATGTGGCTTCTATGGACACGTATTTATACCTATACAATAACAAATTGGGTGGCATACAAAGTCAAATATAAGTCTTTGAGTTGTCATCATTAGGGACAATAACCTAACGTGTATATGCAATGCGTTGAAAACAGTTATTGGGGATACATATATAACCAGCGTGTACGCGTCTACCTAATCACAGTTTTTTACCTATCAGTTATCATTTATTATATTAACTCGCCACGTTATAGTACGGGGGGAAAAGTCATATTGTACTCCCAAATGTCATATTGGACTCCCGAGTGTACAATGCCACGTTATATTGGGACTCTGTGGCGTAACGAATTACCTATTGCGAAATAAACTGGTGAAATTGTGATGCGCGTACAACAGATTTAGCAAACGTTTCACTTCCGCGTTGAGTATTTTTTATTGCCGTGTTTACTGTTCCAAATCAAATCATGCATACTGTGTGTTTCGTCATCACGGTTTCTACAAATAAAATGCGAGCGCACAATATCCATGTAACTTGTTAGTTTTTTATCATTCTACATTTATATTTATCTGATTTAAAAAATAAAACAATGAAAATACTAGGCACACACACATAGTAACATACTGGTATATAAGCCTTTTATCAAAGTCGGAATGTCATTTTGAAAAGATAAGAGATCACCCATGACTATCTTTAAACGATTTAGAATTTGGAAAGTTGACGCATAATTTGGTCGCCTATTATAAAAAATAACCAAAAACAACCATGTCATCGATGACCTTTCACCTATTAAATGGCGATCGCGATCTTTAAAAAAAATCGTATTAGTAGCGAAAACAGGAATGCATGTTTACATAGCACGTGTCTAATTATGCCAGCTAATGGGATTTTATATTCGAGAACAGTTGAAGCTGCTTTCACAGACCTGCGGCGGACGCACAAGGCCAACGCTATCGGGTTTGTGGCTGACCACTGGCACTGCGCATAAACCGATAGCCGCAGACACTGCACGCATGCGTCAGCCGCAGGTCTGTGAAATCAGCTTTAACTTCAGACAGACAAAATTGCGACTACGACCTCCAAGTCATCTGGCCATGTGAACGGGTTCCAAACAATTATGTTTCGAGTGAAAAGGTCAGAGGTAGCAAATTACTCTAAATGACGCGGAACGTGAAATGTTGACGCATCATTTTGTCGTATATTGCAATTTTAGAAGATATGAACACTTCAATTAAAACAAGTTGTAAATTTTCAATGATCTTCCCACAACAATCATGTGATCGATTTTGCAAAAAAAATGTATTGGTAATCGCATTAGCTCAAATATGACTGTACGATTACACACCACATGTCCCAATTAGGCCAGATAAAGGGATTTTATAATCGACAACGGTTAAACCACAAGACAGACCACCACACTGTTGGTCCAACCAAATTGCGACCACGCCCTTTAGGCCATGTGTACGTGTGAACGGGTCCCAAACCATATTCTTGCATATGGCGAAGTCCACCCGTTATGTGTGTACACCTCCTTTGGTAAGAAATACTGCTGACCTTGTGATTTTGATTGCGAATTATAAATGTTATACCTAAACAGAATACAACCAAAGCATATTATGCAATCTGATTGTTAACATTTATGAGGCCTGATAACCCTGACTAGATCACAGGACGTATAACTGTTATATTTATATATTTACATACACCTGATATCTCTTCCGATTTCCCCATAGCGTTACGGTAGACACGCCCCCTTATTCAATGCGTTCATAAATCTATGAACGTAACGTCACGTTCAATGTCGTTCATAGGTTTATGAACACATTGTTCCCGGAAATCACCGGGGATTGTCGGACATTACCGACTGCTTGAGTATCTAGTCAGCCAATACGCCAAGGATTTGATAGCAAACAATATGTAATCGAGGTTCACGATTGGATGGCTTGTGGCATCTGATCGCGAGCACGGGTGGCACAAGATGTTCGGTTGACTATCAGAATGTTGGTTATCATATAATTCCATAATATGTCAAATATAGCGAATTATCGAAATATTAAATACAACGAAAAAGCGAAATATGAAAATACAGCGAAATAGCACGAAAAATCGAAATAGGAAAATACAGCGAAATAGCGAAATAGGGCGAAATATAGAGCAAAATATAGAAATAGGAAATTATTTTTATAAACAAAATAACGGACATATTTGAAAAAAGTGTTTTTGACTTAATAACGGACATATTTGGAGAAGTGTTTTAAAGAGCGTAAGTATATAAATATGAATAATAAACGGCGGACTCAACGTGGTCATGGGTTTTGACTGCGATAAAAAATCAGCAAACTCCGCATGAACCCCTTTGGGGTTTATGCAGTTTGTTGAATTTTTCTCGCGGTCAAAATCCCATGACCACATTGAAACCGCCGTTCATTTCTTATATAAAACAAAGTGCACCATTCCAAATTTCATGCATAGAAACAAGTTTTATTCCACACCGAGATGCCAGATGGCACTGAGTAAAATTTTATTCCATAAAATTATATGGATAGCATACACACACTCTTTACATTTAAAACAATTACATGTTTCTGAAATACGCTCAAATTCTTTCATCCTATCTGTGGTTCTACGTAACTCTGGGTGAGAATTTCACACTATATGTGCCATGAATCTGAATGAGCTAAGATCGCATGTAGTAACATCATGATTTATAATGGAATATGCAATGGTTTGAATGTAATCAATTTCAATTGGGGGAGGGTCCGGGAGGGTGCGCGAGATCTTTTTTTGGATTTACAGCTGGGAGTTACCGTTCAAATCTCGAGATTAACGGGGTCTTTATTGGTGTTATATGGTGCTGACAGGTTCATTTAGTGACAAAATTACGATTAGCCAATTAAGCTGGATAAACAACACATGTGGCGGCACACGTCGGTTTCATTTGCGGCCCAACCAAATATACCACATGTAATTTCATTAGGTTGTCGCTTGAGGGACCTAGCAGCAATAATACGCATCGTAGCATTGATCTTGGTTACGAGCACTTTTGGGGTCCGTGAAGTTGGATCGAAGTTCGAAGTTCGAAATTCGGTGGAGATTCGACCCCCACTTTTGTTTGCCTCAAATGCATTGTTGTGTTCCAATTCGTGCTCCCCTGCTCGAATTTTGGGTCAAAAGTGATTTTTTTTTCACTTTTTTTGAGATACTGCTGGACTTGGAAAATTTAGCCACGGCGCTGGACTTAGAAAATTTCGCCTTCAATATTAAGGTGCGGGGGAAGTGGCATTGTTTTTGGCTGGATTGAGCTGAAATTTGGTATGTTTGATACTTTCCATAAGAGAATCAAGCAAACTAACGCTCAGCTTCGAGAAATTACTCGATCTATAGGTTTGAATTTCAATCTGAATTTTAATCTGGGCGAATTTCATTCTGGATTGAAGTTCGAAATTCAGATTGAAATTCAAACCTATAGATCGAGTAATTTCTCGAAGCTGAGCGTTAGTTTGCTTGATTCTCTTATGGAAAGTATCAAACATGCCAAATTTCAGCTCAATCCAGCCATAAACAATGCCACTTCCCTTCGGCACCTTAATATTGAAGGCCAAATTTTCTACGTCCAGCGTCGTGGCTAAATTTTCCAAGTCCAGCAGTATCACAGAAAAAGTGAAAAAAATCACACAAAAAAGTGGGGGTCGAATTTCAATCTGAATTTCTAACTTCAATCCAGATCGAAATTCGCCCAGATTGAAATTCAGATTGAAATTCAAACCTATAGATCGAGTAATTTCTCGAAGCTGAGCGTTAGTTTGCTTGATTCTCTTATGGAAAGTATCAAACATACCAAATTTCAGCTCAATCCAGCCATAAACAATGCCGCTTCCCTTCGGCGCATTGATATTGAAGGCGAAATTTTCTAAGTCCAGCGCCGTGGCTAAATTTTCCAAGTCCAGCAGTATCTCAGAAAAAGTGAAAAAAATAACTTTTGACCCAAAATTCGAGCAGGGGAACACGAATTGGAACACAACAATGCATTTGAGGCAAACAAAAGTGGGGGTCGAATCTCCACCGAATTTCGAACTTCGAACTTCAATCTAACTTCACGCGAATCTCCACATAATTTCGAACTTCGAACTTCGATCCAACTTCACGGACCCGCACTTTTGAGGAGCTTTCTTAATCTTCAAGTATTTTTCGCAAATTGCCCAGACCATCTGGTGTGTTAAACTCTTCCCTAAACCGAAATGAGGCCAGTCCGTCCCATTTAAATCGCGCGAGGTGGCTTCGCGCCCAACGGAAACGTCTCATGCTGTGAACCATGTATGAATTTACCAGTATTACTAAACTGAATTCCAAGATAATTTTATTCATTAACAGCTTCTGACACTTGGGAGTAATGGGAGCCAAATCTGACTGGTTACACAAATCAGTACAATCATATATATAATCTTACTACCGGCTCTGGTGTACTTCCGTACACAAAACTACACAATAATTGTTTAAATACAAGCACCATCGGTCTCTATTGGCACAATTCAAGTACAATTGCATTTTAGATTGGAATTTACGAAACTATTCATACATATAAAGCTGGACATCAATATTGGAACACACACAGGATACATTTCTATCAGGCTAATTGATAACCTTATATCGAGTTACAACAAACGAGGCCGCATCGACAAGTTCGTGGCATCTGTGCACTGGCTGATTTATTACCTCTTGCGTGATGAGGTGAAATCAAAGAGATACCGATACCGGATATGGCATTAATTTGTCCATACATTAGGAAGAAAATTCCAGGGATATACATGTACGATGGGTTCTTCTCAGAAGATAGCAGTCATTCTACTTACATATTTGGGACTGGCCACGACTGCTACAGTTACCATTCTGTAGTCGATCCCAGTCTATCTGCTATATTTTCATGGCAATTACTTTACTTAATGCGTGTTAATCGTCGATAATCGTTCTTGGCTGCGTGGTATTCTCGTGGTGATTCCTTTGTGCGATTGGCAGCATCATTTTATTTAACGGAAATTTTATCGAAATTCAACCCGTCGATTGTAAAAATTGGCCCAAAGAAAGTAAAGATACCAATATACCGCGATTACTCATAAAAATATGTTATATTGTGTGTGCTATAAAATATGCATATGTGCATATATATGAAATTACTTTGATACTAACAATTCTTGAAAATTTTATTAATTGTTGAAAATGAGCATTTTAAATTAAATTTGGAAAAACTAAATTTTATTTATATAAATTTTGATCCCAGTTTTCAAAACAAATTAATTTAAATTTAAAACTTTAGTTACGTTTTGGACATTAAATTCGATATTTTAAAGTGATCTGAAACACTCCGGTAGGGTGATTAAATAGAAATGGAGAATATCTTGCTGAAAGTAGTTATTTTTACAAATATTATATCCAAATTGACAGAACACACCGTAATTCTTATATATATATGCATTAAATACAGTGACCCCCCGATGGCGAAATCATTTGTGTTAATTTACCGCCGATAGTTGCGTCCCGAATCGGGAAGTAAATATTTACAATTGAGCGTATAATATAGTAGTTGAGACGATGTTTTCTATGAAGTGGTACGGTCCATTTGTTTGAGATTTTCGGCAATGTTAGTAGAATTCATACATCCCCTCATGGCATAGCGCATGCATACTAACTAATCAGTTTCACGCGTCCGAACAAGTGCATAATATGTCTTTAACTTATGAATTTTTGTAATGTTATATCCAATTTTTCACCCATTTGTTAGAACACGATATCGCCGCACAAACTACCGAAACCATTTGCGTACATGTAATATGAACAAACACAAGAAAATAGTAATGCCAACTAAAATAAAATGCGACAACAAAACATGACATGGATATAAAGGCCATAGACACAGATAAACAAATATGATATATATATATAATTCAATATATGAAATTGTTTTTTATTATAAAAGATTTTATCTGACAATTCAGGGGGGGGGTCTGGAAAAAAATTGCACATATAGGGCCCAAAAAGTTTTTTCCGACCTCGAGGGACCCACCACCCCATTTTTGCAAAAAAAATATTTTTTTCCTCCAAAATTTTGGGGACCCACCCCCCGTTTCTCATGTTTTTATCAAAATTTCAGAGGTTTTTTATAGCCGTTCTTCAATAACTGTGTTAACTGCCTTACTAATTGGTAAACACAGATCAGAAAAACGAAAAATATACTGTATTTCCATGTGTTTCCTGGTGTTTTCAGTATCTAACAACAATATTAATTAAGCATTGTGTAGGTACACTATATGTCACAAATTGCCCTAGACCCCATTATAGCCTTAATATATCGAGTGTGTTGTGTCTGAGAGAGAACACTGGCCAGTGTAAATAGTGGTAAACAGGTCAGGGGTTCCACAATTATATGTGCATGATCAAAGAACTCTTTAGTCTTATCCAACGGGATGGGGTGGGGAGGGGAATTGTTTTTTGGTTATGTATACACATAGATATATGGTTATTGTACTGCCCGATATTAGTCGGCGGGTATATAGTTGACGTCGCGAGCCGTCTGTCCGTACAAACATTTTGAATTTTAACTCAAGAGTCAGTTGTCATATTTGATGCCCTATGACATGGTGACGGACCAGAAATAGGGTACGAATATGCATAATATCGCGGGTTGTGACCACCAATGCCAACCAGAGTTATGGGCCCTGTTCGACTTTATGATATTCAGTCCATACAAAGTTTTTGCAATATAAGTTAAGTGTCGGTTGTCAAATTTTGATGTGGTTTGGTATGGTGATAGACCAGAATGAAGAATTGAATGTCATTTCTCAATGCATCTGAATGCATCACATTATTTCAGTTCATCTATTTGTAAGTGATAACAGTATACAATTAGTATTTTAGTTTCGTCTTGTTGAGCAGTAAAGCTCACAGATGAAGTTCGGAAATTCAATGAGAATAGCGTCACCTTCATTTGGGATTGTCTGAGCAGTAAACAGTAATGTCATTCATCATAACCAATTCAATTGGATAATTGTTGCAAATTAACATTACTTGCAATAATTCAAGATGAGAAATAGCCAGAAGGAATGAATTTGATTACATGCCAGAACAAGACAGTATTTCAGACATTAGAAATTTATGAGATACCCTTTTCAATTTCATGTTATGCAACAATCAGGTTAATGATATCTACTAGTAGTCATCATTGAGTATTCACCATGTAGTATCCAATTTGTGATAAGAGTTTTTTGTTTTATTACTTTTATTCAGATAATACAACTGGGTAATATATTAATTTTGTTACTAAATATTTCTTCCGTTGATCATAAGTTTCCTGAACGTTAATACGGTGGTCCACTGTGAAGTGGTCCGGGATACTGTGAAATCCAGAATGTTGCTAAATCTGAGGCTAAAGAGTCACTTTAGCTGCCTATATAGCCCTATACCAACAATCATGGTACTAACATGCTTACAAACAACATTACATGGTCAGTACTTGTAAATTGTTTGAAAAAAACCCATTTTGGAAACAATTTACAAGCACCATTTTTTCCGCCTCTGGACCACCCACCCACCCCGGCCCTATATACGGAATTTTTTGCAGACCCCCCCCCCCCCTGGACAATTCTGTATTCATTGACGCTAAGACCACGTGCGATTTTTCCGGGTTTTTTCCGTGTTAAAATGTTGGCCACGCGTGCATGGTTTTGAAAACACCACGGGCCTTGTATACTGTGGTTAACACATCTTGACTTCTAGAATATACCGTGGCGCATCCATTCTAACAATACCCCTCTCCCAATCATGTTGACTTGCTATAGTGAACAGTCATTGAAGTTTTAACTAATCTAGCCGAAATGTAGGCTAAGCGTTTTTTGGAATGCGTAACCGTCTATGACGTGTCATCGGTCGACCCCATTCATGACTGCTTTGATGGATACGCTCACAGTATGTAGCCCACCACGCATGTGTACCGTCATGTATCAATCACCATAACGAATGCAAATTTAGCCCTCCCCGGTTCTTGTAATTTAACAGAACCCAGCTGTTCGAAGCCAAAGTTAAACTATCTCTTAATTGCTGATTATTAGTGCCTCTTCAAAACCATTATAGGTAAACAAAACCAATCCCGTGACATTCCCTGCGTCATGTCACTTTTTTGCATCAATTTCCCCACATATCTCCATGAAATAATAATAAACGCTCTTTAATGATTGTATATCAATGAAATCATCTGAGGTCAAAGACGCCTATCACGTGAAATCACCTGGTCGGGTGATTCATCTGTACCAATTTTTCTTCATATACTTTGAGCCTATAGCGAATGCCTTCATTGCTCGCATTTGCCCACTAAAGTCGTCTGAGATCAACGGCATCCGGATAGAGTTAATTTTTTTCTTTTAATTGCTAATTATTAGTGCATCTTTAAATCGTGTGAGGTCAACACACCCAATCCTTTGACACGCCCTGCGTCATTCCAGTTTTGTCACAAATTTCCCCCACTCATCTTCAGGAATGAAAATAAACGCTCTTTATTGATTATATGACCATGTAAGTCATCTGAGGTCAAAGACGCCTATCGCGTGACAACCACCTGGTCGGGTGATTCATCTGTACCAGTTTCCCTACATATACTTTGAGCCTATAACTAACGCTCTTTATTGCTCACATTTGTCCATTAAAATCGTCTGAGATCAGCGGCATCCGGATAAAGTTACATTTATCTTTTAATTTCTTATTATTAGTTCATCTTTAAATAATTTGAGGTCAACAAACCCATTCCCTTGACATGCCCTGCGTCGTTCGACTTTTGTCACCAATTTTCTCACATATCTTCTGGAATGATGATAAACGCTCTTTATTGATTATATACCCATGTAAGTCATCTTGGGTCGAAGATGCCTATCGCGTGACATTCATCAAGTTGGGTGGTTCATTTTTACCAATTTTCCTACAAATACTTTAAACTTATAAAGAACGCTCTTTATTGTTCAAATTTGACCCTTAAAGGCGTCTGAGGTCAACGGCATCTATACCACACTATATGGGTCATCCCCGTGTTTAAACTTACACCGACCAGATTGCAACCATTTTTGGTCTATAATCAATTAGTTAGTTAAATGCGTTGTTATTGCCCCTTTAGGACATCTAATGTCAATGGGACCTATCTAATAATATATTCCGGGCCAAATTACCCATATATCAAGACCTCATTAGTAACTGACCAATGTGGTTGTCTACTTAATGCATGGTTTATTCAGATGTAATTCTATATCTCCTGTGTCGTAGAAAATATCACCGCAAAATACGTAAATCGAAATATATCTCAGGATTTTGAATTTTAAAAGTTGATATTGAGTAAGCGGTTTTAATTATAAGATATAACCCATAATCAGTCTTCGTCATGCAAACATATTCCCAAATTAACAGTATTTATCACAATAAAACCAGGTCCCCCTAATGTCGGTCTGTAACACTGTCAGATATACACTACCGATAATTTAATTGCATATATCTATTAAAATATTCATTCCGCGCAAAAACTATCAACAGTTGGTGAATAATAGTGTCACAGAGATCACACATGACAGGAAAAATATATAAATTTGCATGTTAAAGTCACTTAAAAAACACGCTAAACATTAGGGGGACACACAAAAAGTCGCCCTAATGTAAAAGTCGCCCTAATGTGGGTTATTTACACACAAATGTCTCCCTAATGTGGCTTCCGCGAACATATATATATATGAGTGTATGTGTATGTGTGTATATATATACACATGCATAGTTGCTATATATTGGGTGTGTGATGATTGTTTTCTGTATTATATATATCTTTAATTCCTCCTTAATAGAAGATAATTACAAGAAAACATTGAAACAAATTAAGGAAATATAAGCAAAAGATGAACATACCATAACCCACAAATGTTGGAGAACAAAAATTCAGAAATATAGACAAAAGCACCCCATCGCATATATACTAAACAGTCATTCGTCACCGCACCCGTATACATTCACGCCATACAATCACAAAACCCCACTCGAGCACAGCAGTTCCAATTAGCTCGCAGATGAATGAACAGTATGTACTACGGAAAACCACACTCTTTCACCACATGCACATACACACGCATACATGTACAAACTCGCAACACAGTTCGATTAACACAACCGCAAACAGCGTTCACATTAACACCCTTCAACACATAGACTAACAACCAAACATGATCACATACACACCTATATACATATTCCTGCAGACATGATAAGTGCAGAACGGCGCATGTGCATTATACTCGCCAAAATCAATTACATTTTGACAGACATACGGACATACACAATTCAATTGTCTACTTGTAGCATTTAGACAATATTTGTACCAAAAAATAGCATATCGCAGCAATGTGTAACAATGTACACATCAAGACAACCTCAGATATCATCATCATCATCATCATCATCATCATCGTTATCTCGGAACAAGTCATTTAACTTTTAGTTCCGGTACAATTGAATAAATTAATGGATTTGCATAATATGCATATTAGTGTGAGTATATCAATTAACGTATTCGTAATCATACTTCAAGTGATAGAAGTAAGCGTCTATGTTAGTCTTAAATTCATCCAGAGATTTTAGTTGAACGATATGGTCTGGCAGACTATTCCAAGACGAAACCACACGCTGCGTGAAGAAGAATTTTGCAACATTCTTGTTGAACTTTTGTCTATATAATTTCCTGCTATTTCCTCTTGTTGTTGTGTATGGAGACATTTGAAAAAGGCAACTGGTGTCCAAATTGTAATGTCCATTTAACATCTTATATGTCTCAATTAAATCTGCCCTGGATCTTCGATATTTAACTGACATTAAGCTGAGTTTAATTAGTCTCTCTCGATACTTTCTGAATTGGGGAACCATTTTAGTTGCTCTCCGTTGCACTTGTTCTAGTGCAATGCATTGGTATTGCAGGTGTGGACTCCATGCCGTATTGCAGTACTCTATTATTGGTCGAAACATGCTGATATAGATTGCCCGAAATGTTTCTGGGTCGAGTGTTGTAAATATTTTCCTTATAATACCAAGGGTCTTATACGCTCGGTTGCATATTTGATTTATGTGGATATCAAATTTAAGTGTATCATCAACAGTCACTTCTATGTCTTTTTCGCACGTGCTTACTATTATTGGTGGATTCAATGGCATGTCTGTCATGAAGTACTCTATTTTTGGGTTGTTATGTCCGAAGTGTATGACATGGATTTTTGCTGAGATGTATCGAAGTTGCCAGTCTAGGGACCATTTGCAAACTGCGTTTATGTCCGTCTGCACATTGTTGTGGTGGGGATTTCCGAAAAATTTTGTGTCATCTGCGAATATTTCGCAAAGTCCTTTCACACATTCTGGCAGATCCTTAATGAACAATTATAAAAAGTATAGGTCCTAAGACATTCTGTGACACATATTACAGATATGACGTGACCCACGTACATTTCAGAATTAATTTGTTAAACAAATGAGTCCAATTAGTTGGCTGACTAGTTGATAGTGATCTTATCCATGATTAAAAAAAACAACTTTGGTTGAGATTCCAGATAGGAATTCCATTCGTACCAAAGACATTTTGTCGCTTTAATGAAAAAGCGAAACAAGTGAATACTTCGTATAGGAATTAATTCAAGAGTTGGTTTGGCATGTGACCAAGAAACAAGGCAATTTGGTGCTCTATGGAAAGACTGTCAATGTACTGATAAGAAATTACTGGAAACCGGTCAATGAATAAATACCAGAATTTATTTCGTGATTCTGCGAGAGCAGGACAATCTATTAAAAAGTGTCGAGCGACATCACTGTACATAGCGTTACATGTATAACATTTGATAGGGTCGGTAGATACACAACAACCTCACAGCCAAATGACATTCTTCTTTGTCATCAGGGTATTTCCTACAAGCATACCATATGTATGACATATCTGGGGTAGTATGTACTAGTCGAAATCTCTGAAACGACAAATCATTTTAAACCCTTTCTAACCATTCTTGCTTCCAGAACAAGGATCCACGTTTAACTAAGATCTTCCAATTAGATTTTGTAGGGATTGTGGCGGTTGTCGCATACTCAAGCAGATATCGATCCAAACCGAACTGTTGTAGGATCTGCTTCAAATCCCTGAAAAAGGTACATGTATTTGTGTCTGGATAAGGTTCGTTGTGAATGAACTGTGTCAACCTGGCAATGAAAATTTTCTTAGTGGTTTTCACAAGCGAGAGGTTACATAATGAGCATAACAGAGACAGTTTACGGCGATATATGTAATGCATGCACCAATGGTGGAGTGCCCAGCAAACCAAGAACCATATCAGTTTGTGTTCTAACGTGAAGACCTTGAATGTGCTTGAGAAATAAGCGATGTGCAGGTTCAAGGCGTTCACAATCTGTCTTATTTAAGCCAAATAGAAGTTCGCTACCATATAGACCTTTAGGTATAGTCACCGAATTATAAATTTTTAAAGAGCTCATTGGTGTTATTCCACCCGCTTAAATACTAATATTTGACAGTGCAAAATAAGTACTCCTCAGTTTAGAACATATTTTATCAACGAAAGATGCACAGAAATTGAGTTTACTGAGAGGAATACCCAAAGTGTAATACCATCGGTTTCTAAAATATTATGTGATCCGAGCTTCCATTGTTTTGTGCGTTTCCGTGAATCGCTGGTGGATTCGTTAAATACGATAACCTGCGTTTTTGACGGGTTATATTTGTAACGTCATTTAGAACTCTTCCGTACACACATATCAACTAACGATTGTAACCCTGAAGCAGTGAGTGAGAGTAGAACCATGTCATCAGCATGGGTAAGGCAGCAGCAATTAATACCATTAATTGTATAACCGTATGGTGAATTTTCTAGTTCATATAGTAAACTATCTATGTATAGGGAGTAGAGCAGAGGTGACACAGTACCTCCCCCTGCCTTGTTCCTTGTAGCATTGGAATCCAGGGTGAAGTACATTTTTGATATCGAATACAACATTGCTTATCAGAAAGTAGGACTTTAAACAATCTCCCTCCACACGTCCAGGGAGCAAGCAAACAATCGGCTATGCTTCTCGGACGTGTAGGAAATACATTCTGTAACTAGGAAAGAGGAAGTCATACAGCTGACATCACGTTAAAATCCATTTTGAAAAGGATGAGTTTTTATTAATGATGGCGTATGAAGCTCCAGTCTTGTGAGAAGTAATCTTTCATATAGTTTATATACAACAGGCAGAAGGGTTATGGCCCTGTAACTATCAACAGAGTCCTTCGGTTTATGGCTACCCTTGTATAAGGAGAATATCAATCCACGCTTAGCTGCGGGTTGATTATATTCAAACTGCATAAAATAGTTAAAGAGGTGAGACAAGGCTGTAGCTAGACCATCGCCGCCGTAGATACTATGCTCATAGTTGATTCCGTCAAGACCAGAAGCCTTATTAAGATTAAGGCGGCGGTATGAGGATAACACTTCCGTTCGAGTAATCGGAAAAGTAATAAGACTATCTAAAGGGCTTACAGAACATGACTTTGCTTTGTTTGCGATAAATGTGTTTACATTTTCATAATGCTGATTATCAAAAGATGGGTCTGTTAAAGGAACAGAAAAAATATCGCTAAAATAGTCTGCCCATGCTTCTGTTATCTCTTGAGAATCTCTTACAATAGTTCCATTGTGTTTGAAATATGAACAGGACATGGTCCCTAATTTTTTACGTTTTGCGTTGAAAAGTCGAAAGAATGTATCTTGGTCTGATTCAGCGCATGCATCGATGCTGTTATTAACAGACTGTATATAGTGCTTAGATGCCCTGCGATATTCACGCCTGAATGTGCATTTAGCTTCTTTATAGCTGTGGTATACACCAGCCGGTTCATTAACTGGTCTATCAGCAGCTATCCAGACTGATCTATGGTACCTCATGTTTTGATGCAGTGACTTGAGCTGCTGTGACCAGAATGGTTTCAAAAACTTCTTACATTTCTTTTGAGGGATGTTGTTTTGTGCAGATGTAGTTATAGCTTGAACTATGCCATCATATAAAGAGTCTATATCGTTTTGGTCTTTCGCAAAATCATTTGGGAGTAGAGATTTTAGATCAGCCTGGTAGCTAGCATGTGTTCACGTTTCTGTGCGGAATATTTTCCAATTGAATATATGCTTGAAATTATCATTATTTGAAATTTGACATGATGTCGCATTTGTATTCACACGGAGTATTAAAGAGCGATGATTTAAAACACCCAAGGCATCGTCGTCTAAAACTCGACCGTCAATAATGGACTGCTTGAGTGACTCGTGTACGACAAAATGGTCTATTATTGACCCTTGAAACCCCATCGAAGGAACGTGTGATGCAAGAGACATGGAACATAAAGGCGAATTGTTTACAGAAAACAGGCCTTGACTATTTATAAATCCTTGAAGGCATTCACCCCGTGAGTCACCGCGCTGGAGGCTGGCGTTAAAATCACCCATGAAAATGACAGTTCCCAATTTGTTATATGTGTACCATAAGTCATATAGGATCATAAAATAATCCCTGTATACATGAATAGAATGGTTTGTAGACGGAAGATATATTTGAAATATATAAAAATATCCGGTTCCGATGTTCGATTGAATACCGACTATTCTGTCATTATCCAAGTCAATTGGTGATACTCTACTATCAATAGTAGCACGGTTCCACGTGATACACACTCCACCAGAATAACGACTCCGTTGCATGTGTAGGCGCTGCGTAAAGTAGCTGACAGCACAATAATCGTAGGCGGGGTTTATTTTATTCAAAATAATGGCGATCCTTCTGAGGTAACCAGTGCTCGCTTATGCCGCAAATATCTAAGTTCTGACCCAGGAGAAAGAAGTTGAGATAGGAAGCCGACGACATTATTCCAGTCGCGTTCCATGTTCCTATGGAAATCACGGTGCTAATCAGACCTGTGGTGAATAAGCTTCCCAGAAAGAGACAGGGACTCGATTGTGTGAATGCCAAAGAGTTTATGACATGTGCATTATTGTATGCTGTAAACAAAGGTTTGAGTAAACATAAAAATATCAAATACTTTCGAATGCTGACCATGACATTAATTTAGCTGATGACGGTGACGTCGACAGTAAATCTTGCATAATACAGATAAAACAAATTAGTATTTGAGACTGTGTGATATAACAGTGAGGGATAACTCTATGTAGCGTGATCTAGTGTCCTAATAGTCTCCCTTGCTCTGCTGCCTGAGAAAAGAGTTCCTGGGTAGCCACCTGGAACAATACATTTCGTACGGCCTGAAGTTATCTGACAAAGCTTTATCAACGTCATCTACGAAAACATTTATTCTGACAGAGAAAGAGTTGATATTCTTGGCCTTGAAAGACCGAATTACAGAGAACATGACGTTCTGTTCATCCATATAATCTTTCAAACACTCGGCATTCCAGAACATAGGAATGTTCCGCACAAAGACATGCGTGGTCTTCATGGGACTTGCATTACGTTGAAAGATAACTTTCCGAGGTCGACGGTCGTCATCTGAATCGTGTCGACTACGACATTTTGGATTCCTTCCGTCGGTATGTGCATGTGAATTATTTCCGGCATCATTAAAAAGTGAATGTGGGTAGCGATTTGGTCTCTCACGATCACTTCCCTGCTGTTTATATTTGTGGGGTGCTGATTGAGATGCTGACGCTGACTTGCGGTCTGTATAAGTGTATGAAGGGGGTGTTGGATCACCCATATAAACGCTCTGTACACTTATTTGTGTCGATTTAGAAGCGGGGCTTTGAACATCGTTTTGTGATTTACGACGATCGTTGATCGAACTTGAAAATGATGAATCACACATGTTGATGACGTTACGAGAAATATCAGTTTGGCATTTATTAATAGAGAGGAGTGAATCCTTTAATGAGTCAGAAAATTTCTCCATTATCTCCACTGTAGTAGAATCCATTTTGTCCATTGTTTCTTTTGAGAACTTCATAAATTCTTTAGTTGCATCTTGGGTAGCTTTATCAGTAGGGGTTTGCTTCTTTTTGAAAGTGTCACTGAGAGTTTAAATAGACCCTGATTCGCTTGACAGTTTCCTTTCAATTCCAATACACTGATCGTTTAGGTCCGCAATATCTTTGTCGATATGTCTCGTTTCATGCACACTTTGTAGTCGGAGAAATCACCTATATTCTTGTCGAGACATGTTTGCTGTTCCACGGACCAATCGCATAACGACATTACCTTTGATTCAAGTGAAGCGATTCGTTCTATTAGCTTAGGAACTGAGTTGAGTTCAAGAAGTTTAGATTTTATTGATACCAGTTGAGACTCGATATTGGCTACGACACCTTTGAGAAGGGGTATTTCGAATAATGCTGATTTATTTGTTGAAATTTGATCAGATTTCAAAGATAGAAGTTCCTGATGTACGTCCATCCGCGTCTTTGCTAAGGTTTGAGGTTGAGATTGAACAATGTCATTTTGATTCTCTTTGGTACGGGATATTGAATACGAGATTTCCCTTTACTAATTATTGCTGCAATCAGATCCATGTTTCAATCTATTAAAACCATTATAAGGTTGAAAACGTCCGAGATGAGTTTTGATGAGACAGTTTTAGAAGGGTCTTGAGATTTTGTTCTCTTCTTGGGGACAGCATCATGGTCATATTTGTATGAGTGGCTCAACCTAACATGTCGAAAAACATACAGTCTGAGACGTTCTATTGTATCGTCTGAAAAATTTAACACCTGAAATGTTTCCACAATCTCATCTTTAGTATAGCTATTGAAGTATGATTTAACATATTCTAAGACATGAAGTATTTCTTCCTCTCCATCGAAGGGATCTGTTTGCATGTGTATTTTCAAATATTTGGACCGGAGCATTCTCATTTGTACATAGTGTATTATATGTTTTCTCATGTACCAAATTACCAATTGGCTGAGAATAAAGCATTACTTACTTACAATGAATGATGTTAGATACAATCTTAAGGGTCAGACTAGTTACAACCCAACCCCATATATTCTCACTTACGTTCAATGGGGTTGAGTCGCCCCATGTAATAATCGTTTACAATTAACATTTTACTCGACTACATAAACGTCCTGTGTAGAGATAGACCTTCTAGATATTAGGCTTTAATCAACATAAAACATATGTATACGTAGGCACCTGGAATAGAAACCAAATGTCAAATGTCAGTCATATAATAATTCTTGAATAAGGAAATCTCATCTCATTCTCCCCTCCTAGGAATAAAACTGTCACAAT
Organism: Siphonodentalium dalli; assembly: GCA_032622095.1. NCBI lineage: Eukaryota > Metazoa > Mollusca > Scaphopoda > Gadilida > Siphonodentaliidae > Siphonodentalium > Siphonodentalium dalli. Next base: position 287,139,846 of record CP136063.1, read on the forward strand.
CGCGAAAAGTATGGTTCTAGGTCATCTGAGCTCAATAACCGTAACGATCAGGAACTCTGGATTCGCGAGTGGAGCGTCTTAGCCAATGGTCATTTTCTGATGGAGTTGCACTCGTATCAGCCTCAGGGTGATGATCGACATCCTGATCCTCTACATCAGTGTTAAGGGTGTCATTTCCAACATTATTGTCTCTATCGTCCTCCAACACACTTTCTGGAAGTGGTGCTAAATCGCGTACAGAAACTGTCGACTCACGTCCATCTGGATACTCTACATGGGCATACATCGGGTTACAGTCAGTGAGCTTAACCCTATCAACAAGAGGATCATTCCTGTTTGATCTGACAAATCTGCGCAAGAGCACTGTTCCAGGTGTCATCAGCCATGGTGGCAGAGATGTTCCATGAGAAGATCGCCTTTGGAAGCCAAAGAAGCGTTCGTGCGGAGTTACATTTGTAGCAGTTGATAGTAGAGATCTTATTGAGTGTAAAGCGTCAGGAAGCACAGATTCCCACTGAGAGTCAGATAGGTGTTGAGTTCGTAATCCGAGTCGGATGGCTTTCTAAATAATGCCGTTGTATCTCTCTACCTGTCCATTACCAATCGGATGATAGGGTGTTGACTTGCTGGAAGCTATTCCTCTCATGGAAAGGTATTCCTTCATTTCTTTAGACATGAAGGAAGCACCGCGATCAGAATGAATGTAACTGGCCATGCCAAACATAGAGAATAACTTATCCAAACATTACTGTTGAAGATAGAATATAGACATTCTTCGAGCATGAGGGCAGTGGTCCTTTGAAGTCAAGACTTAGTCTCTCCATAGGCTAGGTAGCTTTTATCAGATTCCCCATTTGTGGTTTGAAGAATTGAGGTTTGAGTTCCGCACATACCACACATGAGGGAGCAGGTTTTCTTTACATCCTCAGTGGAGAAAGGAAGATTTTTAGAGCGAACAAAATGAAGTAGTCTGGTGACTCCTGGATGACAAAGAGCATTGTGAATATCGGCAAGAGTCGATGTTTGTGTAGCAGCGCAGAAGGCTCTTTTGAGAGTGTCCGGAGCGACATTTCAGTGTGTAAGAGATTGAGGCAAGTTCAAGTCTCCAGTCCATTATTTTGTTATTCTTAATTTTCATACGCTTCCTGTTATCCAGCATGAAAGCAACAGATTGTTGATCCGTAATTAACCTGAAATGTCTGCCAGCCAAGAAATGTCGCCATTTTCGCACCGATTCGATGATCGCAGTGTCCACTTTCTCTACAGCAGGGTAATGCAGTTCACTTCCATGCAGTGTGCGATACATGAATGCTACAGGTCGTCCACCTTGATTGAGGGTTGCATAAACGGCAACATCAGATGCATCACATTCTACAACGAAAGTTTGTGTTTCATCAATAACATTTAGAGTAGCATTCTCCAGTTCCTTTTTCAGCTCTTCGAATATAATGATATGTTCGTTATCAAGAGGGAATTCATAAGCGCAGGAAAGTGGTTGAATTATGTCCAAAAAGTTCGGAATCCATTTTGGATAATACGCAAACATGCCTATTGCCCTGCGCAGAGATGCCATATTTGTCGGCGGAGGAAACTCTCAAGAAGGCCGGAGTCGTTCAGCATCAGGTTTGTTAATGCCGCTACCAACACAGTAGCCGAGAATGTTAACAGACGACACAGATTCAACTGGTTCTGACTCGTTCATGGTCATATTGTATTTACAACATTCGCTTGACATTTTCATCATGTTCCTGTTTGTCTCGACCAGCAACTGTAATGTCGTCAAGATAGGGAAACGTATCCTGCAGATTCTCCTGATCCACCATTTTATCCATTTCTCTCTGAAACACAGCAACACCATTTGTCACCCCGAACGGAATACGAAGAAACTGGTAGAGTTTTCCGTTTGCTTCAAATGCTGTATATTTTCTATCAGAATCTTTGATTGAATTTGATGATAGGCATTTTTCAAGTCATAAGTGGAGAAAACTTTATAACCTGCGAGAGTATTCACCATAGCGTATATCCGCGGGAGAGGATATGCGTCCAGTTCTGTATAGATATTAATGGTTTGAGAGTAATCTATACACAGTCTCTTCTTTTGATGCTGTAGAGGGTCTTTTGAAACTACAACCTGTTTGAGTGGACCACACTGCACATCAGCATTTTTTTTCATTGGGCTGCAACATTTGACTGCCTTATTGTGCATTATAATATATGGGGGTATGGTGCTATATTATAAAATAAAAAATCTAAGTCAACATTATGATACAAATGAAGCCTCCTCTCATGGAGCCAAGATACTATTTGGTTATTGGAGCGTTGTGTTAAATTATTAACTATTCTAGCAGTTCTTGGCACCGAAAAGGACAAAAAAAGACAATAATAATTTCAACCTCTCAATTGTATGAAAATCCATTGTTTTTCTCGTCCCTTAATAATTGCTCAGATTCTATATACAATGAATATGTTTTGTGAAATTCAAGATTTTACACCAGATAGACCCAGAGAATTTCTGTTGAAAATCGTTTACCATTTTTGACTATATCTAGTAAAAACTTGTCTCCCCCTAAACTTGCAGAAAGGAAACCGAATATGTTACTTCAGATTTCAGCCAAAATATGCAAGGATTTCCACAGTTTTTGACAGAAGCATTTCACAGACCAAAAATAAGCGATTTAGAGGACATCCTGTCTCCAGAATATCTCAATATATAACGTCCGTGAAGAATTAAAATGCGTTCAAATTCTAACGTTCAAGAACGAAATATTCGATGACAACAAGAAAAATCGTATGAATAAATTGTTGTTTCAAAGAAAATATGAAATTTAACCACACTTACTCCACACTACCAATTTTTATACGAGATCCTGTTTCAGTAAGCTTAGAGCAAGCAATCATAAGTTGCAGGTATGCATTGGGTGACACGAGCAGCCAAAAATACCTTATGAGAAACGCATTTGTAAAACATGTGAACCAAATGAAATTGAAACCAAAAGAACACTTTTTAATGGGATGTGCAAAACTTAACTATTAGCAGAAAAGATTTTTCACTGAAATATGATTTCACCAATAAACTTTTGCAAACCTGGATGGATTAAGGTCAATTCTTCATGAAGGCTGAAAACCCGAACATTTGTAATCTGATCTGTACCATGGTTCGGCAGTTTTCTGCAGACAATTAAGAATATACAATGTATAACGTTAAATACATGCTCTATTGTTGGTTTAAGCATTGTTTATTTGTTCACACAATATATAATTGTTACAAAATATACATTGAACAAGGGAATACATAAGGAACTGATATAATGGATATGGTAATATGTGATATATCTGGTAGAATGGGAGAACGACAGTAAGCACGTGGCTTTTCGTGTGTCGTTCTCCCCATGTATCATCAAGGGCCCCTGTATAATATTTATAAATCATCATGGAATTTTACATTAGTGTCGGGTCCAGACAGTGGATAGATAATTCGGATATTACTTGGGTCCTGGGATTTTTTTGGGTATAAATAATAAGAGGAGAATTTAAGATAAGAAGACAAAGATGGAAGAAGATGGTGGAGGGAGTAGAATGGAACGGATTTTTCGTTTTATTACATGTTAGGTATGATGCTCTTAGATGCTGCTGACCGATTTATAATTAAGCAACTAAAATCGTTGTGTATGGATAATATATTTTTGGAATTCTTCAAAAATAGTTAGAATCGTTTGTAGACTCATTGTATCGTCGCCATTGAGGAAAATATAAACTGAGGGAACTATTGCGTCTGGGATCTTTCCTAGAATAGTTTGCCTATGTGAACAGTAACGCCGTGGTAGCTATCTTCTATTTGGCCACAAACACAGCGATCAGTGACAGAGATATAATTTTGGTATTTGTGCGCGTTTAGGTCACTACAATAGTTTCTAAGACGTGTGTGGATTACTTGTGCTTTTCTTGAGTAACAATATTTGAAGCGTGAGTTCTTCTTTTTATGACTAGTTGTTATTGTTCTAAATTCGTCGTAATTTACTATGTCGCGTGTGCTCATCGGCAGTGAATTCCAATGCTGTATTTAATATGAATGACCGGTCGTGTGAATTGGCGTTAAATTGCGGTAATCGAAAGTTTTTTGAGTTACGGGTATTAATTTTCGATACTTCGGATACAAGTGGGGGCACTAAGTTTTGTAAGTACTCCGGGGCCGAGTCATAGATCATTGTGTGATATAAATAAAGTTTCGAATTTTCACGTGCTCTATTGTTCTATATATATTGTATATGAAGTTGTCTTAATATATATGATTCTTTTAGTCATTTATGACAACAATATGTGATGTCAATTCGTGCTATGGTGTGTTTTATTGGGGTGTGAAACGCATGACCCAATTGGCAGTTAACCAATCACCGAAAAGGATTTAGTGTAACACTCACGACATTTGTAAATATAGCACCATACATATATATCAAATGAGTATTTTATAATGGAAAAAGTCAGTTCCGCCAAGCAGCGACCGGTTCCCTCATACTGTTTTGTTCTTGATCTTGTCTGAAGCTTGTTTTTCGTCACGTGGTACCGTCTTCTTTACGTAAATATGAATGTAAAAGTTCCCAAACAGTGCAAATAGAATAACAGCATACAGCAGCATTATGTATATCAGTATTTTTGGGAAGTAGCAGTCCTCTATGAATAGTAGCTGGGCCATATGAGCTCCGCAAACAACAAACTGTATCTGAAAAAAGATAGCGTATACATAAATCTACAAAATAAAATATTGATTTAAGTGAAATAAAAGGTCGCCGATCACGTGTCCCCCGAAAAAGTGGCTTTTTAGTAAGGATAGCTTTTTCTAAATGTGTCAAAATTCATCTGACAGTGATCAAAGTCAGACTTGGTCTTTGTCTTCTGAAATTTGAACCACGTACCAAATATCAATAGATACAATAATTAAAAGTAAAGTTATCATTCGGAAACCAAATTAAATGTAAGTCGAAAAGGGGTCATAACTCCGGCAAAAATGGGCGGACCGAATCCACATTCGAAAACAACCTGTGTTTTGAGCTCATAAACTCACATACCCAATTTGGTTTCGATCCGATAGCCCAAAATAAAGTTCTCACCCATAAACTTTCCGCATGGCTAGACGGCTCGACGGCAAGACGGACAATATGTGTATACTATTCCATCCATCCCAAGGCAGTCAACAAGCGTATAATATTCCAACCACCCCAAGGCAGCCAATATAGCCGATGGGGTCATTGTCACAAGGCTCATGTCACATTCGTAGCCAGCTTTTTAAATCGATCACAAATGTAGCCAGCTTTTCTATGGCGATCACATTTGTAGCCAGCTTTTCATATTCATTCAAGCCTCAACGAACAAGATTAGGTTAATCTCATTTTTCTGAGTTGATAGACGAAAAACAACTTGAACTTTAATGTGATATTAGTTCATCTAATAAATCGAGGTTTCCGATCAATGTCGTTAGAATGCTCGAATTATTTTCCAATATAAGTTGATAAACGAAGTCATTTCTGGAGCATGACGTCGGCATTTTAGTCACGAACGCGATGACGTCATATTTCGCGCCATATAACGCATGGAATTAGAAAAGCTGGCTACGAATGTGATCGCCGGCGAAAAGCTGGCTACATTTGTGATCGATTTAAAAAGCTGGCTACGAATGTGACCGGAGCCTTGTGACAATGACCCCATCGGCGTCAATATATTTATACTATTCCATCCACCCCAAATGCAGTGAATCTGTGTATACTATTCCATCCACCCCAATGCAGTCAATATATGTATACTATTCAAACCACCCCATGGCAGTCAATATGTATCTGTATCTGTAAATACATGGCAGTCAATATGTGTATACTATTCCATCCACCCAAAGGCAGTGAATCTTTCTATTCCGTCCACACCAAGGCAGTCAATATGTGTATCCATTCACACCGATGCAGTCAATATGTGTATCAATCAACCCGAGGCAGTCAATATGTGCATACTATTCCATCCACCCAATGCAGTGAATCTATATATTCTATTCCATCCACACCAAGGCAACCAATATCTGTATACTATTCCATCCACCCCAGGGCAGTCAATATGTGTATCGATTCACCCGATGCAGTCATTATGTGTATCCATCCACCCCGATGCAGTCAATATGTGTATATTATTCCATCCACCCCAAGGCAGTCAATATGTGTATACTATTCCACCCAGCCCAGTGCAGTCAATATGTGCATTCTATTCCATCCACCACAAGAGAGTCATTATGTGTATCCATTCACCCCAAGGCAGTCAATGTGTGTATACTATTCCACCCCCCCCCCCTCCCAAGGCAGTCAATCTGTATCTGTAAATATCCGGCGCATGAGCCTTTCGGTTGTTGTCGCATCGTCCCTGTTACTCTGGTGTTTCTCCAAACTCCAGGCAAAGTTATCTCTCATCACTCCGCTGAGATACCACTGCCATAATGACATTAATTGGTAAGGAATTCTTACGTGTTTTTAGTTCTTATGTTTTAGGATTAAAATTGTCAATGTCTGGCTCAGTTCATATTGTTCTTATCAACACCGAAAGAATTACCATTATTGCAAACTTAAACAAAAATTTGGTAGTCAAAACAAGATAATAGGTGACTAAATAGTAGTAAATACAATTCCGCGACGATGTGTAAAAATAGATTTATCGTCTGCAAAGTACACTCATTGTGGCAGTGATAGTTCGCAGTGATAGCGTAGAGGGCGCCATATCGAGTTTGGTGTTTCTCCTTATATTGTCCCAGAGCATGCCTATTCCTCTATGCTGTTCCATTCCCTGATCGTTCTCACGAAGAATGAATGTTTGTATTGCTCTGTGTTAGTTTTTATTGGCTCGAACGATAGTGAGCTGACTCTTGGCTCGATATTATATTGTCACTTGTATGGTCTGGAAACTTTTTTGCTCGAATTTTCCATCCTTTCGTATCCTAGGTAAATCGGGTGCGTGTGTGGCTGGGAGTTTTCCCCCAATCACCTTGCTGAAGAGTTCTATTCTCTTTATCTTTCTACGGGTCTCTAGTGAGTCCAACCTTAGGCCATCTATCATGCCTTTTATTGTGGCTTTCCCCTGTCTCTATTTTGTTGGTGATAAATCTAGCCGCTCTTTTTTGTACTTTCTCTATCTTCTCTATTGCTCTTACTGCGGCAGGGTCCCATATTTATGCTCCATATTTGAGTGATGTTCTAACTATTGCTCTATATGCTGTCTCTCTGGATTTATTGTCCGCGCTTCGTAGGTTTTTGAGTATGAAGCCTAATGTGCTATTGGCTCTTCCAGTGATAATAGATATGTTTGTTGTTCACTTTAGGTCGTCTGTGATGGTGAGTCCAATGTATATGCTTTGTTTGACTGTTTGATGGTCTAGCTGGTAGATGAGCGATGTATGGTTCTTGTCCTTGTTCTTCGTGGACATTATAGAGCATTTACCGGCATTAAATCTCACCCCCAGGATTTCGCCCACTCTTCCAGTGATGTAAAATCCTGTTGTAGTTGGATGTGGTCTTGGTGGTTATTTATTTGAACGTATAGAATGCAGTCATCAGCAAAGAGCCTTACTTCTGATTTGACAGCTTGCGGAAGGTCATTAATGTGGCAGAGGAACAGTAGAGGTCCTAGTATAGTGCCTTGAGGTGCCACCGATTCCCCTGCGACACTTTTGGATGTTTCTCCTTCCAACACTACTCTCAAATACCTTTTTTATTAAGCTTGTCAACCAGCTGTGTATTGGTCCGGTGATTCCGTAGGACTTCAGTTAAAATAATAGGCTCTGGTGTGGCACCATGTCAAAGGCTTTGGAAAAGTCGAGTATTGCCATATTTGCTTGTTTCACTATTCTCGAATACCTTTTTTTGGGACGCTTGTCAATCAGCTGTGTATTGGTCCAGTGTTTCCGTTTACAAGCTGGGTTACACATGAGTGGCCAGATCTAAAACCGTGGTTTCTATCCGTCAGCAGATTGCAGAGTTCCAGGTGGTCGCGGATGTTTCTGCACAGAACGTGCTACAGTAGCTTACAATATGTTGAAGTGAGTGAGACTGGTCTACAGTTGGATGGTTGGTGTACGTCTCCTTTCTTTATACTGGTGTTATATTTGCATCCAGCCGGTCTTCTGGAAGGGTTCCTGTCTCTATAGATTTGTTGAATATGGTGGTCAGATGTTTCGCCAATACGTTGGTAAGTATTTTGAGCACTTTGTTAGGGACGTTGTCTGGTCCTGGTGCATTTGATGGTTTAATATCTTCCAGTAGCTTCTTTATTCCTTCTTTTGTAATTTCCAGTGGCTTGATATGTACACTGTTCTGTGTTAGAGATGATAGGCCTCATTAGTGTCTATGGTGAATACCGACTGAAATTGCTTATTTGTATGTTCTGCTTTCTCTTTTGCGTCGTTTGTATGTGATGTTTCATTTTTAGTGGCGGCATACTTGTTCTACCTTGTTTTCTGGCATTAATGTAGCTCCAAAAAGGCTTTGATGTTTTCTTTTCCAACCCCCTTCTTTATTATGGTGTTTTTGTGCTCTTGTTCTACTTTCCTCGTCTCCCTTCTGCATATTTCCGGGTGGTTTCTGGTCTCTCCAACTTCCTGTTTGTTTAGCCTTCCGGTGTAATTTCTCCTTTTTTCCTAGGAAGCAGTTTGAGTCTTCTGTTTATCCATAGCAGTTGTTTGCGTCGACATCTTGGTGCTTTTGACACTCTTTTTTCACGACTTTGATGGAATCACGAAAGAATTTCCACATGGTGTCGATGTTGGTATCCGGGGGAATCTTCTATTTGCACAGCTATCTTCTCCAAATCTGCAGCTATGTCAGTCCAATTTGCCTTGTGAATAGATATTTAGTGCTCTTTTCGGTTTATTGTAGGATGGAGTTGGAGAACAGTCAGAAATTATCATATTGCGGTCCGATATGCCAGGTATTGTAGTAGTGGGTTTTATTAACGATCAATATGTGTATACCATTCCATCCATCCCAAGGCAGTCAATATGTGTATACTATTCCATCCAACCCAAGGCAGTCAATATGTGTATACTATTCCATCCATCCCAAGGCAGGCAATATGTGTATACTATTCCAGAATACTTTCTTTCAGAAACCACTCATAGACATGGCAGATATAACAACAACGACAATGTATTATCGTCGTATTAATTACTTCGTGTGGGCAATCACCTCAACCGTAAACCCATCAGCAACCTATGTGTTCAACATGATTTCATCTCTACATAATTCTTTTTAACTTTCAAACTCGTCAACTCTCCAATCCACTTGTTTACTCACTTGCACTGGGGGGCCTGGTGATAATACCGGAAAACGAGTCAACCAGCTGTATATAAAGATATATTATATTTGTTGAGGAACTGACTCGGAGTGAGTGAATATTGCGTCAATGCGCGTGAAACAAAATTCATTTTTCATCGAAAATGGCAATGCATCGATCGGAATTGAACATTGAAATATCTCTCAACTCAGGTCAAGCTTGTCGCATACACTCAAAATAAAGTTTAGTCAAAATTGTTGGGTTATCTAAGTTGGGTTAAATATTGGGTCAGAAGTTGAGGTCAATTGTTGGACTAGATTGTTGGGTTAGATTAGTTTAGTTAATAATTACTGGTTTTCGGTTGCGCCCCTTGGTAAAGATTTGCCGGAGGTGAGTTCTCTTGTTCATATGTTCCTGTCTTCTCTTTATTTGTGTCAAACTCAAAAAATACACGGAATTATAATGGTTGTACCATTGCCTGTGTTTTGGATAGAAAGTTGGGTTACCATAACCCAATGTTTGGTTACTTTACCCAACAAGTTTAGTTAACAACTATACAAGCCTTGAAATAGTGTACCTGACATTTGCAGACTGAGGTCCCCAGAGGGTGAATTTAGTGATGCAACCCCGCATAGCGGGCCAGCATCACCAACTTCACCCTCTGGGAACCTCATTCTGCTGACTTGTAAGCAGAATGAGGTTCCCAGAGGGTGAATTTGGTTATGCTAGCACGCTATGCGGGGTAACATCACTAAATTCACCCTCTGGGGACCTCATTCTGCAAATGACAGACACCCTATTTCAAGGCTTGCAACTATAACCCAACGTTTAGTCGGACTCGGTTGACGGTTAAAGTGTGACGAAGCTATAGTTTACTTGAGTGTATGTCGGCGTTCGAACCCGAGCCATCGTTTATATACAGCCCAGACTGCGATGATGATGTTCAACAAACGACCCAATATAGGTTGAACTTATTATCTGAACATTTCCCACCAATGAACATGTGAATCATTTCTGTGAGCCGTCTGCTTTTATTACCTGAACACCCCCGCAAATGAATCATAGACTGTTCCAATATACACTTTTAAAACTAAATGGAAGAATCCATTTACTATAGAAATGGTTACTGTCATTTGACGTTAAACACTATGTATATACTCACTAACTGCATAATGGTGATATACTTTTTCCACCAAAGGTATTTCCGGAATGCTGGCCCCAGAGCCGCAATTCCATAATAGGTGTACATCACGGTGTGCACCACCAAGTTCACCCATCCATGGAAGGTACCGCATCCACCTAAAACAACATATAGGTCTGTATATATAGGAGATATGGCACAGTAGCATGTTACATTTACGCCTCCGAAACATGCCGAGCATTGCTCTTTGAACATGTCTGGGACTATACAACACACAATGCGCCAATGTTTAGAAGCAAATTTAAATTTTGAAACAGTGAAAAAAAAATGGGATTGGAACCCCGGCCCACGACGGCGAGCGCGCCATGCGACTCAAAGTCCGACGTCAATACCCCACGGCCACCGAAGTGACCCCAAAAAAGGAAGCTCAAATGGCCGCTGTATTCCGACGTCGCACTTAAGACAGTTGACACTATATGCACATTTTAAGGTCTCTTTTGTGTATATATAGGAGATATGGCACAGCTGCTTGGGTTCTATATGTATATATGTTATATGTATACATGGACGTGACCACGTGGGTTTGCTGTAGGCTTGTCACACCCCAACATTGGTAAACATGTCCAATAGTTGAAAATCTTATGCCTGACCAATATTAGACGAAAGTTTTCACGATGCATAGCTTCAAATTGTTCTCATTATTTGATTTTCAAACCAGTAGTTAGTGTAGAATTTGTTCTTTTTAGACCAACAGTAGCATATTTTTCGCACCTCGTTATTCAAACTCGAGCGTCGTTTCAATTAAAGATGCAATCAAAACCCACGTGTTATCTCACCTGGAAAGTATCTTAACCCGAGCCACCATGAAATTGGTATCGCCGAATGATGAAACACGTGCAGAAATGAAACCTGGTTGTTCTTTTTCCTCATGATGAAGAATACCTGTAATGTTTGCAAACAATTTTAGACATCTGGAAAAGACAAGGATAGTCCATACATATTACATATTAAACCCTTCCGTGACTGAAGCTTCCTGGAATTCCCGAAATCTCTGTGCCAATGCATTCTCACATAGGGAACCTCGCATATATAAGAGAATGCATTGGCCTAGCAATATTTACCTTGACCTTGTAAACCAGTGCTCCTATGCGAGACTCGTGTACATAGGGGAATGCACTGGCAAATCATCTTTAATGCTGCAACAACGCAGCTCCCGTCATGATATGGTTAAAGGTACTCAGTCGGATTCGATGGTCCCCATACAATCAGATAATCTTGAAATGTCGCTGCAGTTATCAAAATCCGTTAATTAACAAACATTATTATTATATGGTCATAAGTTTCTTTCCCCAATTCCTATGTTAAAACGTAACGAAAAAATTGAGATATCTAACGATGTTCACCTCATTAATGAAATAACAGGTTAATAATAGTTCTGAGTGACGTCAGATCATTCAGGGGTTAACATAACTTATTATCAGACCTGAAAATTGATCAGGTTTTCCCAGCGACGTTCAACGTCACAACGTATTGTCCAATCAAAGTGCGTTTCATATAATAAAACAGTTATCGCATTGTTTCTTGGTTGACACGAGGAATTGTCAGCCCTTGAGAGTTTAAAATTCACTTCGGCCTACAGCCTTGGTGAATATTGACTTCCTCGGGTTGACAATTCCTCGTGTCAACCTCGAAACAATTCGATAATTGTTTTATTATATGAAACCACTGTCAACTATCGAACAAAATTGCCCAACAAGTGTTAATTGGGTATCGATAGTATGTCGGTCGGCATTTGTTGAATATTTGCCAGGCCTCCAAATATTCCGGGTTGGTAAAAATAACAGATTTCAAAACTCGAAATCAGATTACTCTGGGCTTTGATGGGTGGCTCCATCGACTCATGTTTAATATTTGTATTACCCCCGACGCCGAAGAAATAGTAATTTAGGGGCGTTAAATCGGATTATGCATCTTTAAGGAATCTACTAAACAGACACTATTACCGCTGAAATATTTCAATGTTGGTAAACGAGTACTAAATATTTCCCATATCAGACTGAGAAATGAATGTAGCAGCTTACAAGCTGATAAACTTCAAACCGCATATATAGCCGATACTATAGCGTGCATATAGAATAGAATAGAATAGAATAAAATAGAATTTAATACCATAATGGACCCCGAGGTGTATAATGTTTAGCATAATCAAAAATATATATACACAGATAACGAAATGTTAACAAAGCAATTTAAGGACGGATACTAGAATGTATACAAAGCAGTTGTCTTGAGTAGGCGAATGTATGCCTACCTAATTCTGATGAAAAGAAGAAAACGTAAATAAAGCTGGCATTATTGGAATCAGGAATATTCGTATGTAGCTGGATTGTTTAATTAAAGTATTCGATGAAATTACGTTGTATTAATCCGTCAGATGAATTAATATAAGACAAGTGTTAAGCCAACAGTTTTAACCAACTGCATAGGTTGGGTTAAAGCAAAACTATAAATAACACATCTATAAAAACAATGATATAGCTATTTACGTATAGACCTCTCAGTGTGCTTGGGAAATTAGGGCTTAAATGCCTGGTGAATTTCAAAGCCTTCTTTGGCGAATCGGCCCGTTTTCATCAGCAGAACTTAATAACATTTTGAATCATCATCAAGTCTTAGAAAGATTTTTTGCAATATTTGGTAATTTTACTGAACAGAATTTGCATCAGTTTTTCATAAAGAGGGCATTCCACAATAAATGATGCTCCTTCTCTATTTTGCCTAGGTTGCACCTGTTGCATATCTTCAAAGGTCTCGCTGGTTTTTTTACTTTTATTAATATGCCGTGCTGTTTCTATTTTAAGATTATGAGCACTTGTTCTCAATTGGAAGATGGCTTTTCATATCAATATTAGGTAGAGATAGATTTGATTCCCTTTTGAATGACTTTTAAAGGAGAAATAAGATCCAGGTAGCCTTCTCTACTTGTGATATTTGATTTTCTTGTTGACTTCCATTCTTTCAAAAAATATGCCGAAGCTTGTTTCTGACAATAGTTTTAACCACAGTCAGAGAGTTAACTGCAACTATATTTTCTGAGAGTCCAAGTTTGTCCAGTATAGATATAATGGTTGAATACCAGGTTCTGGTGTTATTTTTGTGATCAATCTTGGCACACTTAAAAGCTTCAGATAGTAGATTTAATGGACAATGGTGCAACTTGTGTAAGTAACTCAATTATTTAAAAATATAGTGAAAATATTCCCAAATCTGAAATCACTCCGATATTAGAGCTTTTCTTGTTAACACCAAGAAGATGTTTACAAAACCGGAGATGTAATTTGTCAGCTATACTATCCCTGTATAAATGATGTGGAGAATAGGATCAAGTATTCTACATAAATTAGGCAGTCAATCTCTTTTTCAGCTAATTTAGCCAAGAGGTGAAATGACCCGGAAGATCATTTACATGGAGATTAAATAGGGTATAGGGCTCAATGTATCGCCTTGTTTCACTCCCAGGTCGTAGCCAAAATATGGACCTATCCTGTTACTGACTTTAACTGATATCTCATTAACTGAGTACATACTTTTTGTTATATCATAGAACTTACCACAAATGTTATGATTAATTAATGTTGTGAGGATGCCTAGGTGACTAACTGTATCAAAAGCTTTCCTCTTATCAACAAAACAGCAGTAAAGTCTATTATACTTTTTGCAGGTACACCTGTCTATTAAGCACTTACGAATAAACATATGGTCTGTTGTTCTAAACTTTTTCCTGAAACCTGCTTGGTTATCTGCCCGAATGTGATTTTGTTCTAAGTATTTGTTCAATCTTTCATTGAGAATTTTGTCGAACAGTTTCCCAAGACATGAATTTATTGTTTTGGCCCTGTAATTGTTAGGGTCTGAGCGATCGGCTTGCTTAAAAATCGGAATGATATAGCCTTTGGTCAATTCTGGTGGATAAACAATGTGTGAAAGAAGCCAAGTTAAACAGTTTGTTATGGCATTTGATTAAGTCATGTGAGCCCGACTTTAACATTTTGTTCGACAGAGTCGAGCACCACTGCCATATTGCTCTTTAAACTGTTCAATCATTGATTAATCTCTTCAATTGAAATGCGGTAATCAATTTCAGAGAAGGTTTTCTGCTTTTCTAAGTCTACTAGATCTATTTCTAAAGCAATTTTCTTCGATAAAGTTCTCATGTAATCTTTTAAGATTTTTTTGAAGTGATTAGTCCATGACATGTGGTCGTTGTTACATTCCAGAGAAATTTCACCACCACTTTCCTCGTTTTAAGGCGTTTAAGTGATTTCCAATATTCTGTCGGGTTATTACCGCCCATGTTGTCTAGTTTATCAAATAAGGAGGACTTGAATTGTTTGTTTGCGTTTGGCCTATATACTCAATAAATTTTTTAATAGTTGTCTCTTTTTGATGTATTGTATGGGTCGTTCGACATAACGCGAGCTGTTAGTTCAAGTGTTTTGCGTCTGTCATTTAGTTCACCGTCAAACCACATCTAGTTCTGAATTTCATCTTGAGTTGCTACGTATCTTTGGTGTGGAGAGTAAGCCTGTTTTTGAAAATTGTCTATGTCATTGCCAATTGTGGGGCATGCAAGAGAATGCTGAAATGTAACTTTCGTCGTATCTGACTAAATTTCCCTGCGACAGAACTCGTTCCTTTTTTCTGTCTGTCAGTATTCTTGTTTACTACAAAGCACGCCAGTAGTGTACAATTCAATTTGCAGTGACAATCTGATAGTGTAGGTAAAAGTGAAACCTGAAAGGTAAGTATTTGGTTAAATATTTCTTCGGATAGTATCACTTAATTTACTAGGTTACAATTTGGTTAGAAGCAAGTTGGACTACCAATGGAATCCCCCAGAAGTCTGCCATTTAGTATCCGGAGTTCCAGAGAGACACACGTTTCGATAAGATCATTGTTTATCTAAAGTTGAGTTTGGTCTAGCTCTTTGCGACTGAATAGAATTCGGTGAATTACCCCCAATAATTTTGTCAATGTCATTAGTGTCGTCCTCATCGAAGTCAGATTCGTCCACGGTTTGTCAGTTAAGGTCCCCGCATAAAAAATGTGTCTTTTTTGCAAAAATATCAGTCATGTCATATTCAATACTGTTAAGTACGTCAAAATCCACCGTGTATGAATAGGTTGAGTTAGATGGTAGTATGTATGCTAGGCATATATAAAGGTCTTTTATAAAATGAAAGAAATATTTGTCTAGCTTTAACAATAGGTAGTCCACACATGTTTTTCGCATTCGTTTCACACCTTCAACAAGTGAGCCTTTGACAAATATGGCCAAACCACCAAAATATCTGTTATTTGAAGAGATGCTGCTGCACACTGAGAAGAGTTCATACCCAGGTAATTAAATTACCTCCTCGGGACCCACACGTTTCTCGGTTAATGTCGCACATAAATTTGTACTATGACGCAGGGATCAGAATATTTTTTATAAATTCCAGAAGACAGACCTCCTACATCCCAAGTGGAAATAACTAAGTTATGACTTTGAGTTTTATATGGTGATGTATGTCGCGCTGGGTACGAATACTGGGTGTTAATGTCAATGTTGCGAATAATACCAACAGTTTGAGGACTATCTGTACCATGGTTCACTGTTACTCCCGTCGGACCAGCTGTTGTACTTGTGATAGTCACATTGTCTTCTATTACTAATGTAATTCTAGAATCTGTTAGCACGGCCGCCATGTTCGTTTTGCCTAATCTGTTTCTGTAAATGAAGCAGTCCCTCTATTTTCCTTTTGATATTGTTAGCAAGGACTGAAGCTCCCCCCCCCCCTGAGTTTGTTATCAAAGCAACTTAAATTTTAGCAATATCCGGAATCTTGGAAGACGCTCGGCATTGACAGCCATTTGGTGGAAAGCTTCATGAATTCCAGATAAGTTTATCTAGATATGTGGCAAGTGTCATGCGTGTAGGCCAAGATGCACGATTTTAATGATCTTACCATCTCCACTATGGTACACAAATATTGGTCCAAGATACATATCTATGACGACAGTATATCAAGTAGATGAGGTAATACTTACTGTGTCTAGAAGTTCGAAAAGTTTTGATAGATAGAAAAACCATATTGCTCGAACCATCTGAAAAACAATCAGCAATAGTATAATACTATCTCATAAGAGCTGGTCAGCTGTGAGTATAAATAAATGTAATGTAGTTTGTAATTCCAGAAACCATTATCTCTCCTTATTAATGTGTCCAAATGACTCCAAAAGCATATTGGATTTCAATTCAATTCAATTGAATTTCAATTGATGGACCAGCTGTGACTCTTTGTCTGTATTTCACGTGTATAATAAAATTAGGTACTCAATCCGATCAGACGCTCCTAAATTACTATTTATTTGCCTTCGGGGTTAAAAAATATTTGATTCGAGTCGAGGAATTCACCCATCAAAGCTCAGAGTGATCAGATATCGATTTTTGAAATTTGTTATTTCAATTGTTTGTGGCCCAGAAACGTCAAACGAAAGGTCTCGGTCGAAATTGCGGATAAAGATGGATAATTCTAAAAACAAGTGATAATACGGCCATATTTCATTGAACAAAATGTTGATAAATAACACGTTTTTGGGAAATTTGATACCATAGTTGACAGTAGTTAGCATAATTTTGTTGCAATTAATCCATTCTGATAACTAAAGCCTATTTTGAAGAAATGTTGTTGTTGTTGTTGTATCTTGATGATAAGGGAACCCTCTGATCGGATTGAGTACCTTTAAGCTAACTAAAATCCTGTGTATCAACGTGAGTCATACTGGGTCATCAGACTTCTCGGCACAGGTCTTTGTCTCCTGGCTTGACCAATCAGTATGACTGAACGTTGAGACAGAGCCAGCTTAGATTACTTCCAGATTCCCCCAGATATTTTAGATTATCTTCCACGCATGTTTAGAGAGAAGTTATAATGCATTTTAGCTTCGTGACTGCTCGCGTACATGTTTACTTGTATGGAATAAAATTTCATGTCTAAGAGTTCTTAGTGAAAAGGAAACCTGCGAGTCCAACAATACACTTCCTGAGATTTATAAGTATTAGTCACGGTTCACATAATGACTTACTACTGATAAGAATTACGAATAGCTAATAATAGTCCCAAATTTTTCAGACGGTCCAAAATCCATAATTCACAATTACGAATCCATTTGTGAAAACATCGTGCCATTCAAACTTCTAGCCACTGGCAGTAAGATCTTATGTTTATGAATGTCATAAACATACGATTATCAACATAAGGTTATATGTAGACTAATATAATTATGGTAACTATAGGAGGAGATTTATATTGATGATGATGATGATGATATATATAATATGTCGGTATCTGAGAACTATACTATTGATTCTGTAACAGATAGGGTCAGTCTTGACAAGCAACCATTTTTTATTCGGGTTCCAACTTTGTAAATCAGCTTCCATCAGAATAGTGAATGGTCGCAAAAGTGGCAATCCCTTTGTAAACTGTGCGAGTTATCAGTATAATTGGGTGAGCTTAGAAGACCGTGAGCCGCCTTAACCCTTTCTATACTGAATGGATTTACCCAATCAGTTAAAAAGTGTACATCGGAATGGTCCATTACTGATTTGTAGGGGTGTAGGTAATATAAGCAGACGGTTATTATCTGAACAATTCCTTCAGGATAACTATAATCAGCAAGGATGCTTTAGTATAGCAAGGGTTAAATAATAATGCGATTGACTCAGGTCTCGTCAATCTACATATTAGTATCTACGTAAGCCGTGGCACCTAGTACAACAACATACATCAGGAAGATTCACATCCGATAGACATTCTAGATGTCAAAGTTCAAAACAAGCAATGTATGCCCTCGGGATACATCTCGCAATAATAAACTTTCTGTTGAAGCTACGTTAGAAATGTATGAAAAATCTGCTGTGCCAATAATGACACACGGAGCAGAACATTGGGGCTATAAACACTTACAATGCTTTAGAAAACTAGTTATGGTTCTTGCGCTTTATATTGAATATAAGCAAAACAATTTTATCAGAAATAACTTTAATTCTATCGCCACGGTATATATATGGACGACTCAGCCAGTCCACAGTGTGAAGATTTTCTCAGCGGCAGCGAAACAAAAGCTGACTGACATATGCTCAACAATGGCATGGATCTATGGTTAGCACAAACTTCACTTTTCATACGTGCATTAGAGAACAGTTTACCTGACCTAAATTCCTCGGTATAGACAACAGCAATAATTTATTCCATGAGCGAGGTTCAGGTCCAGAAACCACCGGTTGCCAGTGGAAACTGTTCCTGGACAAAAATATAGCGAGAGATTGTGCTCGTTGTGTGCAGAGGGAATCGGAGTTGAATTTCATTTTATACTATTATGCCCAGACACGAACAGTTGAAATATATAAAGATATATTACTATAAAAGACCCAACACATTAAAGCTAATGATAGCGATAACAAACAAACGTGATAATAAACGAACGCTTAGTAATTTTGCTCTATTTATTAAGAAGGCCCAATTAATAGCGATGAACACCTGTGGCATACCAAAAATCGTACACCAAAACTACACAAACCTTCTGATTACTGACCACATATCCCATAATACATTGTGGTATATTTATACATATATGCACTGCACGCATCCACAATCCAAATTATTTTGAAATTTTAGCATTTTGACAAAATGACGAGTATATCAATAAATTGAATTGAAAATTGAAGGATGTTTAGTTATACAATCCAAACCGAAGAGGACTATCTCTATATCTTATATAATTACCATTAAATCTTGAAACATCGATAATTGTTGTTCTCCTGCAAAACATATTAGATCAATGGAGACGTTTAGTGTTTCGTCAGTATCGAGAAAAACTGATAATTCCAAATGAAAAGTCTATTGATGATCAGTCTGTAAAGAGTCCATACCCACGTATATAATAGTTGGACTGGTTATACCTGTCATAGAGTTTCTATATCCGAAGTCATTATAGTCATTATAGTTGCCTCTTCTTGTGACTCACCCTGTCGCCTTCTGGTGATGTCTCTACTGGTTGACATCTGAAGCTGTATCGACCAAACCATCCGCTTAGCCCTAACTAAAAAAACAGAGATGTCATAGCACAGCTAGCAGCAAATCATTTATCCCGACTGGTTGCTTTTGGAACAGTAAACAGCCATATGGAAATCAGTCATTCAATTTGCCAGCTTCAATTCCTCACTTCCAACAATTGTCAACTAACTGATAATGCCTTTGTTTGCCATAAAGGGATGGGTATATGCTAAAGCATTGGAACAAAGCTCGTTGATATGGAGGGAGGAACTATTTCGTCTGGCGTCAGGTCACATGGGTAATCATACTGACAGCATACGACCTTTAGAGGTAAAACTTCCACCCGGTTCTGTCGACAATTATTTTGAGCAGTTTATTATTCGTATTATTGTGTCTCGCGGCCGTTATTTGCCATCAATTCTTAATGCCATTTGCTGGTAGTGCAGTATTCGTTGTCGTTTGTTCCTGTGCATACATTTATGGCAGGGTTCCGCGAGTAAATTTAACACAGGTTTTTAACGCGGGTGCATTACTCGTTGTCATGTTTTTTCTGTTAACTTTACTGGTAAGGATCCCCGGGCTTCATGTTTCGTCAATTTCATAGTACGCTGTTACTATCGAGATTAGTTTTTGCAGAAGTTTCAGCCAATTGGCATGTATTTATGACGGGCTCGCGACCAACCTGCTGAATAACACTGTAGATACTATCGGCATTTATGGGCGTCGCCGTCTTGGTTCTCGCAACATCTCGCTTCGCATTAGGTCATATATGGAATTCTGGGTTGATACTTTGGTGACGTATTCTTGGGCTATTTATTATGGAATTCCCGTTTATTAACCTACTCTGCGTCTGTTTGATGTAAACACGGGTCATACAAGTTTGTTTACGAGCTTTTGAGTTCAATATGCCATACAATTTTTGCGCAAACTTGCACGCTATAGAGACTTACAGAAACACAAAGCTCAGAATCTTTGCTTTACGCTGGTATCAGCGGCTATCCCGTGCATTTTAGTTATTGGTGGGGTATTTACGGAAAACCCAGACATTACTTTTGAATTTCACGTATTTACGGCTTGCGACGTTTCGTACACTTTCTATCCTGTTTTGTTTATATGGTTTCGTCAAGTTTAAATTTTTTTTGTTTTGGACATTTGACAATTTTTTATATCGATATGATGTTTGCTCTTTGCATTCAGAATTCAATAATAACCTTTCCAATGGTATAACAATTATTGTGGCCAAATGGTTAATAATTGTTTTTATTGACCATATTGTTGATCAGATGACCAATTAGGCAATATTTTGGATCATACAATAATATTTTCTGGTGAGGCGTTCGAAATACACAAGATACATATGTACAGTCATATCTTCAATGCAACATCTCTGGGTTTACAATGAAAGGTATTTCAAGAAATCTTCCAGTTTTTGAATAGGACATCCGCTCCTCTTCATCATGGTGTACCTTTTACAAACCTTGAATGAATGTCACACCTCGGTCATGTCTGCTCATCTCCGGGGCACATTGACGCATCTTCAGGGCTGCGTTTTATGTCATTTTGCGGACAATTCTTGAAAATGCAGCAATTAAATGGGCTGTATATTTTTCTCCACACAATTCATTTTGATTGGTGTTTTTCGATTCCAGTACAGGGTTAAATGTCCTTTCATGACTGATTATGGACCGATTTGGCAAGGATAAGTATTTGCAGCCTATAATCGAGTATAATGTGTGCACCAATAATGGTTCTTATACGACTTAAACACTGTATAGTCAGATGAAGTATTACATATTCGTCCCATTTGAAGAAATCAAAATTAATACTTAAATAGCACCGAGCAGGTGCATCGAAATGCATTAATGAATGAATAAGTTTGTTCCAACTTTTAGTGCAATAGTTATTGCCTGGAAAGTGGGGGATATGTTCTTACCTCCTAATGCTGATGTTCCTCAAAATTGGTGTTTGTCGCACCATATGAGGATGTGGTTAAAGTTATACTTTGTGTCAAAACTTCGGTTTCATGGTGATGGGTCAACTGATTCGATGCATGTTGATGCATGCATCATGTCAACTAGTGTTCCTCTGCTTTGGGCAGGTGAATTTGTTTTATTAAGCCATGGCGATGTATTTGGACCGACCAATCGATGACATGATTCCAACACTTCGGCCACGCCCTTTTGCGTTTTAACATGTTATATTATAACCACATACATGTCAAATACCTATCTTAGGGCATTGTCCATTTGTTTTACATTGACGTTTTGTTTAGTGGCGTGCTTGTCATTATCTATAGTATGGCTTGTTTCCTACTCTTAGGCCACGCCACTTGTTTTCGATTGTTTAGGGCAACTTAATTTGTTTTCTTTGGCTGCACCACTGTAGTCAGAGCGAAAATTTGATATTGCCCGGTTCCTACGCTTAGGCCAGGTCGATTTGTTTTCATACACTTGGGGCAAGTCTTTTTCCCATCACAATAACGTTTATTTCGCCGCATACTTGGTCCGATATATGTGTGGCTTGTTTCCTATGCTTAGGCCGAGTCTGACTTGTTTTCCTACGCTTATGGCAAGTCATATTGTCACCTATATGTCATTTTTATTTAGCCGACTACTTGGTCCGCTGCATATGGCTTGTTTCCTACATTTAGGCCAAGCTTGCCTGGTTTTCCTACACTTAGGGCCAGTTTTTTTTTTAACCTTATAATTTTTCTCCACCATCTACTTGGTCCGATAACTATATGGCTTGGTTCCTACGCTTAGGCCGAGTCTGGCCTGGTTCCTACGCTTAGGCCTGGCCTTTTGTCAGCTCTAATTAATTTTAATTTTGCCGAATGTTTGGTCCTTTAAATATATATGGCTTGCTTCCTACACTTAGGCCACGCCTGACTTGTTTTCCTACACTTAGGGCAAGTCTTTAGTCCCTCCAATCATTTTTATCCGCTGAAACTTGGTCCGATAACTATCTATGGCGTGGTTCTACGCTTAGGCTGAGTCTGGCTTGGTTCCTACACTTAGGCCATGCTTTTTGTCGCCTATAATTAATTTTCCTTTTGCCGAATGTTTGGTCAGATAACTATACAATGCTTATTTTCTATGCTTAGGTCAAGTCTGATTTGTTTTTCCTACGCTTAGGGGAAGTATTTTTGGTCACCAACAATAATCTTTATTTAGCCGCATACTAAGTCAGATATATACTTCTGGCTTGGTTTCTGACTCGTCAGGCCAGTCTTGCTGCCAGCCATATACTTGTTATATGTGGTGGCGCTTATCCTCACGTCTTGAGTGGGTGTGGTGCCGCTTATCCTCACATCTTGCACCGCCGGCTTCTGCTCTACCCTTCGCTTGAACGAGGGAAGACAACCCTTTCACAACTTTAGGCAGCGTCGTCCCCTCTTCTGGGTTGATGGGACCACTCTGTAGTGCATGCCAAGGACAAATGTCTGGTGACCTGGTGCAAGTGCACAATCTTTCAGCATGGAATCCCCCAGTCCATTTCTTCCTCTGTCGGCCCCTCTCTCCCTTTTTGGCGGGATTAAAATGAATGCAATTAATAAAAGGTAGTCATTAAGGCAAACCTGTCTTATTAATAACAACCATGTGGGATACAACAGAGATGCCATAGCATAGCTAGCAGCAAATCATTTATCCCGACTGGTTTCTTTTGGAACAGTAAACTCTATGGCTATAAATAGATCTGACAGTACTGCATATATCTGACAAGTTTGGTACACGCGGAGCGATATGGAAATCAGTCACTCAATTTGACAGTTTCTATTTCTCACTTCCACCAATTGTCAACTAACTGAGGTAATGCTTTGTTTGCCATAAAGGGATGAGTATACGCTAAAGCTTTGGAACAAAGCCCTTCGATATGAGGAACTATTTTGTCTGGCGTCAGGTCACATGGGTAATCACACTGACAGCATACAGCCTTTTCATGTAAAACTTCCACCCGGTTTGGTCAACAATTATTTTGCACAAAATCCAACCCTCCCAACCCAAGATATCGGCTTCAGTTTTGGGAGGAGGTACCCCTTGTGCTAACAGCTATGCTTAGTGTTTCAGGACTATATATGTAGATCGTAGACCACTCTTTAAAACAAAAAGTCTTCTCTTTAAAACAAGAACACTTCTCCGGTACTGATGAGGCACGATGAATTTAACAACATTGTATTTTAATTTGTTTTAATTTCTGAATGTCTCTGTCATTCAGTCAATATAATTATTTCAAAAGGAAGTATAATTAGTAGTGGCTAGTTGGCTCCGGTTAAATCAATATAATCATTTTGAAATATATTCCTAAAATCGCGTGGCACGTTTTTCGCAGATTGAATAGCAATCGTTATCTAAAAGTTCATTGAGAAACACGGGCTTTAGTTGCTAACATATTTCGTAAATCCACTCAAAATTACCTACCATTGACTTCGAGATACTATATAATGGCACTGAGGACAATGGAATGTAATGCTACTAGTCATTACACGATTGATGCCGTGTTTGCCAAATATTATTAGGACAGTGTATATTCTTATATATACGAGGCTTCCTATGGGAGACTCGCATTAAAATAGAATGCATTGGCACAGGTTTTTCGCAAAATCCCAGCAGATATCTTTTTTCACTACTTTGACATCATTACACTAAGCGGTGCATCATATGATGTGACACTGACACAATTTGCTTACTTCGATGAACAGAGATGCAGAGACGAACACCATAAACACATTGTATACCATAATCACTCCTTGCAACTCGAAAGCTTTTCGTTTTTCCATGTACTTGGGTCCATATTTAACCATTAGTCCGTACAACATGAAGATAGACATAACTGGCCATGGTGACGTCATTAATGGTAAACTCGTTATTCGTTCATCTGAAATGTTCGAAAAATAGAATCAGAATCAGAATGAGGTGTAAGCAGAATGAGGTCCCCAGAGGGTGAATTTGGTGATGCTAGCCCGCTATGCGGGGCAGCATCACTAAATTCACCCTCTGGGGACCTCATTCTGCAAATGACAGACACATTATTTCAATGACTGAAGTACAGTCGACTTTGTCTCATTTATATACCACGTTGGGGAAAACACGTTCCATCCACGTCAATTGCATATTAGCAGGGACGTTTCTATGGTGTTGGTAGTAGCAGTTGGCTATGGGTCGCCCAACTGCAGCAGCCGAAATTTCCAAGTCGAATAAATTCCCTATTTGGTTGGAATTGTCCAAGTCGCTGTAAATATTTGAAATTTACAACCTAATACCACATGCACTGTCATAGAAAATGTCATTTCATTCCAAAATGCACCGCTGGCGCAAACGTACACGGAAACGTACACACCACGAGAAGTGCAATTGCGGATGATCCTCAGTTGACGCAACTGACGTGGCGAGTGTATTGTATATATACAATCCGCATTAAAGTGCTGAATGTATTTGTGGGTCTATTTTGGTACCAGAATATTCTACATAAGCGAGCATATGGAAATCTATCATAAAAGCTCGTACGTGAGAACACTCATTAATATCTACTGTGTGTGGACGAAGGGAGCATGGGAGCTCTTTATATGTACGTGACAATCAATGTAATTTTTTCAAAGCTGACATTGAAGCTGACAAACCCATTGAAACGTGTTAAAATTCATCATTTAATAGTTGATATATGGTCATCAAAACCTCTTATTAATGGGCGCATGTGTCCTATCTAGTAATTTTGTGGTATAGAAAACGTACAGATGGTAGTCTAATGGCGTCAGGGTATATGTGTTACTATCCAACAAGAGTTTAGATCATTTCATTACTCTCTACTCTGGATACGCCCATTCAAAACAATGGAATTTGTTGATGTTCTGACCTGTTATGATGGCAAAATATTTCTTTGTTAATAATACGCAAAGTAAAATCGGCTTACCAAAGTCACCTAAATAACACAATCTCGATCCTTCACCAACTGTAAAACACATTGTTCTGGAACAGGTATTAACCAAGAAATATATTACTAGTATCTGCATTATTTTTTCAATCTTATAAACATCCCTGTCAGAACATCACAAATTTCCCAGGTTTTGAACTGGTGGAGTACAAACTCTAAGGGCGTAGCCAGGCTATATGTTCATGACATGATCTAAAAGAGTTCAGCTTTGCTAATGGGAATCACGGTTCTCGCTTCAAATATCTAATTTTATACTGTCCCCATGTTTCGCTCTGAACCCTCTCTATTTGTATTACGTACCTGTCTTCCATGTTTCGGGACCAAACAATTCTGTGGTGTTGAATGCCATCTTCTCGGCGAATGTTTCCATTGTCGCTGTAATATGGAAGATAGTTTGTAATGCTGCCGCGAGTATAAACAACATCTCCCTTATGTTACCCCCAGTCAGTACCAAGCAGAGCCATGGCGACAGGAGTAGTTGTATTGCTGCCACGAGAAGAAACGACAATATATTCTTATCCTGTAACCGAGCCACTCCAATACATATTCCAGTAGTGTACGCTCAAGTTAGCCATATCCAAACCTGTGTGGCTGCCATTGGCCGACAATAGAGATCTTCTCCAGTGGTGACCAGATTACCCGTATCCCATATCCTGAAAGTAGGGTGCATATCGAGTGCACCATTATCATACATGCACATCCTGAAACTGGGCAACCAATGTACAGTGTCCAGTGATGACCAGATTACCTGTATTCTGGGGGGATCTGGTGATCATTGTGCACATCTATTATGATCAAATTCACCATACACTGCTTAGCCAGGGTTCCAATCTGTGAGAGTGGTCCGATAGCTCACTCGTGGGATCTCAACATTCTTCAATTCTGTAAGTTCAGGACTTTGTTTGTTAGTATCAACTCTTAAGTATGGAACTTTTTTTAATTTTGAAACGCTCTTTAAAACACTTCTTCGAATATGTCCGTTATTTCGTCAAATACACTACTTCAAATATCTCCGTTATTTCGTTTATAAAAAAAATTTCATATTTCTATATTTCGTTCTATATTTCGCTCTATTTCGCTATTTCGCTGTATTTTCGTATTTCGCTCTATTTCGCTGTATTTTCCTATTTCGCTTTTTCGTTGTATTTCATATTTCGATAATTCGCTATATTTGATATAGTATGGGATGTGGGATAATATGATATCCAACATGCTGATATTCAATCAAACATCACGTGTCTCCCGTGGTCGCGATTATATGCAAATAGCTATCATATCGTGAACTCCGATTGACTATCTTTTGGTAGTCAAACGTGTGCGTATTGGCTGCTTTTTCACAAAGTACACAAATTTGATTCATGACAGAATCTTGAGACATACTGTTAGGAGTTGAATATGATTTTGATATTTCGCAGACTTAACTTTATTCAATTGAATTTTCAAAACAGGTATACATATGCGACAATCGTATGGTATGGTATGAACTGTATTGGCTTACGACATTGCAATATTAATTAGATTAATATAATCAAACATTGGTGTATCATCGTTGACAAGACAGTGCCGTGTGCTGGTGAAACATGTATTCCAAGTCTGCTCATTGGATATTTTATCATCCTAATACCTTATCTGATAGTGTCATAATAATCATCAGAACACCATTCACTTTGAGTGGCATGTAAACTCATCGTTCCAATTTAAAGGTACTCAGTCCGATCAAACGCTCCTAAATTATTATTTCTTTGGCGTCGGGGGTAAAAAAATATTTGATTCTAGTCGGGGAACCCACTCATCAAAGCTCAGAGTGATCAGATATCGATTTTTGAAGTTTGTTATTTCTCGAGATGTGTAATAATATGTGGCCCAGAAACACGTGATCAAACGGAGGGTCTCGGACAAAATTGCTGATGAAGATTGATAAATCTAAAATCAAGTGGTAATACGGTCAATTTTCGTGATGCTTTAGTAATAATACGGCCACATTTTGGTGAACAAAATGTTGATAAATAACAAGTTTTTGGGAAATTTGATACCATAGACAGTGGTTAGCATTATTTTGTTGTTGTTGTTGTTGTTGTTGTATCTTGATGGTACGAGGACGTTCTGATCAGATTGAGTACCTTTAAGAAACTGATATTAGTTTGTTTGTTTTATTGAGGTTTATTGTTGTTTTAGCTGCTGTGCCATATCAAGAATACCATGTCAGGTTTATAGGTCAAGGAACGGCTGTGCAGAGGATATATGTCACTGAGAATAATCACTTAACACAGGAAAGCAACTGACACACTTTCCCAATTACATGTACATGAATCAAGTTACCTTCCCTTGTGTGGGTCACAAATCCATGCTAATCGAGATTCGAATCAGTTTCACCATCACTAATTTGAATGGCTTATGTTTGTCTAATGCAACACACATCTTACCAACTGAGCCACTTTGTGCCCCCACTTGAATATAATTATGATTGTTACAATATGTTTGAATAAAACATCTAACCTAATATGCATACAAACTATTCCCTCTCCCAAGTGATAATTGAATCACAAAAACATTCCAACTCTCATATAATCCCCCGAATATTAAACTATTAGTCAAATTATGTCTACTCGGTATGAAGTAATGAATAATACACATAATGCATACCTTTTATTCCCCTATATGAACATTCCAGGCAGCCGATAGTGAAAATTCATCAGGATGACCTTGACCTCAATTTGCCAATTTGGGTCTCGCTTCGAACTGAACACCCATAGTCTACTCTATATGTGTGCCAATTTTCTAACACACGAGCAAACGTTTCTAAAACGATTGTAACTCCAGAACACGGTGAGTTGATATAAAAAAATACGAGGTATTTGTAACCCTTTACCGGTCACAAATGGGTCGTATTTTTTCCCCAGCATGTGCACCAATATCTACCATATATGAACGAAGATCTTTGTCTCATTCAGCATAGACCGAATTCCAATTATATTTGGTATACTCGTGAACCACCATGGGAAAGTGTGATCAACATGGAACGTGTTTTGTTTTTTTGCACAGTCACGGTGGGGAATCACGTGGTTTCAAATTGAATTGTTTCACGCATTCAAAATTGCCGAGGCGATCGCAAACGCGCCCAGAAACGAGGGAAAGGGTAATAAACTAGTATATGATATACTACATAGTATAGTCCATAAACGCCATGATTGCCTAACTTAGGAAGGCGTGAATTTTCGAAATATCTTAATTTCAAACTATCAATTTGAAGGAAAAATGCATTATCCCTTATAACCAATGTATGCCATAGTACTATAACAACAACTCTTTACCCTCACACTATGAGAGATATGTTCGAATTATGACAAAAAGTTGTTTAAAAACAACAATCATTTTTTCATGTAGGTCGCCAGAAAGTTTGACAGGAAATATTTAAAAAAAAAAAAAAGACTTCATTATCTAGACTATGAACTCAAGTAGGGTATACGCACTCAGTCTTCCATCTGAAATCATGACTGTTTGCGAGAAAATAAATAGTATAGTTTTTTTGGCAATCATTTGCAGAACTACTTTTTAAGGAAAAATCACCATAAAACTACATAATGTCTGATAACACGAATCAGCATTGAGTGTGCAGTCATTTGCAGAACTACTTTTTTATAGAAAAATCACACTAAAACTACATAATGTCTGAAAAGACGAATCAGCATTGAGTATGCAGTCATTTGCAGAACTACTTTTTGAGGAAAAATCACCATAAAACTACATAATGTCCGAAAAGACGAATCAGCATTGAGTATTTATGCCTGTCAGATTATAGTTTGCGTGGTTGAATTATATTTATATTTGTTATGTTGTTTTTGTCCTTTATCCGTTAAAAAATAGTCCTGCAAATGACTGCCAAAAAAAACTAAAATATGTAATAAGAAATGTTTTATTTATTTTCTCGCAGACATTCATGATTTCAGATCGTTGACTGCATACCCTATATCATGCAGTCTATCGACCTACATGAAAAAAATGGTTGTTTTTATTTTTTAAGCCACTTTATTTCATAATTCGAACATATCTCTTAGTGTGATGGTAAACACGTGTTATAATACTATGGCATATATTTGTTATAAAGGATAATGATTTTCCCCCTCAAATTGATTGCTTGAAAATTGCGGTGGTTCAATTGTGATACCAAATCTGGTCATCTCTGTCTGATCTGGTCTCCGTTGGGGTCTCCACTTTGTTAAATTTCAACTGCACCTCCCCCTTGAATCCGACCAAACACAAATTTTGCATAATTCCATCTCAGTGCTCAGGCCTATTAGCCAAAATATTCATAAACCATAAATCATTCAGATATTTTAACCTGAAAATTGCATAAATCCTAACATCTAGTGGTCCAACTCCAGATAAATGCACATGGCAAGGGACAAGAAACCAGGACACACCAGGCCGATCATGGTCGTTCGGTCGTGAGAAAAGTTTGAAAACTCGCAACAAAATCGAAATCCTAGCATCAAGACTCGACTCAAGCTTTCATAGTGTTGGAAATTAAATTCTCCAACTGATGACCAATTGAGTCCACAATTTTGACCAAATGTAGTAAAATATTGTTTTCTTAAACTAATTACATGTAGCAGTTTGTTATTGGCCACGGGGGAGAGACCATGACACACCGGGCCGACCATGATTCGGCCCAGTGTGTGAAACTTTTGAAATTTGAACAATAAAATCGCAAAATCCTAGCATCTAAACTAGCCTCAAGACTTCCTAGAGTTGGTAATTTCAAACCTGACTTAGGTTGGAAAATTTCCAACTGATGACAATAATATACCAATGACCAAATGTAGGGCAATATAGTTTTCTTTAATTAACTAGCAGTTTTGACTGGCTACGGGGAGGGACTAGGACACAAGCTTTCCAAGTGTTGGAAATGTCCTACCTGACACCCCCCCCCCAAGGTTGGCCTATTTCCAACTGATTGCCATTTCTGTCCAAAAGTTGGAAAATATGCAAATATTGGTCCAAAAACAATATATTCCCCACAATAAATTGTTCGAAAATCAAACTACAAGAACCTTTTCAAGCTATTGTTGATGTTAAATTTCCAACTAATGTTGTGTCAGGTATGAAAGGGGCACCCCAACCCCCGTCGCCACGTCCCTGTGTCTGATACGTCGACTTGTCTTGTTGCATTATAAATCTCGGCTTAGATATGCATGGCAGCTTAGTTATTGATCGCTATACTTAAATACGTCGTCGGACTGGATAAAGGTCACTGAAAGCGACATATACAACGATTGAGTCAGCACAATCATACGCGGTGCATATGTACTGCATACATGGTGCAATTCATGTAGTGGACGGTCAGCATATTATACGCACACATGTATGATCCGCCCATGTGTGTTTACTCTAGTAAAATGTTCACACCCATGTATTTCACCAAGGTATTACCGGGATGTAAGTATGCATGTGGATTCTACTAGAGTAATTCTACCAGAGTAATTATACCAGAGTAATTATACCAGGGTAATTCTACCAGGGTAATTCTACCAGAGTAATTATACCAGGGTAATTCTTCCAGGGTAATTCTACCAGGGTAATTCTACCAGAGTAATTATACCAGAGTAATTATACCAGAGTAATTATACCAGAGTAATTCTACCAGTGTAATTATACCAGGGTAATTATACCAGGGTAATTATACCAGGGTAATTCTACCAGAGTAATTCTACCAGAGTAATTATACCAGGGTAATTATACCAGGGTAATTCTACCATGGTAATTATACCAGGGTAATTTACCTCGATATTAGGTTAAAGTTATCACGATAGTACCGATGTGCACTTTCAGAAGCTTTATCATTTGAGATAACAGATTGGAGGATATATGAATCACACATGTGATTACATAAGGTGTTAAACTCTTCAGGATTTAGCCTACTTATTTATAAGAATATACAGGACCCATGATGTAAACTTATGACAAGAATGTAAGTTCAGTATTCCGAACTGTGGGTATATAGTATTGATGACATATGGAGATTTATATGTTAAAACTTTCATGGAGTACAATGGTACGTAATATTTTGCTCTGTCATGTGTGAGTTTTGGTGAACAAACCAGGGTCGTGGCGTGGTTGCATAGTATTGGTATTACCGTATTACAACAATCATGTAATGAGTCTAAGAGCAGTATTCGCCATGAAAGTTTTATTAAATAAATAAATCTTCATATATGACCCGCCATATCAAATCCAGTCGGAAATCGGGATTTTTTTTTATCCTGTGCCAATGCATTCTCTTATATATGCAGTAGACCTAACAATTTTTTACAATTTTAATAATTTTTTATTGTATTCTTTAACAATTTATAATTTCACTCATACAGAGCCCCAGACAAACATGAGCAGACGACACTCTTCTATGTGCTTCTATATATGTGTGGGGCTCCCTGCAGGGTAATGGATGTTTTTTTATTTTATGTCCTAAAAATTGTAAGAAACATTTATTTAAAAAACATGATAAAAAATTGTTAAGCCAATGCATTCTCTTATATATGCGAGGCGACCTATGGTCGACTCGCATATATAAGAGAATGCATTGGCACAGGGTAAAAAATATCCCGACTTCCGACTGGATTTGATATGGCGGTCACATATATCATTAATACTATACCCACAAGTCGGAGTTCTGAACTTACATTCCTTGTCTACGATCGCTGTAGATTGTTTTCAAAAAAATATACTCAAACAATATGGCCGTCATGTAGCAGACTATGAAACTGAAGGCACCGCAATGCGCATGTTCTACAATGCTCTACGTTCTAGAACGGCCCTTGGTCAATGTATTAGTGTGTAAAACTACACATTGCTATGTGTATTAACCGGGTGTACACATTTGATGTGTAATCGTTTCTACACAGTAGTTATAAGAGTGCATAGTTTTCATCTAGGTCAACACGGTGTGACCTCGGTTCGTGTTTTATGGTGCCCATATTCAGAATGAGCAATGGGTGATGCCACTGTCCAATTTGAATTTTCGGACAGGTTCTATGCCTCCAAATTTTGACGGACATACAACAACTATGATTCTTCGGTCCAAGAGATCATTATTCATTGATATAACCTATAAATAGTCCGGGGAATTTTGTGATATGCATATAATATTAAAATATCAGCCACGGAGATATAAACGTAGTTGTTTTGATAACGCGAGAATCTGTAAAATATAGTAATTCGTGCGCCCGCCGCGATCTCGGAGGAATCAGATACGTCTCGCTGACAACAACGGCACCTCCGATGATTATATAAATAAACAAAATAACCTGGCCACGACTGCGTGTGGGATTTAAAGTTGCACATGTTGTGCTTTGTAAGTGTACACCATGTTGTAAGCCATTCATGAGATTCAGGGTTCTCTACAATTTTATTTATACTATTTTTATTTTTGACTGGCTAAAACTGCTCTGACGGCAGACTGTCTGTTCATCATTAGCAGAATATAAGCTTTCGGTGAGCAAGGCATGGTACTGTGTTTGTGGGTCCAGAACACTGTGGCATCACCCATTGCTCATTCTGAATATGGGCACCATAAAACAACACGGTGTGACGTCGGTTCGTGTTATGGTGTGTATTGTTGGATATAAAACGCATGACCCAATTGGCTGTTGACCAATCATCGAACAGAGTTTAGTCTCGGACACGCTATGTTAATATCAAATATTTACAGAATATTGATGCGAGTTTTGTTTTTCCAGTGACAGAGCACAACGGGCATACGTCTTCACCGAGAAGCTTGCATCGAATTAGTTGCGGACGGCGAAAGGATATATTTATTTAATACATGTGACCATGTGACTGATTTAAATACTATTTAATTTGACAAATTATAGATCTAAGAATGATTGATAAACACTATTTAATTATAGTCATGCGCCTTACTAACTGAAGCACCGGGGTCCCCTCCATAAAAAATATCATGCACCTTACTAAATGAAGCACCGGGGTCCACCCCATAAGAATGTCATGCGCCTTACTAATTGAAGCACCGGGGTCCCTTCCATAAAAATAGCATTTACCTTACTAACTGAAGCACCGGGGTCCCCTCCATAAGAATGTCATGCGCCTTACTAACTGAGCCATCGGGGTTCCATCCATAAGATTGTCATGCGCCTTACTAACTGATACATCGGGGCCCCCTCCATAAGAATGTCATGCGCCTTACTAACTGAACCATCGGGGATGAGCCTTACTAACTGAATCATCGGGGAACTTAAAATATTGTGCAAAGCATAGTGTGTGCAAAGGAAACCTTACAACATAGCCCGTGTATTTTGTGCCCAGCAGTATTGCGTAAACGCTTCTTGTGACAAATATGTTTTAAGCCGGTTTTGCTCTTCTCCTTATTTAACTTTCTGAAAGGCATCTGGTCAACCTGCCGGTGTATCACTCTGACTTGGTCTTTGTCATTCTGGTGTGCCAGGTTTGGTGTTCACTTTGTTCGGCAGCGTGTTACCTGGTCAGACACCCACTTACCAATGATTGGTTACACATAAAAACGTGTGCACCGTCCGCAACGAGTTATATAAAAGATTCGAGATTGTGATGCAAAGTGTGTTCTGTATGTGTTACACACCCATATGTCAGATACGTTGATATTATAACTACATGTGCCTTTATTGTGATTTAAGTCTCACTAAAAGCCGGTATCGAAGCTGTTCGTTGACATAATGTATATATGGTATACAATATGTATTCAATGGCTGGGATTCCATTGAATACATGTGTCTCGTTGCACCGGTGTGGAATAAGATAAGGAAACTGCTTGCGTCAAGAACAGTGTGCATGTACTGTACCATAGTGTACTCTTTAAATATGATAGCATTGATAAGTGGGTACTCTTTAAATATGGTAGCATTGATAAATGGGTACTCTTTCAATATGGTAGAATTGATAAGTGGGTACTCTTTAAATATGGTAGCATTGATAAGTGGGTACTCTTTCAATATGGTAGCATTGATAAGTGGGTACTCTTTCAATATGGTAGCATTGATAAGTGGGTACTCTTTAAATATGATAGCATTGATAAGTGGGTACTCTTTAAATATGATAGCATTGATAAGTGGGTACTCTTTAAACATGGTAGCATTGATAAGTGGGTACTCTTTAAATGTGGTAGCATTGATAAGTGGGTACTCTTTAAATATGATAGCATTGATAAGTTGGTACTCTTTAAATATGGTAACATTGATAAGTGGGTACTCTTTAAATATGGTAGCATTGATAAGTGGGTACTCTTTAAATATGGTAGCATTGATAAGTGGGTACTCTTTAAATATGATAGCATTGATAAGTTGGTACTCTTTAAATATGGTAGCATTGATAAGTGGGTACTCTTTCAATATGGTAGCATTGATAACTGGGTTGCACGGTAGCGTTGATAACTGGGTTGCATATCCAAGAAGTTAAATCATGAAGGGTGTATCAATATCTGAAGATGGACATTTTAAGTCAAACGGAACCCTATCTTATACCTAGACATTTCCGTCAAGAAATTTAATTTGACAAATTATAGATCTAAGAATGATTAGTATAAATACTATTTAATTTGCCCCAAAATTATGTAACCCTTTCTATACTAGAGCATCAATGATTAATAGTTATCCCGAGGTCCTTTGTTGAACTTATTATCTGAACATTTCCCTCAATAAATAGGATTACCGCTGTACTGTTATTAGATGTCGTCTGCTTATATTACAAACGTCCCTGCAAAACAATAATACACCATTCCGATGTACACTTTTTTAACTTAGATAGAAAGGGTTAATACATCATTTGATGATGAGATGAATCAATAATAGTTTTGACTCACCTCTTGTACTCAATCTATCATTCGGAAAAGAAGGAGGCGTGTTTCGTCGTAGATAGATAGATAATTTATTGGATAAAGCATGTACATATACAATAAGATTTACAAAATATTGGTAGAAAATACAATGCATATACAGAATCCATATTCACTGATACGTTATTTTATTTATAAACGATGTGTGTGCCCCAGTGTCCATTGGAGGAACATTTTGGAAACTAGTGAAGATCATTTGTACAGATTATAAACCAAGTTGTCTATAACCTATAGTAATTCTCACAAAGAATTCTCACCAAAACATGTATTGCATTATCATTATACTAGGCTATAGCTAGGACAAGTTAGTATAAAACAAAAACACATCGGTCTAGACCCGGCAGTAGGTTATATTAATACGGATACAAATAACCACCAATATATTTTTACTCACCTCACTCAACAACTAGTGCTTAAGAAAAGGAGGTCTGCGCGTTGTGTCGAATTCACGTATACCGTATAGTATTTATCAACGATGTCGATTGGTGCAGCTTATGGAAAACTAGACCCAAGTGGAGAGGATTGGTTTAAATTAGAAGTCAAGTTGGTTCGCCTGATCTTGCATCTCTTTGCAGTCGTCCAAGATATCGCGGATAAACGAATTACGCAAGCTATGTAAAACAAATACGTGGATACATGTACGCTGGTGAATGTTCCCAGGTCATTCGGGCATTTTACACCCTTATAAAAAAAAACACTGTGGTAAACCATGATAAAACACTCTGGTATGCTGTGGTATTCTACCAGGGTGATTTTACTCTTGTAAAAATCATCTGGTGAACGGTCACCGCATTATACGCACACATGCAGACCCACCCATGTATTTTTAACCTAGTAAAATGTTACCAACCATTTATTTCACCAAGGTATTTTGCTGGGATGTAAATATGTGGGACTTTATTAGTTCTTCTGCTAGAGTAATTCTACTAGAGTAATTATACCAAAGTAATTATACCAGGGTAATTTACCACGATATTAGGGTAAAGTTAAAACGGTGGTACCAACGTACGCTTTCAGAAGCTTTAACATTTGAGATAACAGTTTGGAGGCCATATGAATCACACATGTGCATTTAGCCTACTTTTCTATAAGAATATTCTTGTACCATTCTGTTAACTTTTGAGTATGACACCAGGTACAGTTGTATTCCACTGATTAATGAAAACAATATTTGATTCTCACAAAAGAGACAGAAAACACTTCAGCTGCGGAATGTGCTATTGTGATGTAGAATTATCGCTCATATCCGTGAAAAATTTACTCTGGTAAAGCCAGTTAACTATGGTTTACATGGTTCTACTCTAGTAAAATATGGTAGAGTCAGATAGACAATTATATACTTTGGTAAAAGCCATGTAAAGTTCATCTACAAATGACATACCCTTGTAAACTCCAAATCAAGGCACGATGTACCCCACTTAAACTATACTCCGGTAATTCCTACTGTATTACCATTGCATACAACACATTAACCAACACGGGAAACTATGTACAAGCAAATTTGAGATTGGTTGGACTCCACCTTGAAGAGTTGTTTCGGTTTTGGGACTTAAATATAAAAACAATCCAACCTAAATTATTTAGCCTGGTTGAAATACGTTTTGTAGCACCGGTAGTTAGTGTAAATCTGAGCTGCTACAAGGACAACTTTAGTCCAGAAATAGAACTAAGATTCATACTATCATTCCCCTTGCATCACTTGAATATTGTTTAATGGCATTGCCTCACCTCGGCCGAAATCAAAGGATATGTGTTATTAGCTGCCATATAAAATTAATACTAGACAATGTAGAACTCAGTTAGATCTATGTTATTCCACAAGATAACATACAGCTGGCGTTTGCCAGAAATTATCCTTCAATGGAAAGGATCAATCATACAATAACTCGAGGCATTGCATCGCCCCAATAAGCAATAAACAGTCGAACATACACTGTCATCTAACGTGATGTAGTCTACAATAACTCGAGACATTGCATCGCACCAATAAGCAATAAACAGTCGAACACACACTGTCATCTAACGTGATGTAAGGATCAATCATACAATAACTCGAGACATTGCATCGCACCAATAAACAATAAACAGTCGAACATACACTGTCATCTAACGTGATGTAAGGATCAATCATACAATAACTCGAGACATTGCATCGCACCGATAAGCAATAAACAGTCGAACATACACTGTCATCTAACGTGATGTAAGGATCAATCATACAATAACTCGAGACATTGCATCCCACCAATAAGCAATAAACTGTCGAACATACACTGTCATCTAACGCGATGTAAGTATCAATCCTACAATAACTCGAGACATTGCATCGCCACAATAAGCAATAAATAGTCGAACACACACTGTCATCTAACGTGATGTAAGGGTCAATCATAAACTCGAGACATTGCATCGCCCCAATAAGCAATAAATAGTCGAACATACACTTTCATCTAACGTGATGTAGTCTACAATAACTCGAGACATTGCATCGCACCAATAAGCAATAAACAGTCGAACATACACTGTCATCTA